>OZ012620.1:4717570-4754002 GCA_963942555.1 Aleiodes leptofemur
AGAGGAATTTTTTAAAAATATATGAGAATTTTTTTCGGAGTGAAGGACCCCATGAAAAAAAAATCTGAAAAAATTCAAAGAAATGCTCTGAAATGTTCGCATTGTTGGTGAATTTTTTCAGATTTTTTTGTAGATCTGCCTTTTTGGGAAAAATTCTGGAACATAATAGATTCAGCAAAATGATTTTCTTCAATTCTCGAGCAGATTAGTAATGTAAAGAAATTTCGAGAAACAAAAAAAAATTATATTCACAAGCTCAAGATATGACTTTTATAGAGTTTAAGCACTTTTTTCCCAATTAACTGCGATTAATTGGAAACTAATCTATAAATCCTCGTGTTTTCTGTTTTATTGACCGTACTGGGATACTACCTTAAAATAATTCCATCACGAATACTTTCAAATGTTTTTTTTTTTTTTTTTTTTTTTCAAATAGAAGATTAACTTCTTCCACTTTATTGTTAGAAGTGTATATTGTCAATTAGTTAACGAGTAAATTTTTAGACAAAAATTATCAAACAATCAATGCAGTTTTTATTGTCCGAGAGACCTCAGTCTCTCATGTATTGTGATTACTGCACAGATTGCTTTTTTTTTTTTTCAATTATTTTTTATTAAATCATTCAAATATTCTTTGATTTTTCATCAATATAGGCAATAATTTCGATTGATTAAACCCTCAATTACGGACGTGTATAATTTAATAATAGCCGTTTCACTTTCATCTGTTTCAATCCTTTCCACAGTATTTTTTTTTTTTTTTGTATGTATATATATAATATATGTATAATAATAATATGAAATATTGAATCTGATAGGTCTTAAAAATAGTCACCTATTCTTTTTTTTTTTGTCTTTCTCTTCATGTTTTTACGGATTATTTCCGTTTAATGGGCGTCATTTTTTAATTCTTACTTACTACATACTTTCTTACAACATTATAATGAAATTATCAGAAATCTGATAATTTTTATAAATTTTTTTTAATAACAAAAATTAGCATAAAAGAAATATCGAAAAAATTTGCAATTATATATATTTTTTTTTTTTCCAATTTTTCAACATGTACATTTTTTTAATTTTTTTTTTCAATGATTGATATATTTAAAGAATGAAAAATTACCAGATTTCTGCTATTTTTAGTACAATTTTACAACCTTTGAATTACCTTTTCTCCAAATTATTGAGAATCTGTTCTTCTTTCTGTATGTTTTATTCTTGATTTCTAGTTGTACCGTTTTTTTAATATGTGCCTTGTAGGCTTAGGTTCGTTTTGTTGATTTTAATAGATGATGGAGACGTCTATTCATCTCAGGAGGACGTAAAAACTCATTATTATGAGTGTTATGAGGTGATTGGAGATGATAAGTTCGGTGCCACTGGCATGACGAGAACTGTAGCCAGAATCTTTGACGTTAATTCTCCAACCCATATTTCTGTGCGTGTAACACTAAATGAAAATAATAATAAATTGATTAATAGCAGATTAATTTATTGATTTAAAAGTAGGGGTGTGCGAATAGTGTTCGAATCGAATCGAATCGAATATTACTATTCGATTCGAATTTCGAATCGGAAAATTCGAAAATTCGAATTATTTGAAAATATTAGAATTATTCGAAATTATTCGAATTATTCGAAAATATTCGAATTATTTGAAATTTTTGGAATAATTCAAAAATTTTCGAATTATTCAAAAATTCGAATTATTCGAAAATTCGAAATATTCGACAATTCGAAAATTCGAATTATTTGAAAAAATTCGAAAATTCGAAATATTTGACAATTCGAATTATTCGATTCGAATTTCGAATCGAATATTGATATTCGATTCGGTACGAATAATTCGTGGATTCGAATTTTTCGCACGCCCCTACTTAAAAGAAAAAAATATGAAATGTAATCCTTTTTTAGAGATTTTTTGAGAGCTACAATAAAGGATTCAAACAAAAACACTCTATCTCGTTTAGTTTGCAATTTTTAGCGCATGTTTATGTGTATGTGTATAAAAGTCTCAATTACAGCAAAGCAGTTTTATAGAAAAATTTCATATTTTGTGGAAAACTTTCTCTCGACAAACTCGATTTTTGAAACTTTATTTGATGAGAATCTCAGTTTTTAATAGAATTTCTGGAAACTATTCAACTGATGTTATTTATAGGCGAACGTGGGGCAAAATGGACATTGTAATGAAACAGTGGGAGATAGATTTTTTTTAATGATTCCATCGGAAAGCTGAGGGAATTTTAGTCGACAAACATGTGCCAGAACTAATTTTTTTTAATTTTTTGAGAATTTGATTTTTTTTTGCATTTTTGAGGGGTTGAAGCCTTTCAATATTTGAGTAAATTCAGTTTTTTGGAAATATCTCTGGTTCTATTGGTCGTAGCGATCTGGGGTTGATTTTAAATGAAAGGTGAGATCATTTTCCATCGATTTATGGGGTTTTGAATGTAAAAATATCGATATTTCAGATGATAATGGGATTTTTTGTGAAAAATTATGATCATCGGTTTTTGTCCTATAACTATGTGAAAAATCGATATTTATGAATCCAAAACCTCATAAATCGATGGGAAATGATCTCACCTTTCATTTAAAATCGGTCCCAGATCGCTCCAACCAATAGAACCACAAATATTTCCAAAAAACTGAATTTGCTCAAAAATCAAAAGGCTTTTTTTACCCCTCAAAAATGTCAGAAAAAATGAAATTCTCGAAAAATTGAAGAAAAATTAATTCTGCCACATGTTTTTCGACTAAAATTTCCTCAGCTTTTCAATGGAATCATTGAAAAAAATCCATCTCCAATATTTTCATTCATTCAAAGATTTCTCCATAATATATGTCTAAAAACTCAAATATGTCCATTTTACCTCTTATGTCAATTTTGCCCCACTTTCCCCTACTTATATATTATCTCGAGAGTTTCATCAAATAGATGCCTGTGAATTTTGAGCTCATTTGCATGATTAGTTCTCGAGTTATTGGTGTTATAAAGAATTTTTCAAAAATCATTTGATATTTTCATGATGATTTGAAAAAAGTTGCATCACTTCAATTCGCCAAGCATATTCCTAAAGTATCAGCAGAAAAAAAAAAAACTATATCAGTTGGAAAGCAATACTACTATCCACTTGTTTCTAGGATAAAAATCCACCTTATTTATCAAGCTCCTAAGAACAATTTCTATTCTTACCTGATAATAAACAGTATCAGGAGTGTCAGGTTCGACAGTCCAAATGAGTTTACCAGGTTCACCTTTGTCACATTTGAGCCTCAGAGTCTCAAAGAAATTGGAAAAACTTGGTGATTCAGAGCTCATATCAACAGTTTTGTGGGTCCACTCGCAGTAACGACCAACAGCAGTTGGTTCTGGATATCCTTCAGGACTGTACCTAACACCGGCATAAACTTTTTCTTTCATTTGTTCGTCCTCTGTTTTTTGTCCAAATGCACCTGTTCTACTGTCAGTTATGTAGAATGGATGATAACGTGCTCCATTGGATGGATCATTGCCTCCTTCCACAATAAATGTGTAAGTTTGTCCACGTTCGACAGTTATTTCTGGGATTAGAAGATCATTTATGTACCAAGAAATGCCCCATGATGGTAAACCTGTTATTTTTGAGTATCCACGAATTCCACCAGTTGGTCCAATTCTTACTGTCATGTTATTCTCATCCATTATCATTGCTGGTGGCCATGAGTCTATGCTATTCTCAAACATGTCAGGAACATTGTACAAGGTATTAGAACAATCGTGGACGTTTTTCGAGGTAAAGTCAATGCGAATGTCTTCGACTGTTTTGTCACCTGCCCAATGAGCATTTGCTTCTCCTCGCTCGTTCAATATACCTATTGCTGCTATTACACTTATCTCACCAGTTTCTGGAATCATTATGTCCTTTACGGGCTCATTTGTACGGAGGGGACGCTTATAAGTCACTGAAAAAAAAGGAATTTTTCAGAATTATCTCAAATTTTTTCGAAATTTTTCCAAATTAAATTTCAAAAATGAAGAAAAAAAAATTATTTAAAATTATTCCTGATTTTTTTGAAATTTTATGAATATGTTTAATTTTTTTGTTAATTAAAAAAAACATGTAAAAAATTCCAGTATTGATGAAATATAATCGATTAAAAATATAAAATACATACCAGTTGTAATACCATTCTTCCTCTCTCCATCAACCAAAACAGCATCATTCCTTCCTCCAACTCTTTCATCTGGACAAACACCTTTTCTTCCATCGCACTGTGCAAGCTCTGACATATAGTAATCCTCAGCAATAAATTTTTTATTTCTCTTGTTGTATCCAACTACTACAACATCACCTCCACTCATCTGTGCTTTTCCATCACGTCCAGAAAGTCCAAATGCAACATACTGATCCTCCTTTATCCGTCCAGATACACGAATCTTAACATCCTCACCCATAATTTCCCATTGTACTTGAACTCGACCCTCTAATAATTCCTTGCAATTGCTCAATTCAGATGGCATACCATCGTACGATATTGGTGGACTGTTGCTCGTCTAAATAAATAAAAATCATGAATGATTTTTGATCACAAAAATTACAATCAATATAAATTGAATTCAGGGATGAAGTGGTATAAGAGTTCAGTAGCGAAGAGATGCAGTGAGAAAGAAAAAGTTTTTTTTTTTTTCCCAAGAGAGAAATTTCTTGAAACTAAGAAAAAGCAAGAATTATCAGTTTTGAGAAGTTATTTGTTAGAAGTAATGATGCGTTACTTGGATTGAATATATCAAGATAAAAATATGAAGTTTTCAAATTGATTTCACTTTTGTCACCAGTTTTTTTTGTTAAATATCTCGGTAAATAATTGGAGATACGCTCTTTTTGCCCCAAGAAGGTTTTGCAGATAATTTCAAGAGCTACAAAAAAAAAGACTAGGGCAAAATCGCTTAATCTCGCTTAGTTTCCGAGATATTCTAAAAAAAACTGATGAGGGAATAAATTCGATTTGTCTGAAAACTTTACAGTCTTATCCAGTTTAGAATGAACTCATTTACATTAATTATTTGGTACATATCAAAGATTTCTCAAGCCAATCATCTTGTTTCTCGTTTCAAGTATAAATATACACAATAGCAGATAAATCTGTTGTTTATTCAAATTTAAGATGCAAGTTTTCACGTTAATCAATGAGTTACTTGATCGCATAAACTTTGAGTTTGTATTAAACTATTAGTATATCAATGTCACATGATTCAACAGAAGTTTGTGTCAAAATATGGATAATTACTTTCAAAGAAACAATTTCTTGGAATCAAAAATATCTTTATGATATGAAAAATTTATATAATAAATAATGAGAACCTTGTAATGAGTAATCTTTTTTTTTTTCATGACAAGACAGAGTTATATGCACTGTAAGAATTTGACTTGAATCCAGTCAAAATAATATTGTCACAATTATTGCCATAAGTGTGCCAAATTTATTTTTTTATTCATTTCAATAATGTCCATCATTGATTCAACAATTACGCAATTAGAACCTCCGATCGCATTTGTATTCAATTCAAAACCCAAAAGGTGTTGATAGTTATTCACTTTTTTTTTTCTTCAATTCAAATACGAATTCTCTGATGATAAAACTTTTTTCCTCAACATGAAACACGATAAATCTGAAACTAATGAAGATACGCCTCTTTGACTCTTATTCATTTTTTTTTTCAATATTTCAAGTGCTACAGAAATGGATTAGAGCAAAAAGGGCGTATCTCCATTAGTTTCCGAGATATTTTTGATGGAAAAATGTCAAAGAAAAAGTTGACTCATCCCGTTTCACCTCTTCACTACTGAATAAACCTCGATTATTTCTAAAAAATGAAATTGTTCTCAAAGTGTTCATGAATTTTCTCATGAAGATTATTACATTGAAACGTAATCTGTAGACTTATTCTACTTCACTGCTAAATTCAATCTCTTAAACTCTTTATACTTCTTAAAGCTATCAACTTACAGGATTGTACCACCAAGGTGGCTATTCCGTGGAAAGTTAAAAAATATATATATATATATATATAGATATTTAATCAATTAAATCCTTTCATTATCCGGTACTGAATACTCGATAACTGCGAAGTTTTCAGACAAATCAAAAAAGTTTATTCAATCATCAGTTTTTTGAGAGTATCTCGAAAACTAGATGAGATAACGCAATTTTTGTAGAGATCTTTTTTTTTTCGTAGCTCTTGAAATTCTCTAGAAAAAACTTTCTCAGGGCAAAAAGGGCGTATCTCCATTATTTACTGAGATATTGAAAAAAAAACTGGTGACAAAATTATATCAATTTCTGTCTGCAAACTTCATCTTCTGAAGAGTTTTCACGCATATTTCTATAATTTCTTCAAAATAATTTGTTGTTTTTCGGTGAATATCTTGAAATTCACTGTTTTGAGATCGGATGATGAATTGTTGTTAAATTCCTTCACAAATTGAACATTGCTCTGAATTTTGTGTTTCACAAAATTAGATGTAGCAAAGTTTGAAAACAATTTTCACGTGAAATATGCGTGAATCTTCTTGGAGGAAAAATTTTAGCTTTTGGATTAAGTCAAGGAAATGTGGGAGAATCTTCAAACTTTCTGAACTAATTCATTGAGTGATTAGCAATATACACTAATTTTTTGGAATTGGATTATCTTGGAATTAGAGAGAATATAATTTTCAAAATTAAGTAGTTTGCACAAAGTTATATGGGTAAATAGATAATTGTAGCACAATTACGTCATTACTAGGGGCGTGTGAATAGTGTTCGAATCGAATCCAATCGAATATTACTATTCGATTCGGTACGAATAATTCGTGGATTCGAATTATTCACACACCCCTAGTCATCACTGACTGAGTCATATATACAGGAATTTAACTGAATGTTTAGACCTTCTGTAAAAGATTCGGCTTTTGTAAAGGATATGTGACAAAAAGTTCAAAATATATATCCTTTAGAAATTTTCAATAAATTCAATTTTTTATAATTTTGTATTAATATCCACAGTTCATTTAAAGCATTTAAAATAAAAATAGTCGGAAATATTGAAATTTACACGTAAAAATAAAGTCAGTTTATACCGGTTTTCTCAGTGTTTTGAATTGTCATGGGAGAGGGAACGCGGGGTGCGGAGAGAGTCAACAAGCGAAAATTGTCGATTGTTTTTGTGAATTGAGGACATTTACACGAGTAGGACAGAGACAATTGGTGTTGGAGGGGGAAATATTGGGAAGAAGAACCTTTATAGCCTTCTTCTATCCAGTGAGTCTTCTGGTGTTCCTATAATGGTTAACTTTGTTTCTTTCTTGTGGAAAAAGAATAAGTGTAGTGTCTCAATGGATTACCAGTGGATTAACAATTCCAGTTGGGTAATTTCGAAATTTTCTAAATCTGCATTAAAATTATATGCGTTTTCAATTAAATTAAAAATTTTTTTTTTCGAATATATATGATTAAATTAATGGGTTGATATTATTCCACGTGAAGCATTCACGTTATTGACTAGGGAAAACAAAAGTACGCATTTTTATGCTCTATGTACTTGTTTCCTGAAATTATTGAAAATTAAAATTTTCAAAGCTCAAAGAAGGTGAGCGGTGGTTTTTGTCAATAAATTCTTCAACAAAATCCCGAGTGTCGCATAGGATAGGTCGTGATAGGTTTTTTTGAGGCCTATACACCACTACGTCCCCGTCGTGGCCTCGGGTAATGCAAAACGTGGTGATAATCTCAATTTTGGTAGTTTTCGTTTTTTTCCGATTTTATGGGTTAAACTTCCCAGGAAAAAGTTGATGGAATTTTCAAAAAATTTTAATTAGGACGTTGTTCTCGCGTTGCGTTGTGTTGCCGACCCCTAGACAATCGAAATACATCAAAAAATTGTACATAGTTAGAGTACAAATAGGTTTTTATACGTTGTCACACGTGCTTTACTGAAGCCAAAGATTCAACTTTGATATTTATAATTATAATATTGTTAAATTCAATCAACTTAGTATTGTTAAATTCAATTATTCCAACGTTCCATGATCCCTAAATCTGAATTCATAAACATGAAAATGAACATTACAATTATCTGAAAGACTTTCAGAGGTGGGATCGATAAAAATTGAAGAATAATCTCCATAAGTTTACCAACCTATTGTACATTGTTAATCAATCAATGAATTTGCTCAGAAAATTTTCAGACTCTACCAAATTTTCTTGTTCGCGTATAAAAGCTGAAGTGTCTCCTAAATAAATTTTCTTTTAAAATCATTATTAGTAAATGTCTCAATACTCACAGTGATTTTAGTCTGTCCTAATGCAGGTGGTACATCCAAATCCTTTGGAATCATGACATGACCAAAATTGTGGGCATAATGAACACACCAAACTGCCAGCCAATCGATATCAAAGACAGTCAAATTCCCAGGTAGAACAATCTCAATATCTTCACCCTGATAACCCCGTAATTTAGTGAGACTGCAAAAAGAAAAAAGAAAAAAAAATTAAAAAATGGACAATGTGAAGAATCTTTTAAACTTGAATACATCGAAAAATAAAATGCAAAATAGCGAATAGCAAAATTTTGGTAAGAACATTTTTTTTTTAACTCTTATTTTCTTTTGCAAAAATGAAAATTTCGAAAAACCATAGTTCATATGTTGTATTATTATATAGAAGTTCATTAAAGAAACCAACATTATCTGTATCGTCCAAAAGAATTCTTGAAAATATGCTTTTTTCTCGACCCCCCTCCCCCCCCCCCCCCCTTTAAGTTATCAAGTTTTGATTAAATTCTAATCGGCTTTACCTTCCAACTTCATTTGGAACTTTCGTACCCATCTGATTAGGCTCAGATCCAGTACCAACCCAGAAATAAGCGTCTGGTCCAGCTCCATCGTAGTGTAAATTTGGTATATAAATTGTTTTACTGTCCAGTATGCTGATGTTGCCACTTCTAAGTCCATGAGCAAGTCTAGAAAATTCTGGAAGTACTCTTGGCTTAGGAATATGCAAATTTGGAGGTATTGAGATGTCACCAAAGTCCACCTAAAAGGAGAGAAAATTCATTTTTTTTTTTTTTTCGTTTTTATTTTTTTTCTTATTGAGAGGGGAGAGATTTGGGGATATATGCTGAGAGGAAAGATCGATCCATCATCTGGAGAAGTCTCTCAATACTCGAGGGAATTCGTTCCCTCTGCAAGCTTGTCAATACGTTGGAATAGAGATAAATTCACGTTTAGAAATGGGAATATTTTTTTTAATTATGCTGAAGTACTCGCAAAACGACTTTTCTTAGGAATTTGGTGGAATTGAAGGAGAGAGATGAAGAAAAGTGTTTTATGCTAAATTTTCTTGAAAGATGAACTTTTTTTCATGGTTTTACACTTAAAGGAAATAATCCAGTAAATTCAAGAGTTTTTTTTTCAATTATTTTGAAAAAATATTTAACAGTTCATTTTCGGGGCAAATACGTAAATTTCCCTGATCTGGTGCTGTCTTCCCCTCTCTATCGTACGTGCGATGCTATTAATTAAATGTTTCTGCGCTATAGTGACATTATCGACCTGATGTCGTTATCCCTACAATGTATTAGCGAGACTGCAATTAATTATGTTAAAAGTATGAGATGAGAACACCGTATGTCTGAGTGAATGTGTATATTCTATGTTAAAACTCTCGTAAATGAACTGATGCTGCTAATTGAGCAACAACATTGTTATTATTATTGTTTGTTTTTTTATAGAAAACGAAAACTACTTAAATTTAATTTTTTTTTCTTTTTACTGTACAATGGTTATATTTTGACCCTATTAATGGCTTCGGCTGTTGGGTCTTGGAATGAATAAATAAAATAAATAAATAATCAGGAAGTTAAAAATATGAGTTGTTTATCTAGTTTATGTCACAAGAAGATGTGAAAATGTAGTTTTTTGTATTAAAAAATTGTATGAAGAGTGATGATTTGTGTGAGGAACAGAATGACAAATTAATAAACATGAAATGCACCCAGATGAGGTTTACGCAGAGTGGACGAAACGTTGATGCATTCAAAAATTAAATTCAATTAAAATTTTAAATTTTTTTGGGAGTGACCATAATTGCCGATATTTTACAAAATCTTAATTCAACGAATGGTCAGAGAAAAAACTTCAATAGTTAAAAATATCATCTTCAATATGAATTCAAAAAGAATTTGAAAAAAAATTTATCAATTTCTCTTTTTTTCATTTCATTAATAATCATATCTTGATAAAACCAGAAACCACCCCAGCAGTTAGATCGTTTATCTCATAAGCTTGGGATTTAGATTTGGGGTATCACTGGGGCTGGGCCCCATTACTGGGTTCTCTCGTCACCCTTCATGATCTAACCCTCGAGGCACTTTGCGTCATGATGGTGATGTCTCCCTTCACCTACCAGCTATTATCAACCGATGAGAGCCCAAGGGGTTTTTCTCTTCGATGGAACAAAGAGGAGAAAAAGGAAGAAAAGAGAAAAAAAAAAAAAAAAAAAAAAAACTTTGGCAACCAGAAAAGTAATCACGTGCAGAATCAGGGACGTATTGTCGCGAAAATATTTACGAAAATCATTTTCTTTGCTGCAAAAAGAGAGGAAGAGAGAAGCTGTGTTTGTGCTGTCTGTGTGTTTCATTGAAGGGTGAGACTGTGATCTGATAGAAGAAGCTGCACACTGCTGTTTCAACCAAGATAAACCGATTACTGAGAAAAGGTAAAACGAGAAACCGATTATCCGAGATTTTCATGATTTTTTTTTTTTTTTTTTTTTTTTTTTTTTTTTTAGCCGAGTTCTCTTTGATGTGATGAGAGGGCGATTGAGAAAAATGCGGTCTTGACCTCTAGACGAGGGCAGATGAGAGTAAATTGATTGAATTGTTTTTTATTTGAAGTGTTTTTGGGGTAAAAATGTAGAATTTGGTTCTACTATTTTATTTTAAGGGGATAAAATGGGGATTGTGATGAATTTTTGGAGATAGATTTTTTTTTTGATGATTTCTTTGGAAAAGTGAGGAAATTTTGGGTAGAAAATATGTGCCAAAAGCGATTTTTCAGAATTAAAAAACAAAATTAGATTATTTTGGGGAGATTTTGGAGTTTTACCCTCAAATTTTTCATTTTTTCGAATGTATTTACAGTTCTATTTGTTGGAGCGTGGAAAATCGAACACGAGGTGAAAGGTGAACTGATTTTTCATCGATTCAAGGGGTTAAAACAGTCTTCTTTGATTTTTAAGTAAGTGAATGAAGACAACAGTAGTCAGACCAAAAAAATTCACTTATTAAACAAAAACCAGTGATTTCCCAAAAATGAGCGAACTTTCAACAGTTAAAATCATCTCAAAATAATCAAATTTTCAACAAAAAAAAAAAGAAAATTAAAATATTTTCCATATTTTGAAATCCAAATTTCTTTGAAAATTCTCATTTTGTAGTTGACAATCCGAAAATTCTCGTCAAATACTCAATCGGGAATTTAAAACAGCATTTGAAACCTAAAAAAATTCCCGAAAAATCATTTAAATCGCACAAGTGAATAGAGACACTAGTGGTCAGACAAAAAATTCACTAAAATTCGCCTTCCCCCCCCCCCCCCCCCCAGTCACAATAATCATTATTTATTGCTCTCATTTACCGACTTATTCCCCAGTGAGCATTCCCCTCGTTGGAATTTGTTCTCATTGATAACACGGTACCCAAAAAGAAAGACAGCATTAATAATTAATATAAATGTACACATTTATACCGTATCTTTTGATGACGATGCAACGAGGTAAAATAGAGACAAATAGCTTTAATAAGTCTATGAATTATGCTGCTACACATATGAGAGGGGGACTGGTTATGGCACGGCATGATAAAAGGGGAGGGGGAGGGGGAGGGGGTGGTTATAGTGTTTCGCTTAACGATGCACGAAGTAGTCTCAATTTCTGAAACAAGATTCCCCCTTTTTCCAGGGACTCAATAAAAAAGAAGTTCGACATTTCGTATAGTGGAAAATCAAAGTTATTTTTCAAAGAATTTTCGTGAAAAATTTCAATAAATCTCGAAATCTTTCCATCTCGAGATTTCTGATTAAATCTCATATTATTTGAGATTAAACTGATTTTTTTGGAGGGGGGGGGGGGGGGTGGGTACTTTCAAACAAAACTGATTTTTTTCATCATTGATAATATTATTGTGATTTTTAATTTTTTTTTTCTCTCCAATCAACACAAGTGTATTATGAACGTTAAATATCTAAAATATTGAATCGAGATGAAAAATATTAATAATTAACTATTTTAATTATGTTGAAATCAATTATTAAGAAAAAGCAAGAAAAACTATCAAATAGTTGTTGCATCAATTCTTAGCAATTTTTTTAGGTCAAATAATTATCAAAAAGTTGTTAAATTTAATGAATTTTGTTCATTCAATCAAATCAACTGTTTGAATAAACTGAATTCATTAAATTCAACAAAATTTTTTTAATTATTAAAGAAAAATATTTTTTTAAGGATCAATAAGAAACAAATATTTCATAATTTTTACCATTTTTTTTCTCAGTGTATGTCCTGATGGCATTAAAATAATATTGAAAAAGTTAAGGATAAAAAGGTTGTATCTCCACTGAATTCTTCGAAAATCCCAAAAAATTCTTCAAAAATCCAAAAAAATAATCGAAAATCCCAAAAAATTCTTCAAAAATCCAAAAAAATCTTCGAAAAATCCCTAAAAATTCAATTAAAAAAAAAAAAGTTCTCAAGCATCTTTTCTCTTTTTCCTTATCTCATCTCTCCTCTTCTCTATCTCAGAATCAAAACTGAATTCCATCAGATCAAAGCGACAAAGTCAAATCCTCCAAAAGAACTTTTCACTTCTATCATCAGAAAAAAAAAAAAAAATTCCCACTCATCTTATCGTTTCAGTAAGTAACACAAAGAGTACACTCGGCAATATATTTTCTCAATTGAGATGAAGAAAAAAAAATTCAGTGAGTTGAAACTCTTTCTTTCCCCCCCCCCCCCCCTTTTTTTTTTTGAGAAAAATCACCTTTTTCCCCTTTTTAAATTGTGGAAATGGACAAAATTTATCCGGGTTATGTGGCCCCGGTATTTTGTACTAGGGGGAGACTTTAGTGGGCGTTACCCAGTTGTGGTAGTACCTGGGTAACTTTACCTCCCCCCCTCTCCCCCTGAGTCCTCGTCCAATCGGTGCCGTTTTCCAAACGCTTCAACGAGACACAGAGTCACTGAGGGAAAATTGCTCAGCAAAGGTAAGAGGTAGACGAAAGAATTTGGGGGTGAGAGAGAGAGAGAGAGAGAGAAAGAGGGGGGGGGGAGGGGAAGGAAGTGTGTGTGTGTGTGTGTGTGTGGAAGCTCCTCATGATTGCGCGCGCATTTTCCAGAGTGACTCCTTATCATGAGGAGGCACGAAAAATTATAACTTTTCCGGTGTAACTGTGTAGAGTCAGAGGTCGTATTGATATATATATACACAAAGGAACTGGGAGAAATTATGGCCTATTCGAGGTTCTGCACGAACTTTTCCCCTCAATACGATGAAGTCATTTTGAAATCAGTGAAGTCACTGAAGTCATATGGTTTCATTTTTTTTTTAAATCAATTCTGAAGTCACTTGAAGTCAATGGAATCAATTGAAGTCACTCAAATTATATATTTAAGATTTTGAAAGAAAATGAATATCCCACATGTTTTATTAGGCTTTATATTGAATTTCGCATATACAGAAGAAAGAACTTTGTGTAGCAGAGAATTTTCAAGTGAATATGCTCGTTTTCATGATAATCAAAAAAAAACGATCAGCGTTCCTTTGCCACTGATGTTGTGTAACCTACGACATTATATTATTTTTCCTAATATGTAGTCCATTACCTATGTTTATATTGAGATGTACAACGCGTATTTTCGGCGCCATTTACAATTATTAATCCCTTGCCCGTCTGTCCGTTCGCCCGAGGTCTTAAGGTAGTTCATCTGATGATCGAATTAATGATTTGATATTCATGAAAAAAAAATCAAATATACTCATGAATATCCAAAAAGTCACCTATTAAAATTTCAATTTCTCAGGGTACCTTGTTCGAGAGAAATTAATAAATAAAGATTTTTTCGAATAACACAGCCCTTTATGAGTTTTCGTGTTTATGTATAAAATTTGTGGCTATTGATGATGAAGTTGGGATGAAATCTCCATAATAAATAACAGAAATATGTAAAGAACGTTTTGAGAGCTTCCCGAAATCCATTTGATACTTGAGTACTTCAGAATAAATTCATTTGTCTTGATAAATACTAATTTTCTGGAGTTTAACTTCCATTTTACTCGCATGACAGTAACGCCAGAACCACGCGCATTTTGAAACTGACAAGAGTGCTTTCCGAATAACGCAATGTACTCTAAATCTGTAAAGCAAATCATACAGAATTCATTGGAAATGTAATGAGTTTACCTTTTTCTTTGGGATTTTTCAAAAAATTATTTCTATAAAATCGATTTTTTCTCACGGAATAATTATGATTGATGAGGAAGCATTCCTAGTATATATCAGCTGTACAGGTTGTGACTAAAATTTCCGTTTTTAAGTATACTATCAATTTTCGGACAACATCAGAAAAAAAAAACTTTTTTTTTTTTTTTGAAACATTCTAGGGTACATCCATATTGAACAGTATCGAAAAATTATTTTACCTCCTGTGATAGCTGAATGTGTGAATTTAAAACTATCTTATATATCTCATAACTATCGACATATCTCATGAATTGCACGAACAAAAATTATGAAAAATCTGTAAAAACCATCATCTTTTATACGGCATAAAAAAAATAAGGAATTAACCACTAATTCCACCATTTACATCGATAAGGTCAAATTCTTGATCACTTCCATTCACATTTAATTCTACTCTTTATGCAGATCCAATGAGAATTGAATTTTCACGTAGGTGGACGTGGGATGAAGACATTCATCAGTGAATACTCCAGTGGTCAAAGGTCACAGGATTATTTTCTGCGTGGGATTGGTTCTAAAAAAATACTACGACCTTTCAATGAAATGCAGAATTTCTCTTTCACATGATTGTTTCTATTTTTCCGTGGGTGCATATCAAAAACGATATTTATGATTCCCCTCCCCCCCCCCTTGCTCTTTCCTCCCTCTGGAGGAATATCAGAATAATTAAAGGTCACTTTAATTAAAAATTTTATTAAAAAAAAAAAATTTAATATTCGATTAATTGTGTGTAGACTGTTAGAAAAAAATGGAAATTTCATAGACAATTTAATGGGAATTTTCATTAAACGTGATATTGAATTTTTTTTTTTTTAATTGGAAGATGATTATGAAATCTTTGAGTTTCAGAGGGAATTCGAAGGAATCTATGAGTTTTAAGTAGAATTGAGACAAAAATTCTACAAATTACTTGAATTTTCAATTTTTTTCTTCTTTTTTGGCTTTTTTCTATTTTTACGCAATTTTCAAGAAACAATTAAACTGAAATTTACAAATGTCATTGATATTCAGGCGTAAAATTATTTGTAAAATCCATGATTTTTTTTATTTTTCAATGACACAATTATCTGAAATTTCAGTAGAAATGTGAATTATTTTGAAATTTCCAGAAATTTTGCATGGCAAATTTTTAAATTTTTATTATTCACGTGTTATTTTCCCTCAATTTTTCCACGAATTTATGGAAAATTATCTGTTGGAAACCCGGGCCGAGGCAAAATCGACCGGCTTCATTCTCTGTAGTATCTGTACCCAGCATTGGCGCATGCGCAAAGAAAACCAACACAACACACACACATACTCGAATCCTTATATTACCCAGAGTTACACACTATGTAACGAGGTAAAAGCGCATGCAGGGAGGAACCCTCACACAATCACTTCCAACCCTTCTATCACCACCCCCCCCCCTCCCTCTCTCTCTTTTTCTCGTGCTGGATCCCCTCAATCGCTTGATGATCCGACATTATTCGCCGATCGTAGCAAAATCTGTGGCGAAGTCTGGGAACTGTGGAAAGGAACGTAGAAAGAGGGGGGGGGGGGAAGGGCAACGGCGACCGATAGAAAGAAGTGGGGGGGGGGGGGGTACACACTCGACTTTGCTTTTAAGCCTTGACATGTTCATCTTGACTGAGGTAATAACGATTACATCCAAGAATGAAATTCAACGAAAGCTCCGGAGATTTTGGTACTATTATTTTCGGGGTTTTTTTTTGGGTTGATGAAGGAGTCGATGAAAAAATTTGAAAAAAATGAGAATGGGGGGGGGGGGTATTTGAGAGGTCTTCCATGAATTTTTTTGGGGAATTTTTTTGAAGTAAACTTTTCTTTGCAAAAAAAACATTCAGTAGGAGAATTTGAGAAAATGAAGGGATAGGAAAATTTATGTTTTAGTTTAAGCTCTTTTCTCGTGAATAGATGGGATTAAGGGAGAGGATTACATCTAACGAGTGTAGAGCTGTTGAGAGAAGAGAGTATTTTTTTTTTATTTCTTTTTTTTTTTTTTTTATTGAAATTAATTATTGTTTCAGGAAGAATTGAGATTTTTCTAATGAAAATCATTGATTTACAATAAAAAGCTCTGTTTATAAAGAAAAATGGTTTTATCAATGGATATCAATGAAATTCGTAAATTTAAGTTTAATAGTTTCTTGAAAATTTAGTAAAAATAGGAAGAAAAAAAACGAATTGAAAATTCGCGTAATTTGTAGAATTTTTGTCTCAATTCTACTCAAGACTCATAGATTCCTTCGAATTTCCTTTAAAACTCACAGATTTCATGATCATATTTCCATTTAAAAAAAAGCTAAAAATCACGTTTATGAAAATTCCCATAAAATTGTCAATGAAATTTCCATTTTTATTTTTCTAACAGTCCCTCTTTAAAAATTCCAAAAGAAATCGAGTACTTTTAATTGCTAGTATGCCATAAACTTTATCAGTCCTCTCTCCACTTCAATCACGAAATAACATGAAAATTCGAAATATCCCATCACAAAACTATGTGTATATGCCCTCGGTTATTAATATCAGGAAGTATGGCATGTATACAACTGTTGTGGAATATGAACTGGCAGTTTAGCGTATACAAGGGTGAAAGCGAATGCTTTTCCAATGAAACGTAGAGTGTTATTATAGTGCAGATGAGACAGTGCAAAAGGGGGCGTTTCCTTGGTCCACTTGTATGCCACCAACAGTTTACCAGGCATTGCATAATCCTGTCTCTGTTACTCTCAAATTAGCCCCCCCTCATCTCTCCTCATTCCTCTTCTCTCTGTGTCTAACGTTAGTTTGTCCTTCTATCTTCACGAGAGCTACCAACGACAATGCTTAATTAACGCGCATCACCATCGATGAAGGGTGGCTGTGACATTTGCAGAGAACTCTAATACACTTTGGAGTACTAAGAAGATAAAGATATGACAAACTTATATCCCTTGAAAGAGCTCCTCCACTCAATTAAATTCTACTCATTCATTTAATTCATCCTATGAAATTAAATTTTTTTTAATTTTTATAATGATAATAATATCAAGTGAAGTGGATGAATTAATTTCTTGTAATGGAGCTCTTTCATTTTGTACTGTATGAATATTTTGATTTAAAAAAAAAATGAACTGAAATTGTGCAATTTTTTGGTACTTAGTTTTCGTAAAAGGATTTCAGAAAAAAGTGGGCATACGAATTTTTTGGGCTCATCCTTTTTTTTTTTTTGAGAATGTTAAGAGTTATAGAGGAAGGAGGCAAATTGAATGATTTTGATGAAGAAAATCAAAAACATAGAGCGGCAATGCTCCATATTCGATATACTAAGGCCCTACGGCTGAGAAACGTCACCTACAGTGGCCCAGTCTCCATACACATCGAACTCCCTATGAAAAATCACCCCGGATCATAATTTTCACTTGAGGTATGGAAGTTCGGAACCCAAAGAAGGCCAATTGAGTCATTTTAAGGGAGAAAATCAGAAATCAACAAATAATCGTAAAAATCTAGTGAAATGAAACAAAACGTCAATCATGAAAAAATGAAGGGAAAAAAAAGGGAAATTTTAAATAAGTAGGGTTACTTTTATACGTTTCCTTCAAACCTGATATCCCAAGTCGATAAATTCCCGTCTAACTTATTCTCTTTTTTCGAGAGAAATATATCCTTGGATTTTCAAGTAAGATCTTTCTTTTTTTTTTCCTTTCTCTTGGGCCCTCGCATTCTTATCCATCGACGTTTTTCTGCCAGTGGCTTATTCTCAACAATACATTTCACTCCAGCTCCTTCTCTCTTCCGTGTGAGAGCCTTTGAGAATGACAGGGCAGCCTCTTGTGTATTTGATATCCGTCCAGAATCTCTCAACTAAATTTTCACTCAATTCTTCAATTATCATATCAGAATGTCTTTCATCTCTTTGTTATCTTGTTTGAATAATTTTTTGAATTTTTTTGCATAATCTTGGGTGGAAGAGGCTATTGTGCTAGTTTAGTTTGGAATTTACCAGTTTTTCCGGGAGAAAGAGCTATTTATTTATCTATTAGAGCTATGTATGGGTTTTTACAGTTTTATTGTAATAACACTTGGCTAATCTTTGAAAGGAAGAAAAGAAAAAGAGGAGAGTTAATCCCTTACAATGATGAGGAATTTTTTAAAAATATATAAGAATTTCTTTCAGAGCAAAGGACTTCATGAAAAAAATCTGAAAAAATTGGAAGAGATGCTCTGGCATATTTACATTGTTGGTGAATTTTTTCAGACTTTTTTGTTGAGCTGCCTTTTCGGGAAAAATTCTAGAAGATAAGAGATTCAGCAAAATGATTTTCTTCAATTCTTGAGGAGATTAGTAATGTACAAAAAAAATTCGAGAAACAAAAAAAAATTATATTCACAAGCTGAAGATATGACTTTCCAATAGTTTAATCACTTTTTCTATGAATTAACAGCAATTAATTGGAAAGTAACTTACAAATACTCATGTTTTCTGTTTTATCAACCGCACTCTGGGATAACTACCTCAATCTCTATTATACTATCACATGAATTTCTCAGTTTTTCATGAAAAGAACCACTATTTCTTGGATTTTTATATCTCCATGTTTTAGGCAAGTATTTTTGCCTTTCTGTGGCATCAGAACCACCAGGATTACGTATCCATCCAGCACGCGTCATTGACCACGAATATAGTAGACAGCCCCAGTGATATTTCGCTCTTTTCCTCTGAATTTTATCCCACAATCCCATTTCTCTTTGAATTTAGGAAAATCTAGTCATCACTCATATCACGAATTATTTAAAAAAAATTCAAAATAATAGAAAATTATGAATATCGAAGTTTTTCTCTGTGGGGAAAAAGCTTTCGGAAACTAAACGAGATAGCGCGATTTCACCTGAATCCATTTTTGTGGAGAATTTCAAGATCTACAAAAAAGGATTGAAATGAAAAGGACGTATCTCCATTATTTCCCGAGATATTATCAATGTTATTAATTTTAAAAAACAATGCTTATTTCGGATTTTTCCATACTCAAAACCTTAATTTTGAAGATGCTCATCATTTTTCCTCGAAAACTAGTCTATTTTTCGGGTTTAAATGATAATTTTAACGGTTAACCACTCCAAACCTCAATTTTTTTTGAAAATATCTCAGGAATCAATGGACATACGCCCTTTTTGCCCGAAACCTTTTTTTTTAGCCCTAGAAATTCTCTAAAAAAATTCAATCCATCAAAAATCCCTGAAAAATCTCCTAAAAAAAAAAAGATTTATCATCTAAAAATTAAACTAACCGTGAATCTTCTGCACCAAATACTCAGCCATTGTATGTCTCGTATTTTCTTTCCTTGTGGTAGTCTCAGTATGACATCTGCATTGTTGTAAGCCCCAAGTACATCCGGCTCTCTGTCCATCGAAAAAAAAAGAGTAAAAAATAACAATTCAAATAAAAATTGCTCAATTTTTTTTGTTCCATTCTCCTATTTCTCAATATTTTTTTTTTTTTTGCATTTAAAACGAGAGTAGAAGCGAATGGTTTTCCAATAGCAATCGTCAGAGAATCGTACGAGGGTGGCTCAAAAGCCCTGGAAATGTTTGCCCAGAAAGGGCGAGGTCTAAATCGATCTGCTCATCAAACTCCAAAAAAAAAAAAAAAAAATGTGGAGACATGATATACAGTAGAATAAATACAAAGTTAATAACTTCGAACAAACCTGCCGGAATAATCCTGTGGATAAGGGACAATATCGCCCTCTGGTCCTGGTCTCGTGGTGTTTCCAACCCAGAAAAAGGAATCTGTGCCTGTTCCATCGTAGGAGAATCCTTTTATAAAAATAGTTGTGTCGTCAATGGCATAGACAGTGCCTCTTATTCCATGAGCATAATTGTTCAATGGACCAATCAATGTACCATAGTAATTCATCCTTCGTTCAATTCCAAACACTGAAAT
Organism: Aleiodes leptofemur; assembly: GCA_963942555.1. NCBI lineage: Eukaryota > Metazoa > Arthropoda > Insecta > Hymenoptera > Braconidae > Aleiodes > Aleiodes leptofemur. The sequence goes on from OZ012620.1 coordinate 4,738,043, forward strand.
CAAATAGAATTGTTATTTGAAAGATTTGAAGTGGTGCATTGAGTCGTTTGACATTTTGAAAAACTTATGCTTAGTTTCTGAAATTAATTTTTCGGTTTTTTCAGGAAAAATTTTCACGAAAATGACGAATTGTAAGCAATGATCTCATTGTGAGTATCATTGATGCTAGTACTGATCACCTAATGCGACCAAAGTTAGGTCTCCATGACTCCTAAGTCAGAAGTAGGGCTGAAACGTTGGTGTACAGTTTGATTTTGACTGACTTACCTATGAATCAAACACATTCTAAATGATTATTAATGTTAAACTGACATTTATAAACGTTGATCTGACTCTATGAACGTTAAAAACTCTTGAAAGAAGGACTCTGGAGAACTCCAAGGGGAACTTTCAGAGGAACTTTCAAAAGAACTTTTAGGGAAACTTTCAGAGGAACTTTCAAAAGAACTTTTAGGGGAACTTCCTGAGAAACTTCCATAAGAACTCTGAGGGAAGTTCCCAGCGGAATTTTCAGGAGAACTCTTAAGGAGGTTCTTGAAGGAATTCTGGGAACTTCGTAGGAGAACTTATTACGATTGGTAATTGTGTATAATAGAGCCCACAATAAAATTAATTAATTTAATTTAAATTACCTCAGGAAGGGAGGTGGCGAAAATGATGTAATATATCTTGGTCAAAAATTTGAAGGAAAGTATAGGAACTCGCAATAGCTCAGTGGTCAGAGCACCTGACATGTAATCAGCGGGTCGTGGGTTCAAATCCTGCTTGCGCATTCCATATTTTTTTCCGAAGATTTGACTTTGATAATTATATGAATTCTCTGGGCGCTCTTCTGCACAAATACCTTACGATTATAACTCAAGATGAATAATAATATCCAACTTTTAACTAATTCATTGAATTATTGAGGAACACGAATTCTTCAATACTTATAGTGTTAGATTGACGATTTGAAATGTGTAGGATCTATATGCAACTTCAGCTTAGTTCAAAACCATACACCAACGTCTCGGCCTTAGACTGATGCTATGAACATTAACAGTTCTTGAAGGAACTTTCAGGGGAACTTTCAGCAGAAATCTGAGGAAAGCTTCCAGTGCAACTCTTAGGGAGGCTCTTAGAGAAATTCTCTGGGGAACTTTTAGAGGAACTTTGAAGGCAACTATTTAATATATAATATTATTTAACTCGTCACGATTGTAACTCACGATGAATGATAATATCCAAATGTTACCCAATTCTTTAATTTATTGGGGAACACAAATTTTTAGTTCAACATTTATGAATGTCAGTTTGATATTAATAACCATTTAATTCTCTGATCATCAAAGTCTTCAGGAATCTACAGAGGAGCGGAGTGGGGAATTTCCGTGACAGTCAGAGGGCCGAAATTTGTTTCATCTATAAGCAGCTTCAGCTTGAATGAACCCATACACCAACGACTACCGTCTAATTAAAATTCCTCAATAACTATACGGTGAATTGAATATTTTTTTCTTCTATTATTTAGTTAGAATGCTGTTCTCTTCGCCAATTGTTTTTAAATGATGGCTCAATCCTGTGGTTTTTTTTAGTAATTTCGTTATTTCCGGCCGATTTAGAGCGTTTCATATCTCGTTAATTTTTGTTAATTCATATCTCATGAACTATACACTCAAAAATTACGAAAAACTCCAGAAAAATGTAAAAAACCATCATTTTTGATACAGCATCAAAAAAATAAGGAATTAACTGTACTCTGAATTCACTGGAATACTACCTTAACTTGAATTCAGGGAAACTTGGCATGAATTCACATCCACTTTAACGTGACAAGCCATATTGGATGCTTTCATGCATTCATGTCCGTGTTTCTGACGCACCAATGCTCATGAACAATAGCAACGAATGGAATGGGAATATCCAGTGCGCATGATAGTTTATAGAGTTACGGGGAAAATAGAGGGAATATGTTTTTTTTTTATCCTTTCGTTATTTTCAGAGAGAGAGAGAGAGAGAGAGAGATTTAAAACATTTTGTCCCGATGAATCAACGGTTGAGAGAATGCTTTTTCGATGAGAACAAATGCCGCGAAAATTTACTAATCAATTTTCCGATGGCCGTCAGTGTTCATTTTTTTTTGTTTTTTAGGCCTTTTTTTTCTTTCCTTTTTTTTTAATCTCCAGATTTTTTTTTCCCTTTGTCGATCACGTCAGGCGTCATGTTATTTAGAGGGCATGTGGAGGGGAGAAGGGGGGGGGGGTAGGACGATAATAATGTTGGACACGCGTCTCAGCCCCCACGGGCTGTATTATATCTGCGTTGCAGGTTGTAACGAGGGGCGAAACGTGATGAGAACCCATCGAGTAAAATCATTCTCTCATTCTCTCAAATTCTCACGACTCTCGCCTGTTCTCTTGCTCTTGCTTCTACTCCTACACCTCCCCCTTCCTCCCCTCTCCCTCTCCTCCTTTAACACTTCATTGTCATTTTTGCGTCTGTATATCACTATTATCTCGTGTACACTGAGGGGAATCGTGCTTCTTCTGCCCCCGGGGGGGGGGGGGGGGAGGAGATACTGCTGGATCAATAATAGATAATCCAATTTAATTACAGGAAACAGAAAATTATGAGAAGAAGAAAAAAATAGACTTTTATGGATTTGACTACTTTGCTTCCGTATGAAAGCTATGTAATCATCAGAATTGTCGATTGTAATTTTTTTAATAGCAGATACTTAAAATGATGTAAATAGAGAGAAAATGATATTTTTAGCGTATTTCTGTGTGTTTATAAAAGTGTCAATTGCAGCAAAACGGTTTTATAGAAAAATTTCATATTTTGTGGAAAACTTCCTCTCGACGAACTCTATTTTTTAAGCTTTATTTGAAGAGAATGCGATCGGTACTTTTTGAGATATGTCCATTTTTCGATAATCAGATTTTAATGGAATTTCTGGAAACTATTCAACTGATGTTATTTATAGGGGAACGTGGGTCAAAATGGACATTATAATGAAACAGTGGGAGATAGATTTTTTTTAATGATTCCATCGAAAAGCTGAGGAAATTTTAGTCGAAAAACATGTGGCAGAACTAATTTTTTTCAATTTTTTGAGAATTTGATTTTTTTTGCATTTTTGAGGGGTCGAAGTCTTTCGATTTTTGAGCAAATTCAGTTTTTTGGAAATATCTTTGGTTCTATTGGTCGTAGCGATCCGGGGTTGATCTTAAATGAAAGGTGAGATCATTTCCCATCGATTTATGGGGTTTTGAATGTAAAAATATCGATATTTCAGATAGTTATGGGATTTTTTGTGAAAAATTATGATCATCGCTTTTTGTCATTTAACTATGTAAAAAATCGATATTTCTGAATCCAAAACCCCATAAATTGATGGGAAATGATCTCACCTTTCATTTAAAGTCGGTCCCAGATCGCTACAGCCAATAGAACCAGAGATATTTCCAAAAAACTGAGTTTGCTCAAAAATCGAAAGGCTTCGACCCCTCAAAAATGCCAGAAAAAATCAAATTCTCGATAAATTGAAAAAAATTAATTCTGCCACATGTTTTTCGACTTAAATTTCCTCAGCTTTTCAATGGAATCATTGAAAAAAATCCATCTCCAATATTTTCATTCATTCAAAGATTTTTCCATAATATATGCCTAAAAACTCAAATGTGTCCATTTTACCCCTTATGTCCATTTTGCCCCACCTTCCCCTACTCAAATATTATCTCGAGAGTTTTATCAGTTAGATGCCTGTGAATTTTGAGCTTATTTGCATGATTAGTTCTCGAGTTATTGACGTTTTAATGAATTTTTCGAAAATATCATATTTTGATAATGGTTTGAAAAAAGTTGTATCACTTCCATTCACAAGCATATTGCTAAAGTATCAGCAAAAAAAGCTCTATCAGTTGGAAAGCAATACTATTATCCACTTGTTCTGAATCTCTTGGAGATTAGTGGAAATATGCTCTTTTTATTCTATTATATTGAATTAAAAAAGGCATATCTCCATCAATTTCCAAGATATTCTTTAAGAAAAAATGACGAAAAAAGAGAAAAAAAATTTATGACAGATCTGCCATTTTTAAGTAAATTGGATTACAAAAGGGGAAAAAAGGCATTCGAATTAGATGAAAAGCTGCTCGGTCTCAGTTCTCAGACTATAAAGACTATATATATACCCGAAAAGTAAGAGAACAGAGGGCAAAGGATGGCACACACTGATTTTAATCAAGATATGGCCTGCCAGAGAGCCTACGTTGGATCGAGACTCTCCGGGTTTATCGATTTTTCCAAGTGCTCATCTCGATGAAGTGGAAATGAGAGAGAGAGAGAGAGATGAAGGGAGAGAGGAGCTCGTGTGGTTACTGCTCATTTTTTGTGTTAAGTGAACCGATGAATATTCCATATCTTTTGTCTCCAATTAAATAGATGAAAAATATCAAGATTAATATTACTCATAGTCATGTCGACGGTTCAATGAAATCTAGGGATCATTTCTGTTTCACTGGACCGCTCACAATTTTATCCACATATATACCAGTCTTGTGAAACTTCTAGCAGATCGGATTACAAGGATCCAGAGTGGTTGTAATCCGGAAAAAGCTTTCACCTTCTGTGAACATTATCACGTCTCTATGGACTTTTTCTTCACTTTCGTTTAATAAAAAGTGTAATTTTGTAGTGTGGGCGTTAAATATTTGAGGGGGGGGGGGGGGGGGGGAATCGTTGATCCTCTTTTTGGAGGGAATTTAATGATGTGAAAAAAAGGATCCACTACTTTTTTTTTCTCGATCTTTTGTAGTTTTTGAAGATAAAGTCGAGAAATGTTTGAAAACTTGATTTTTTCAATTTTTGTGGATTTTTTTTTGGTAGAAAGGAGTCACTGGAAAAATTTGGAAAAATTTGAGAAAATGCTTCAATGTATTCTCATTGTTTGGTAATTTTTTTCAAATTTTTGGGGAGAGGCCTTCTAGTGAGGAAAAAATCGGGTTTGTCTTGGAAAAATTATTAGTATTTGACAGAAGAAAAAAAGGGATTTTTTCCCAATTTGGGATTTTCCCGAATTTTCTCTTTTTCTTGAAGGAATTTATATGATTTTCCAAAATTTTCCTCAATTGAACTTTGGCAGTCTTCTTTTGCCCTTATAGTTTTTGAAAAAACATGTTTTCTTTCAATTTTGAATTTTATGGGACTTTCCACGATTTTCCATGATTCTTTGGGATTTTCCGAAATTTTCCAGGATTTTCCCAAATTGAACTCCAGCAATTTTCCATTGCCACCATGGTTTTTCGAAAAACACGATTTTTCCTCCTATTTTTGTATTTTCTCAGATTTTCCAAAATTTCCAAGAAATTCCCAGAAATTTTGACAATTAAAAAATAAGTGTCTTCTCCCAATTTGAGATTTTCCCAAATTTTCCAGAATTTCCCACATTTTTCTCGAATTTTCCAGAATATTCCACAAAAAAAAAAAAAATTCCAGATAATTTCCCAAAAATCCTTTGCACCCTTCTGCCACAAAAACCTCAAAAAAAAAAAAAAAAATGTATAAAATAATAAACAGCCCCGAGATCACTCCAATTCCATCCATTATCATTTCTCGTGTTATCGATAAAAAGACTTCCATAAATTCCTTCTCGTCCTCTTGAACAATGGTATCGTCTCCCCATTTCCATTTTACCTGCTGTACATAAACCAACGTACCACCAGACATCGCACGAATTGCATGGAAAAAATATTGTCATGGGACACGTCTAAGAGAAGGGGGGAGGGGGGGGGATAGGTTTTGTGTTGTGGAGGATGAGTTTTTTTTTGCTGTTAGAAAAAAAAGCGGTTGAAGGGAGTGAGTCCTAATGCATTCGGTGGAGCAGCCGACTACGACTGTACGCATCAACGGCCACCCCTTTTGCAAGCTCGGCATTTGCCTCCCCCCCCCCCCCCCCTCCCCCTCCCTCCCTCCCTCGCCATTCTCTTTCATGGCTCTCATTTTCTGTCTTCCTCTCATCCAGATATCCCCCTTAGACCGCTTCATCGAATGCACGAGCCCTCGACGACATAATGGCTTTAAAACGAAGCACCCCCCCCCCCCTCCCTCCCCTCCTCTCCCCCGAATACTCCAAGTCATTCGTCGTCACTCACACTATTTTCCCCGTTTTACTGAGAGTATCAAGGGGCAAATCCATTCGTAATCTCTTAACGCTCGCAAAACGATGGAAAATACCGAAATTTAGCTCTCTAAATGGAAGTGGAGGGGTGATGAGGGGGAGGGGGGGGGGGGGGGGAAGGAGAGAGTTAGGGGAGTGATGATTGAGTTTCGAAGATTCGATCAATTTACGTCGAGTACCGGATCAAAAAGCTTCGGATTAAGTTACGGTTTATTTCCATCAGTTGATATACACCGCAGAGAGGGGGGAGAAGGAGAGGGGAAAGGGGTATTTTTTTTAGGAAACTAGGCTGAAGCGCTTATTGCTTTGCTAGTGGGCTAGATACACAGAGAAAAATGTTTTCTTAATTTAAGAATGTACAGGTCACTTAAATTGAGAAAGAAAAAGTCACTTGATTCAAGTGAGAAAACTCACTTGATTTATGTGAGTTTGACTTTTTCAAATTAATAAAGAAAAAGTCACTTGATTTAAGTGAGAAAAATCACTTAATTTAAGTGAGTTCTACTTTTTTAAATTAAGGAAGAAAAAGTCACTTGATTTAAGTGAGAAAAGTCACTTAATTTAAGTGAGTTTTACTTTCTCAAATTAAGAAAGAAAAAGTCACTTGGTTTAAGTGAGAAAAGTCACTTAATTTAAATGACCTGCACATTCTTAAATTAAGAAAACATTTCTCTTTATGTAAGCATGCATGTATTTTGATGTTTTTTTTTTTTATTAAGAAAAATCACAATAATGAATATTGAGATGGGCGTCGAAATCAAAAGTGAGATGAGCCTTGAAAACAGCGTGTTTGAAACCAATATTAATGTCCCGGCCAGTGGGTCTGATTGGCAATCACCGTTTTTATTTTTTCATCGAAGGCAAAGGTGCTTGGAAGCTCTCAGAACCGGAAATTTTAGGGATATCATATTTGGAGGGAAGATAGAATTTTTTTTTAATTTAAAATTTCTCATTTTTTTGTATATTTTTTCTTCGTCTCTCAAATTCCCGGTTTTGAGGTCTAGCAAATATCATCGTCTTGCATCACAAAAAAAATTGTCTCTCAGTTCGCCATAGGGAAGGACGTATAAAAAAAAATATGCAAAAAATGAGAAACTTTAAACTTAAAAAAATTCCATCTTCCCTTCAAATATGACGTCCCTCAAATTTCCGATTCTGAGGGCTTCCAAATACTTTTGCCTCTGACTCCTCAGAGAATCGTCTCTCAATTCGCCATAGGACCGGACTTATAAAAAAAAATATGCAAAAAATTAGAAATTTTGAACTTGAAAAAATTCCATCTTCCCTCCAAATATGACGTCCCTCAAATTTCCGATTCCAAAGGCTTACAAATATCATCGTCTTGCATCACAAAAAAAAATGTCTCTCAATTCGCCATAGGGAAAGACTTATCAAATTAATCCTTCACAGTCTCTCCAGTACGTTAATCTAAGATACATAAAAACATCGATTTTTTCTTCAGCCAATCTCTTTTTTCGTATTTTATAAAATCTCTTCGAATAAAAACGGAGATGAACGGTTTTTATTACAAAAAATACCATTAAATCCGTGAAAATTAGTAAATTCTGTGTGACTCATCATTGACATGAGGCCCAAAACGCTCAAAAAACCTGTAATTTTCTATTTTCCATATCTTTCCTCAGTGTATGACCGATATAACAGCAGATATTCTAAAAAAAAATGAAAATTTTCCAAAATAGAAAAGATTTGACGCTCAATTTTGCCCCAAAAATGATCAAATTTCCAAAAAATTCTGAAAAATCAATTCTGCCACATGTTTTTCATCTCCAAATTCCCTCACTTTTTTCCCCAAACCCTTAAAAATCTCTTATCTCCAACAATTCCCCCGAATTCCATCAATTGTCACTCTAACCCCCCCCCCCCCCTCCTCCCCCCTCATCCCATCATCCTCTCCAAGTCATCTTCACTTCCCCTCCAATCCCCACTACCCTCCCCCACTAAAAACCGATCCCAAGACGACAATAATCACTTTCCATTGCGCAACAGCTCCAACCAATCCCCAGGCCAACATTATTTCCTCAAAATCTCTGCACAATACTCTGCAATTAAAAAGCCAAACCAAGGACATAATCATCAGCCTCTAATCCCCACTTGACATCAAACTGACACCTTAATTTCATTAATTCCAATCCTTTCTCCCATCAATCCACAATTTCCCAAAAAGTCAAAAAAGCATTGAAAAACCCAATTTTTCCAATTTTGTTGTTAAAAATTTTAAAGTACCCCTCTAGAGCCGTATGGCTCAGAATTTTTTTTCGCAGTGAAAAAGTTTCTGGAAAAATGTAAATAAAAAATATGAGAAGATATTCCAACTCGTCCCCATAGTCAAGTAATTTATTCAAAATTTTTCATAAAGGTTTGTGTGATTTTTCACTAAAAAAAAAAAAAAAATCCGGTTCATTTTTCTCTGCACCTCTATCTCACAATTCACGAAAAGCCAAAAAACAAAAAGCCAGAAGTTAAAAGAAGAGTGAAAAACGTTGAAAACCCTGAGTTTTCCAGTTTTCGAAAAAAAGGTGAAAAACCTGATTTTTCTATTTTCTGAAGAAAAAATGTTTAAAGAACCTGATTTTTCTATTTTCTAAGAAAAACCCGTTAAAAACCTGATTTTTCTTTTTTCTGAAGAAAACATGTTAAAAAACCTGATTTTTCTATTTTCTAAGAAAAACTTATTAAAAACCTGATTTTTCTATTTTCTGAAGAAAACATGTTTGAAAAACCTGATTTTTAAATTTAAAAAAATCAAAAAACACGTTAAAACACCTGATTTTTCCATTATCTAAGAAAAACATGTTAAAACACCTGATTTTTCTATTTTCTAAGAAAAACCCATTAAAACTCTGATTTTCCTATCTAAAAAAAGTAAAAATCGAAAATGTCCCTTCTGAGCGAAATGACTCAGGAATTTTTTTCGGTGTGAACGAGTGTTTCAAAAAATCTGAAAAAAATTGAGAAAATTCTCCAATCTGTTCCCATTGTTGTGTAATTTTTTCAAAATTTTCCTTAACGTTCTTCACTAAAAAAAAAAAAAATCCCAGTCTATTTTGCCCTACAACTCCATTTTCCTCGGTTTCTCCAATCGAAAAAGGAATTACGTTTGAACGAATTGAAGGAGTGAGAGTCGCGTGGCAAAAAGTAGGCCATGGTTGTACGCTCTTTCCACTCTTAGTTCTCGAGGCACATGCACACACATATATATATATATATATACGTATATACACCAACACATTTGCCCCCCTTCGCCGTAAAATTCACGTATGTGACCGAGATTCAATGATTCGAGTGAAACGAGATTGTGCCAGTGGGGAATTGTGAGATCTGCGATCTTTGGAGGACATCCATTGAAATTGAGAGTAATTTCAGTGCAAATCTCTCGATTTGAATTCAGGGACTTCATTTTTTTTTCCCTTCACTCCTCGTGACTGAAACAACCAGCAAAAAAAAAAGAACAGAATGACCGGTTTTTTTTTTTTGTTATTTTTTCAGGCACTTGTGCCTGAATTTTATGGCTTTTTCGCAGTTCAAAAGTCGCGCAATCGCTTTTTCAAGATTTTTTCGGACATTCGAATCATTTTTATGGAATTTTTGACTTTTTTCGCCCATCAAAAGTACTACGATCGCTTTTTTCCCCCATTTCTTTGGGAATTTGAATCATTTTTCCGATATTTTTGGCTTTTTTTGCGCCTCAAAAGTTGTACAATCGCATTTTTCACATTTTTTTGGACTTTTGAATCATTTTTTACGAATATTCGAATCATTTTTACTGACTTTTTAGCTTTTTTTGCCGATCAAAAAATGCACAATCGCTTTTTTGCCCATTTTTTGGGCATTCGAATCATTTTTATAGAATTTTTGACATTTTTCCACCGATCAAAAGTTGCGCAATCGCTCTTTTCCCAATTTTTTCAGGCTTTTGAATAATTTTTATGGAATTTTTGTTTTTATTTCACCAGGTCAAAAGTTGTGCAATCGCTTCTTTCACATTTGTATTGTCTATTCAAATGACGGAATCTTCTCGGTGGGACATGTGGGTACGAGCAATGTACGACAAATGTGTGTGCGATACGAGTGAAAGTCTCAACGAGAAAATCCAAACGCGATTTCACTCTTGATCTGTTCTTTATAAATTATTTTATGAGATTATTTCTTAATTATTCCTAAAATGTCTGACTTTTACTGATTTTTTCACGTTTTTTTTCAATATCTAATGGAGATACGCCCTTCTTGTCCAAAGAGGATTTTTACAGAATTTTGAGAGCTACATAAAAGAATTCGTGCAAAATCGCTCTATCTCGCTTACATTCCGAGATATTTTTAAAAAATAGAAAATATCACGTTTTTAGAAAAATCAATTTTTTTTTAAAATTTTTTAAGTGTTTAGGTTTTTTTTCAGAAGATTCTAAGCGAGATAGAACGGTTTTGGTCTTGTTTTTTTTTTGTAGAGTATTTTCAGGAGCTAGAAAAAGTGCCTCAGGACATAAAACGAAAGAAATAGACTCTCGATCTGCCGTTATAAATTATTTTATGAGATTATTTCTCATTGAACTACTTTCGTTATTTAATTCATAAAATGTCTGACTTTTATGGCTTTTTCCACTTTTTCGTTTTTTTTTAATATCTCGAAAACTAATGGAGATACGCTCTTTTCATCCGAATGCGATTTTGAAGAGAATTTTAAGGACTCCAAAAAAGAATTCCAGCAAAATCGCTCTATCTCCCTTAGTTTCCGAGATACTCTTAAAATAACGAAAAAAGTACCAAAAATGAATTTTTCAACTTAATTTCATTTCGTCACTAGTTTTTTAGAAATATCTCGGTAAATAATGGAGATACGTCCTTTTTACTCAGAACCTATTTTGAACAGAATTTCAAGAGCTACAAAAAAGGATTATAGCAAAATCGCTCTATCTCGCTTAGTTTCCGAAATATCTTTAAAAAAAAATAAAAAAAAAATTGCCATTAAATTTCTCATTTAATTCTAATTAAATTGTTTCTTGAAAATTTAGTAAAAATAGGAAAAATTAAAAAAAAATGGAAAATTCGAGTCATTTTTTTCAAATCATTATTTTACTTTCATTTCTTTTATTTTTATTCCATCTTTTAATATATATTTTTTTTAATTTTTTTATCATCTTCCCATTTAAAAAAAAATTTAATATCACGTTTACGAAAATTCCCATCAAATTGTCTATGAAATTTCCATATTTCCTAACAGTGTAGTCAATTAATCAGAAAAAAAATCAGTAACTTACCGAATTCCGGTGCAATAACCAAGGACAACAATAGCCAAATGCTGAATCCCATCGTGTGTGTGTGTGTGTTTGTCCAAATGATATAATGATAATCTTCCAAGATGTAAAATCAACTCCTGAATCTCGTTCTATCTCACTTATTTTCCGCGATATTTCCAAAAAAAAAAAAAAAAAAAAAAAAATGGACTTATAATTTTCTTATTTTTCTTTCATCGAGATTAATTTTTTTCTTTCATAATTTTCCTTAAATATCTCGAAAAAAACCGAACTTTTGTTTTATTTTTCTTCTATTAGGATTAATTTTTTCCTCATAAATCTTCTCAAATATCTCGCAATAACTCCAGCGATATAATAAAATCTTCCAAAGTGTACAAACAGCTCTGAATCCTTTTCCCTGGTCAAATAATCACGAAAACACACAAAGCCCACATAAACAAGAGTAAAAAAGATAAGAAAATCACTGAAAATACACGTTTAATACACGTGATAACACGAAAAAAAAAAACACTCACAATTCTCTATTTTTTTATCATTTTTTTCCTCGTTTCTTGATTTTTTTAAATTTGAAAAAAAAAAAATTTCACTATTTTTTCAATGATTTATGCAGCAATTGAATAGAAACACATCCAATAAGAAACGAGTGCATTAATGCTCCCAGCGAGGACATACGCATTCACGCATTAAAATCCATTTCCTCGCACTTTTTTTCCCCTTTTTAATGCCTTTTTTCCCTCTCTTTGTGCTCAATAACTGATGATTTGCTTTGGGACGAGAAAAACGAGACACAGGAGACACCATCCACACTCACGACTGATCTGCAAGAAAAAAAAAAATACAAAATTCACAAAAAATCGTAAAGAAAACATTTGAAAAAGTAAAAAAATTTTTTAATAAATTTCCTTAAAAAAATGGAATTTTTCCGATTTTTTTTTTTGAATAATACTAATATTGAGCCTTTAAAAAAAAGGGGCGTAAGTGCTGTGTTTAAGCATAGGACTTACGCCCCTTTGCTTCTAAGGTCACATTATCACTACTATTCCTCGTAAAAATCACCAGTAAATCTTATTTCAAGCAAAAAAAAAAAAGCTATTTTTTTCCACTGTTTTTACTTCTTTTTTCTACAAATTTCTTTTAAAAAATTGGGATTTTTTCGATTTTTCCTCGAATAATACTGATATTGGCTTAGAAACAAAGTGTGTACAAGCACACAGGCACTTACGCTCCTTAGCTATTCTTTCAAAGCAAAAAGCAATTTTTTTATTTTTTTTTTTTCTTCTAATTTTCTCTCTTGCCTCTAGAAGTAATCAAAGTGAATGTAGAGAATGGCTTGAATGGCCAAGTGCGACTGACTGTGGACTGGATTTTTCGTTTGGCAAAGAGCCCGAGAGACAGGAGAATGGATAGTATATTTTTTTTTTTTTTTTTTTTTTTTGGTATAGAGAGAAATGGACTGAGGTACTCCAACATTAATGAAACAAAATTGCGACAAATAAAATTGAAAAAAAAAAAAAAATTTTAATAATTTTTGCAAAAAAAAAAAAAATGAAAATTTTTCATTTTTGTTTTTTTTTTTTCAAAATTTAATAATCACCTTATTTCCACTGTTTACAAAATTTTTTTAACAGCTTTTTTGTCGCGGAGGGAGGAGGGAGATGGGAGGGCTGCAAGAGCCGCGTGACGCACGCGAGTGTGCGTCTCGCACTTTAACGTAGTGAGTACTGAGGGCTCAAGATAACAGGCTCATAGGGAAAAGCCAGGGACCATGTATTGGTGGGTAGAATGTCAACCCCCTCTTTCAATGCCTATTTCACAATGTGTATATACATATATATATATATATAAAATCAGGGCAAAAGCTCCACCCAGAGTGGGAGGAGAGTAACGTCAAAATTGAGCTTGCGCATTGAAATAAGGGGGGAGGGGGAGGGGAGGGGGATGCCAACCCTCTTCCCACACATACACATATATATATAGGTCATCTTGGAGTCAAAAAGGCGTAAGTGCTATGGCATATACACAGTACTTACGCCACTTTGCCTCTAAGGTGACGATATTTTGTGTCTTTTGCCCTCTCCTCCCTGTGGGAAAGGGGGAGGGGGGAGGACTCCCCCCCCCTCTCCCTCGCGCTTTTTTTTCGACCATTTCAACGATGATACTGTCATATAGAAGTGAAACATTTTTCTTTTTTTTTTTTTTACCCAAAGAGGAAAAAAAAAGCCCAAGTACATTGCCACTGCTTTTTTTTCCACAGCCATGTGACTCTTTTTGTACACGTTTTGATCAAAGTTTCTACACTGATTACAGTTTTTTTCCTTTTTTTTTCCTAGGAACCGCGTAATTATGCGCTTTTCTTGAGAATTCTTTTTTTTTTTTTTTTTTTTTTTTTGTGCATTTGGAATAGAATTAATTTAATATTCTTTGAAATTAATATTTTTTTTTTATATTCTAGATGAAATTGATGGAACAAGACAATGAACGATTAAAATTAATGAAATGAAAAATTCTGAAGGAAATTAATGAAAAAAAATTTTTTTTTGAATGAAATTGATAAAAAAATTTTGGTAGAATAAAAAAATCTGAATAGAATTAATGAAAAAAATGAAAAAAAAAAATTCTTAATAAAATTAATTAAAGAAGAAATTTCTTGATAAAATTAATAAAAAAAAAAGGAAATCTGAATAAAATTAATGGAATAAAAAAGAAAAAATTCTGAATAAAATTGATGAAATAAAATAATTTTGAATAAAATTAATCGAAAAACAACAAATCCGGATGAAATCAATGGAATAAAAAAAATTTTGAAAAATTATTTTGAAGAAAGAGAAAAAAATTTTAATAACAATTAATGTAATTGAAAAATTCTAAATGAAATTAACGAAATGAAAATTTTCTGAATAAAATTAATTGATCGAAAAAAAAAAAAAAAAAAAAAATTCTTTATAAATTTTGATGATTACTCGTGTATAGAAAAATGCGGGCAAAAATAAGTGATAGAAAATGTAATATTCAATAGGAATGGGGTAATGCGAAAAAACGCATTCGTGCGCATCTCTCGAGATGGAGTGTGGGGGAGGGGGGGGGGGGGGAGGGGGAAAATAGCCAGCGATGAATTTGAAATAAGCTCCCTAGTTTTCCCTACTTCAGTGGCTCGTTCTCTTTTCACAGAAATACTGGAATTGAGTTTCTTTTTTTCACGCTATTCTTTCTCTCAACCTACTTCTTGCATTCTCCCCCTTCCCCTCCCTACCCCTCCCACCCCCTCCTCTCGCCCATTGCCCGGGCTATAATGCCCGTGGGCGATCGGAGCTTTTCCTCGTTTTCAAACAGAATGAATCTCTTATTTTTCCTTTCGCCAACTATAAAGAGGGGGGGGGGGGGGAAATGCTAATTTTAAAGATAAAAAAATTGCGAGCGTGCCTCAGATTACAGGGTAAAGTGATATTACAGAGAGAGAGAGAGAGAAAAGGAGAGAATTAAATTTTCTTGTTTTTAGTGGAAAATTTAAGATAATCCTAGTGGCAGGTTCAAATGATGGATTTTTATTTATTTTTTTCCTTTTAGTTATTATAATTACTATAACTATTTCGATCTCAATTATAGCTCTTAGAATTCTACACAAAAAAAAGGAATAAATCAGAATTGAATTAAAAATAAATTTAAAAAAATAGATTTATTCCACATAAATGTTTTTTTTCCAGTAATTTTTTTTTTTTTTAATATTTATGGAAAATAATGGAGATACGCCCTTTTGAACCCTCAATTTTTTCATAGCTTTGTAAATTTGCTACGAAGAGAATTCGGATAAAATCACTCTGTCTCGCTTAATTTCCGAGATATTCTAAAAAAATGAAGATTGAAAAAAAAAAACAAAACAGCCCATTGTAACAAAAAAATTAACTCGACCATAAAAAAAAACCTAAACACATTTTCTAAAAATTGCAACAAAAAAAAACATCCGTTTAAATCAAAAAAATTCTCAGTAAAATAATTCCAGGGAAAAAAAAAAAATTATCCACACAAAAGTCCAAAATAACTACTGTCTTTATTGACAAGTTGCAAAAAAAAATTCTCACATTATCATATTGGTCACGAAAATTACGAAATTGTCACGTGAATTGCGTGCAGTCACACTATAATATCCTCGCGATGACTTCCAATGTCCGTGAATAGATAGATAAAAAAAAAAAAAAAAAAAAGAGAAGTGCAAAACGAAAAAAATATGGAATAAGAGAGAGAGAGAGAGAGAGAGAGAAAGGGGACATGGCTTTGTCCCAAAAGTTTAATATCCGCTGACGATCGAGGGATGATGGGCACACACAGAGGGTTGCGTTGTAAGAGAAGGGGGGGAGGGGGGGGGGGTTGAATACTCGGCTTATGATCGTATGATAGTGTACGCGTGGCTCTCCCCTCACTGGTTCATCGCTCCTAAATACACTCCTCGTATTTGTACGTTGAAATTGTTTTTCATAAAAAATCATAAAATCGGAGGAAAAGAAAGTTCTTTTTTAATAGAATAAAATAAAAAAA
>OZ012620.1:4754202-5030373 GCA_963942555.1 Aleiodes leptofemur
AAGGTTTTCTTAATTTAAGAATGTGCAGGTCACTTAAATTAAGTGACTTTTCTCACTTAAATCATGTGACTTTTCTCACTTAAATTAAGTAACTTTTTCTTTCTTAATTTAAGAAAGTAAAAGTCACTTAAATTAAGTGACTTTCCTCACTTAAATCAAGTGACTTTTTCTTTCTTAATTTAAGAAAGTAAAACTCACTTAAATCAAGTGAGTTTTTTCACTTAAATCAAGTGACTTTTTCTTTCTTAATTTAAGAAAGTGAAACTCACTTAAATCAAGTGCGTTTTCTCACTTAAATCAAGTGACTCTTCTCGCTTAAATCAAGTAACTTTTTCTTTCTTAATTTAAGAAAGTAAACGTCACTTAAATCAAGTGAGTTTTTTCACTTAAATCAAGTGACTTTATCTTTCTTAATTTAAGTGACCTGCACCTTCTTAAATTAAGCGACTGTACATTCTTAAATTGAGAAAACATTTTTCTCTGTGTAAGTAAATAATATCAATGCATCCATATGTACCAATGCTGGCTTTAATGAGCACGTCAAAAAAAAAGGGGGGGGGGGAGGTGGTTAACCAATAGGAGGCGAATGAATTGGCCCTCTGTATGTGGTAATGCAAAATACAATTATTTTTTACCGCCAGCATTCAAAATGATATTTGCAGTTGGTTGAGCCATCGCAATGGGTGGTCTACAACCATCTACACATAATCAAATTTCTCCCCCCCCCCCCCCCCCCCCTGACTGTAATTAGTCTGTAGAGAAAGACGGAAAAGGGTGAAAAGAGGCAATGGAATAGAGGTAAAAGGCAAAAGCACCAATAAATCAACCAGTTGCTCGCCCCAAGAGAGAGAGAGAGAGAGAGAGAGAGAGAGAGAGAGTAACATCGTTCAGAGTTATCGTGTGCCAGTGTAACACGCCCCTACCATGTTGCCAGATGGTTTAATTTCATTGTGCTCAATGATAGAAAGCAATAAAAAAAATTCAAACATCTCACTTTCCCTTCTGGACCATTATTGTCAATAAAATTTTCATTTAAAATCATTGATTTCAATTAAGGTACTTCCGCAGTAAGTAAAGAGGAATAGATCCGAATTTGCCACTGATTTGAAACATTGAGGATATATTCTTCTCATAAGTAGAAATATATCCTGAAAGTTTCATAACGATCGACCACGTAGTTTTTTTTTTTATTAATTATTAAAATAATTAATTTACACAGGCCCTAATGACACGTACTTATTTTTAAAAATCATCTACAATGTGCTGCAGTCTTATCCGTGCACTAAATCACTTCCCATATTATTTATAAATATAATTTGATAATTTTTTTGATATTTTACCATGTAATTATTGAGAAATATCAATTAATCCATAAAATAATTATGAGGATATGGTAAAATGGTGGTGACACACGGATTAATTGATATTTCTCAATAATTACGTGGTAAAATATCAAAAAAATTATCAAATTATATTTATAAATAATATGGGAAGTGATTTCACGCGCGAGTAAGACTGCAGCACATTGTCGATGATTTTCAAAAATAAGTACGTGTCATTAGGGCCTGTGTAAATTGATTATTTTAATAATTAATAAAAAAAAAACTACGTGGTCGATCGTTATGAAACTTTCAGGATATATTTCTACTTATGAGAAGAATATATCCTCAAAGTTTCAAATCTGTGGCACATTCGGATCTATTCTCCTTTACTTACTGCGGAAGTACCTTGATTCATTTTATTTTATTTGAAATATCTCGAGAAGTAATGGAGATATATGGCTTTTTTATGCTAATTTTTTTTTTTTAGAGAATTTTGAGAGCTATAACGGGGATGAGAGATTGAAATTGCTCTATTTCGCTTAAATATAAGTAAAAGTCTAAGGGCTGAAACTATGTAAATACTTGTCTAGCTGTAACTGTAAATAATGTTTGTTATCCAGCTTTGTATTATATGTCAATAAAATCGCTTGAATTGAATTGAATGGAGATATTAAAAAAACAAAAATGATTTTAAAAACGTAATTTTTTAATTTTTTTTTTCAAATCTATTTTCAAATATATTTTGGAAATTAAGTGAGATAGAGTGATTTTCCTAAAATCCTTTTTGTACAGAATTTAAAGGGCTACAAAAAAAAAAAAAATTATAGTAAAATCGCTGTAGTTCGTTTGATTTCCATGATATTCTCAATAAAAGATTTTTCAAAAAAAATTGCATGAATTTAATAGAAAAAAAAAAAAATTTCGATAATTCAATTCCAATAACGCAATTACATTTGCGAACAATGAAATTGTAATTGTTCGAGAATTTCAAGAACAGTCGACTAAATGTCGTAGGCTAGAGTGTCGCTCGATCGATCCAAGGTATGCGTACGCTCGTGCAGCAGCTGGAGCTCTCTTCCACAACTATATATATATATATATATAATATATATACATAGATATCGAACGAGGACAGTGCCTAGTGTGACAGAGAAATAAGAATGACAGAGATAGAGAAATCACGAGAACTGGAAAAATAACGAATGAAGTAAACGATCGATCCAATGGTCTGACCCACATTTGCCACGTTTTGTTAAATATATATATATATATATATATATATATATATATATATATATTGCATAAATATCAATGTCAATATTTTCCATCACCTCTTTTTCCCATTATTTCATGTCAAAACTAGAGCAGCATGAAAAAAAAAAAAATTTCCTCGAAAATTTCACAAATTTCCCTTTTTCCCCCAAAATTATGTTAATTATGTTAATTAAATTAACACAAATTTTTCATGCGTTTTTCACGAAAAATTGAGTTTAATTTACAGTTGAATTTTCAACTCCTCGTATCAGTTGCAACAGGTTAGACATGCATCAAGTCATTTTTTTTTTTTCAATGAAAAAAAAAACAAAAAACACTGAATTAATTAGCTTATATTTGACAGTTAATAAAATTAGTGCAACAATAAAGTATTAAAAAATTAACATAATAAACATCTAATAGAATAAAAAAGACATTTATCTTCCCCATTGACTCACTGCCTCAATTCCCCTTGCAGCAGTTAACTTGTCTCTCTTTTTTTTTCTCGTTTTTTTTTTCCTCTCATAATGTTCTTTTTGTATTTTTCCCGCCCTCTGACAAATCTCTGGACCACCCTCAACTTTATGACTACAATAAATATAATAATAATAATAATAATAATAATAAATAGGATATAAAAGAAGACTTCTTCGAAGTTGCGAAAAACTGCGAAATAACGTTTAAAAATTTTGGCGGCAAATTTGAAAGAAAAAAAAAAATTAATTTGAATTTGAAATAAAATTCAAGTTTTGAAAATAGAAAAAAATAATAATAATTCAATTTTATTAAAAAAACAACTAACCATGTAGTCGAGCGCGGGAAGCAGAAACGAATGGACCAAAAGTGCTAGTATGAAACATACAGGACTAGCAGAGAAGGAGGAGGAGGAAAGGGAGGGGGGGGGGGGAGCTAGGAAAATCTAATGGGAGAATAAAATACACAGGGTGGTGGTGCCACCTGACAGACCCTAGGAAATTCGAGAAAACAGGAATTTCCTTCTTCCTTTTGCCCATGCGCATCGACTTTAATCGAATTTTCGAAGATGAGGAAAATTGTGGGGGCCCCAGGGGGAGTGCAGAAGGAGATAGATTTTTTTTTGCCATCTGCGGGGAAATGTCTCAGTAACGGACAATTCCCCCCCACCCCCCCTCCCTCAAAATCCTTTGTCGAGAAAGAGAATTAACGTTGGATATTTAAATTTCCCGCCACGCGTAAATTTAATTTAAATTCACTGAAAAATTTGCGCTTTCTTTTTGCGTCTTTATTTTTTCAATCACTTTATATTTCCTGACATTTATTATATTATATATAGGTGTATATATATATATATATATCTTTTGAATTTATTCATTCAACTTGCGCTGAATACGTAAATTTTCGCGTCTGCGTGTAAAGGATGAAATCAATTTTGCGAGGGGATTCCACGAGATAATGTGCGCATGACGCAAAAATTGATTGTGCGTGTGTGTTTCACCCCCCCCCCCCCCCCTTCTTTCTCTCTCTCTCTCTCTCTAGCAAATGTGTTGCTTTCTCCAGTACTCTGTTAGTGTATTTGAGTTTGCATCGATATTCAATACATCGAAAATTTCTCGAATTTTGCAGATAATTATTGTCAATAATTTCATGCATTTATTTTTAAAAATAATAAAAAAAAAAAAAAAATTGAATGTCTCGAAAAATTTATTTTTATTCAAATTTTATGAATTTTTTTTTTTTTTTTTATCACTAGATACTTACGGAGAACTTCACATTTTTTCGCACAGCTTTTTTCTATTATCAATGTTTTTTTTTTTTCCTTTTTTTTTACCCCTACAATCAAATTTGCGCGCAGGCGCGCGCGCTTTTTTTTGCACAAAAAATTGCCACTTTCTTTTTTCCTGTATTCATCATCAGAATTTCTTGATAAAAAATACAAGAAAACACTAAATTATTTCAAATTTTTGCGCGGGAAATTTATGAATTGTATTTTTTCTCTTTTTTTTCCTGATTTTTTCCTTTTTTTTTAAATTTAAATATTTAACACTTTTTTTTAATTCAATTTTTCAGATGAATGACAGTTATTTTTGACTCACGTTGTATTGCACAGAGTAGATATATATATTCGTAGGAAAAAAGTACTTGTAGAAATGGCAGCACCGGCAAAAAAACGTGAGATTGAAGAAAAATCTGATGAAAATGGTGATGCAAATAGTAGCAATGACAGTAGTGAAGAGAATGACGCAAACTTCAATGATGAACAGGTAGAAATATCATTGAATTTTCACTGTTTTTGTTTTATTTTTGTTGAAAACATTATAACCTCAAACTGTCGCAACCACGCGGTCTGTGCTTGGAAAAAAAAAAGGTCTTGAAACTAAGAAAAAGCAAGAATTATCAGTTTTGAGAAGTTATTTGTTAGAAGTAATGATGCGTTACTTAAATTGAATATATCAAGATAAAAATATGAAGTTTTCAAATTGATTTCCCTTTTGTCACCAGTTTTTTTTGTTAAATATCTCGGTAAATAATTGGAGATACGCTCTTTTTGCCCCAAGAAGGTTTTGCAGATAATTTCAAGAGCTAAAAAAAAAAGGACTAGGGCAAAATCGCTTAATCTCGCTTAGTTTCCGAGATATTCTAAAAAAAACTGATGAGGGAATAAATTCGATTTGTCTGAAAACTTCACAGTCTTATCCAGTTTAGAATGTACTTATTTTCATTAATTATTTGGTACATATCAAAGATTTCTCAAGCCCATCATCTTGTTTCTCGTTTCAAGTATAAATATACACAATAGCAGATAAATCTGTTGTTTATTCAAATTTAAGATGCAAGTTTTCACGTTAATCAATGAGTTACTTGATCGTATAAACTTTGAGTTTGTATTAAACTATTAGTATATCAATGTCACATGATTCAACAGAAGTTTGTGTCAAAATATGGATAATTATTTTCAAAGAAACAATTTCTTGGAATTAAAAATATCTTTATGATATGAAGAATTTATATCATAAATAATGAGAACCTTGTAATGAGTAATCTTTTTTTTTTCATGACAAGACAGAGTTATATGCACTGTAAGAATTTGACTTGAATCCAGTCAAAATAATATTGTCACAATTATTGCCATAAGTGTGCCAAATTTATTTTTTTATTCATTTCAATAATGTCCATCATTGATTCAACAATTACGCAATTAGAACCTCCGATCGCATTTGTATTCAATTCAAAACCCAAAAGATTTTGATAGTTATTCACCTTTTTTTTTCTTCAATTCAAATACGAATTCTTTGATACTAAAGTGTTTTTTCTCTTTCAATAATAACGAAAATTATCAATTTTTTTTTTTTTCAGGGAACGCAGATTATGGTGGATTTTGTTGGACGCACACCGGAGGATCCAGATTTTCATGGCATCAAGATTCTTCTCCAGCAGCTTTTCTTAAAAGCCCATGTTAATGTTGGAGCACTTGCTAATTTTATAATTGAACGAAATTACGTTGGATCCGTTGTAAAACAAGGACTCGACGACGAAGAAGATGACGATGATGATGAGAGCGATGTTAATGATGTTTTTGGAGTAACTACGATCATTAATATTTCTCATGGACAGGTAAATGTAAATATCATTTTTTTTGGCTTCCGAATGGAAGCTATGTAATCATTAGAATTTTTTATTGTAATTTTTTTAAATAGAAAAAGAAAATGATATTTTTAGCGCATGTCTGTCTGTGTGTGCATAAAAGTCTCAATTACAGCAAAACTGTTTTATAGAAAAATTTCATATTTTGTGGAAAACTTCCTCTCGACAAACTCTATTTTTTAAGCTTTATTTGGAGAAAATGCAATCGGTACTTTTTGAGATATGTCCATCTTTCGAAAATCAATTTTTAATGGAATTTCTGGAAACTATTCAACTGATGTTATTTATAGGGGAACGTGGGGCAAAATGGACATTGTAATGAAACAGTGGGAGATAGATTTTTTTTAAATGATTCCATCGGAAAGCTGAGGGAATTTTAGTCGAGAAACATGTGCCAGAACTAATTTTTTTCAATTTTTTGAGAATTTGATTTTTTATTGCATTTTTGAGAGGCTTTTCGATTTTTGAGCAAATTCAGTTTTTTGGAAATATCTCTGGTTCTATTGGTCGTAGTGATCTGGGATTGATCTTAAATGAAAGGTGAGATCATTTCCCATCGATTTATGGGGTTTTGAATGTAAAAATATCGATATTTCAGATAGTTATGGGATTTTTTGTGAAAAATTATAATCATCGGTTTTTGTCCTATAACTATATAAAAAATCGATATTTCTGAATCCAAAACCCCATAAATCGATGGGAAATGATCTCACCTTCCATTTAAAGTCGGTCCCAGGTCGTTACAACCAATAGAACCAGAGATATTTCCAAAAAACTGAATTTGCTCAAGAATCAAAAGGCTTTACCCCTCAAAAATGCCAGAAAAAATCAAATTCTCGAAAAAATTGAAAAAAATTAATTCTGCCACATGTTTTTCGACTAAAATTTCCTCAGCTTTTCAATGGAATCATTGAAAAAAATCCATCTCCAATATTTTCATTCATTCAAAGATTTTTTCATAATATATGCTTTTTTTATGATTTTTCTTTTAATTGATTGATTATTATGCGGTCGTGTATTCCTGTCGTTCAAATTCTGAGTCACTCAGAGACTATGAATCAGTTTCTTCTATTTTCAGAAGCACAGGCCTTGAATGTGTGTGTGTGTGTGTAGGAGATTACGAGCTTCTGAAGTGTTCTTCGAAGTGAGAATGTAAATCTCAAAGTTCTGACGGTTCATATTAACATATTTACATTGAATATCCATATTTAGGACAAACTCTAATTTTAAATGGATGGATTCTAGTTTTCGAAGTTTTTGAGTTATGAAAATATTATGAAAGTTGGGAGAAATCAGTGGAAATTTTTTTTTTTTTGTCATTTCATTGAAAAACTGAGGAAATTTCTGATTGAAATCATGTGACAAAAATTAATTTTTTGAAATTTATAAAGAATTTGATTTTTTTGGAATTTTTGAAAAATTCAATTTTTTTCTATTTTTGAAAATTTTTAGTTTTTATTAAAGAATATTTTCAATTTTATTGCTCGCATTGAGTTGAGACTGATTTTGAATGAAAAGTAAGAGCATTTATCATTGATTTATGTGATTTTTTAATTTAAAAATATAGATTTTCGAGATACTCACTGGGAAAAAAACATAAAATCCATAAAATTTTCTATAAATACTTCAAAAATCGATCATTTTTTACTTTTAAACCATCTGAATCTATGAAAAATGCTCTAACATTCCATTTAAGATCAATCTCAAGTCGCTGCAACTAATATAACTGCAGAAATCCTTCAAAAAAAGTGAAATTTTCGAAAAATAACGAATTTTTTTTTTTAAAAATCGAAATAAAATCATCAAAAAATAACGACTTGAAGCAAAAGAAATTTCCTCGAAATCCAAATTTTCTTCTCCAATTTTTTCACTTTTTTTCTTCTATTTAATCGAATATTTTTTATTTCAGAATGAAGAATGCATCAAGCAATTGCGTAATCTTCTCCAAGAATTAGCAAACGATTATGCATCAGACACGACAAATGGACTGATAAAAAGTATCCTAGAAAATGACTCATCAGCCCTAGGACTAATAATAAACGAGAGATTCGTTAATATTCCAGCAGATATTTCAGTTCCACTTCTCGAAAATCTTTTGTCCGACATGAAACGTGCAGTGAGTAAAAAAATGCCCTACGATTTTCAGTACTACGTATTAATATCAAAGCTATACAAGCCAAAAATCGGTGGAAAAAAATGCAACAATAAGAAGGAACTCGAAGAACCAGAAATGATTTGGAGTAATCAAGAGGAGGAAATATTTTCAGAAGATGCAATTTGTAGCTTTGAATTTTCAGTTGATAAGGAATCAGATACTGGTCTTTCTGGTGCATGGGCAGAAGACGATGACGAAATGATTCCACATCGACGAGTAATGATATTTGAGTCATCAAAATTGCCCTCAATAATTGACAAAATTAAAAAAGCATTGGCTCATTGAAAAAAAAAAAAAAAAAAATGAAAAATTTCATTTTTTTTGCATAAAAATATTTATCGAAACAAAAAAAAAACTGTTTTTCAGCTAAAAAATACCAACGAACGCTTGTGTCTTTTCGTTTCCTATTTTGTACATATGTATAAGTATATATAAGTATATATATTTTCTACGCTTTAATATTCGTAATACTTGTGAAATGAATTTTTCATGAAAAAGAAGAGAAAAAAAACACGAACATTATGCAATTTTGATGATATAAAATAATAATGATATAATAATAATAAAAAATGTGAGACTATGTAGAAACATCGGGATAGTTGATTGATTGTCGAATGGGTTTGGCACGTCTTCTCATTGTACCAAGAATATTCAGCATCTCTGATACAGCTGCTGGTGCACTTTCCATCTCTTTTTTTCTACGTCTCTCTTCTTCCCGTTGTTTCTGCAAAGATACCAATTGAATTATTGAATAAACTTGTTTTTTTTTTTTACACATTTACAAAATGGAAATATTTTATGCACTTACGTCTGTTTGTTTCAGTGTAAATCTACCTCCTTTTATTTGATTAATTATGTCATCAATTGCTGAAAAAATGAAAATTATTTTTTTTTTAAATCTATTAATTTCTCTTTTCTTTTAGCTAAAAAAAATATCAATTCTCCTTTCTTTTTGACTAAAAAAAATTGAAGATTATGAAAGAAAATTGATTAATTACTAATAATTGAAATATGAAATAATATGAAATTTCCCAAAAATCTCCAAATCTCCTTAGATTTCGATATTTTGTGAGATTTTTGGTAAATTCAATATTGCTCCTAAATTTTTTCTCAAAATTTCTCTGAAATTAAAATTGAATAATAATAATAATAATGATAATTACCAGGCTGTTGCGGTACAGCTGCTGGTTTTTTAGTGATTCCTAAAATATTCTCCATATCAGCAATAGCAGAATTTCTATGACTGTCACCCTCGCCTCTCTCTCTCGTCAAAAGTCTGACAGTTGATCCCACTGTATTATTAGCAGATGGTAGTGGCGGTGGAGGTGGTGGTGGTGGTGGTAAAGGTGGTGCCATTGGTGGAGATATAACTGTATTTTTCTTTTCCAATTCATCAATTTTCTCCTCCAGTTTTCTCACAACACTCTCTAGTCTCTCAGCATCTCTCTCAGCTCTCTCAGCACGTTCCTGCATCATATTGAGCTCTACTTCTGATAGTTTGAGCTTTTCCTCGACAATTTCAAATTCAACATTAGATTCTTTCTCCTCTAGTTTATCCTGAAGTATCTGTATCTGTTCAAAGTGTGCCTGTTTTTCCTCCTCTAGATGTCTCTTCAAAGACTCAACTTCTTGAAGTACAGAAATTAGTCTACCATTTGGATCATCACCAACTCCAGCCATTAAAACAGCACTTTGATGTGCCAAAATATTTCTCTCTTTGTGCATTCTATCAGCTTCTATTTTAATCATTTTTGCATGATCTCTTTCTCTGTCACACTGATTTTTCAATGTCTGCACTTCATCAGCAACCATTCTCGAGACTCTCTCCATGTTATCTTTGTGAATAGTCAATTGTTTTATCACTTCTTCACTCTTATCACGTAATTCACGCTCGTCCTCGAGTCTTGCATTAGACAAAGCTGCTTGCTCTTGTGCTTCAAACTCTTGAAGACGTGCTGCATTCAAATCTGTTTGAAGCTTTGCCACTTCAGCACTCAGCTCTAAAAGCAGAAAATGCATAAAAGTTAATCGGTAAAATTGAACAAAAAAACTTGGAAATTTCTGATTACTGGAGGAAGGTGCACTCAGAAACGAAGCGAGATAGAGCGATTTTTGTAGAGACATTTTTTGTAGCTCTCATTTTTGTCTACAAAAAAGGTCTCTACGAAAATTACGCTATCTCGCCTAGATTCCGAATGCCTTTTGAAAATCGAAAAAGAATGGATTTATCCATTTTCGATTTGAGAAATGGACCTCTGAGAGGAAAAAATTCAGGATTTTTTTTTTGGGAGTGAAGGACCCTCCGAAAAAATCTGAAAAAATTTGAGAAAACGCTCCAGTATGTCTTCACTTTCGGTGAATTTTTTCAGATTTTTTGGTGGAGTCGCGGCTTTTTAAAAAAATCTTGAATAATTTCACTTTGCACGTTTCGTTTTATCCCGGTGTTTTTTTATTGATAAAATAATAATAGCAAACCAGTGATAGTCTGTCGCAGTTCTTCAGCATCATCAATCTCATTAGCATCAACCTCATCAGACAGGCACAAATCATCAGCAAGGGCATCGGGACGTGACTCAAGGATTCTCTGTACGAGAACCTGGGATCGTCTCTTCAATTGACGATTTTGTTTGTACCACTGTTATTTTATTGCAAATTAATGTATCATTAGATTAATTCAATAGAATATGCATTATTAATCTAATTTATGCAAATGCAAATTATAATTCGCCTACTTGTGATGCCTGCTGCATTGCTTTATGCATTGCCCCTGTCTCTACCTCATATTGACGTTTTAATTGTTCGTATTCCTTGTACACACCTTCTGACACTGAAAATTTCAATTTAATTTTTATTTTTTTAATCATGTGTAAATATTAAATAATACAAATTTAAATAATCATTTTAATTTACCTGATCTCAATTTATGGAGTTTTTCATCTTTGTCACGTAATTGAGACTGTAATGTGCTATTTTCGCGAAGTAACTGACGATTCTTCTTTTCCAGATCTGTATTTTCTTTTCCAACTGAAAATTAATTTTTTTGTTGAATTTTTGTTAAAGGGGTATTTCTATTCTATGAAAATTACTTGAAATCTATGGAAATATTGAAGATATGTTTTTTCTGATGATTTCATCGAAAAGCTGAGGAAATTTCCCATGAAAATCATATGTCAGAAGTTTTTTTTTTGAATTTTTCGAAAATTCCATTTTTTGCTCAAAATTTGAAGGTGGAAATATTCTGTTTTTTGAAAAATTTCAGGTTTTTGGGAATTTCTCTGGTTTTATTGGTCGTAGCGACTTGGGGTTGATCTCAAATAAAAAGTGAGCTCATTTCCCATCGATTTATGTGGTTAAAAAAAAAATTATCAATTTTTCAAGTATTTATAGGGTGAAAACTGATTTTCAGAAAATAGCCCATAAATATTTGAAAAATTGATTTAAAAAAAATTTGAACCGCATGAATCGATGAAAAAAGAGCTCACTTTTCATTTGAGACCAGCCCCAGGTCGCTACGACCAACAGAACCAGAGATATCGCCGAAAAAGTGAATTTTTTCGATTTTTGAAAGGAAAACCCCTTAAAAAATTGACCAAAAAAGTGAAATTTTCCAAAAATTGTGAAAAAATAATTTCGACACATGTTTTCCACGTAAAATTTTCTCAGCTTTCCAATGAAATTATCAGACAATCTCTATCTCGAACCATTTAATCAAAATATCCATTTTACCCCACCTCCAACTATAGAGAACCATAAAAAAATTACCACTTTCTGATTTTTGGATCAAAGTTTTTCGTTTTTTCTCAGAATCCTCGTACTTCAATTTCCAATTCACCTCAGACATTGTCATACCATTATTATTATTAATACCATTGAGCCTTGAATTGTTGAGGACATTTGATGATTTTTTCAGGCCATCCGGTATTTTTATAGAATTATTTGACACTGACATAAAATTATCATTCACATTGCGTTTTAATGTGCCACCAGCTGCTGCAGCAGCATCCAAACGTTCGAATGATGCCTTTTGTGCTGCTACAGAAATTGTTCTATTTCCTCCAGACTTATCGTTAAATGCATTGGATGAATTACCACGTTTTACTATGGAATGAAGGGTTGATTTATTTGGTGAACCAAAAGATTTTGGTACTGGAATGTGCGAGTGATTATTAGACATTGTTGATGAACTCCTTGAGTTTCCTACTTCGGGAGTACTCAAGTCACAGTAGAATTCACTTTTCTGCATTATTACTGAAAAAGAAAAGGAGGAAAACAAAAATCATTAAAAAATTAATTTTAAATTAATTTTGTTCTTCAAAGGGCACTCGGAGAGTAAGCGAGATAGCGAGATTTTTGTAGATACCTGTTTTTTAGACAAAAATGAGAGCTACAAAAAAGGTCTCTACAAAAATCGCTCTATCTCGCTTAGTTTCCGAGGAAATCTTCCTACAATGATTATATTCCTGAAAAGCAAAAAAAAAACGGAAAAATTACTTTTTTTCTCGTTTTTTAAAAGGCACTCGGAAAATAAACGAGATAGCGGAATTTTCGTGGAAACCTTTTTTTTAGAGGAGAATGAGAGCTACAAAAATGGTCTCTACGAAAATTCCCTTATCTCGCTTAGTTTCCGAGAGAATCTCTCTACAATGATTATATTTCAAACACTTTTTTTTCCCTCATTCAAATAAACGAAATATGAACTTCTATTTCCGCCTAAAAAATACAGTCTTCTTCGTGAAAATAAAAAAAAAGAGTGAATGTCAAGGAACTCTACGTGGGTCTAAATTTAAACACTGGAGACGAAATAAAAAAAAAAGGGAGAAGAATTTTCCTATACTTTGTAGCAAGTCTTTCCATGAAAAATCTCGTAAAGTTAAAAGAAAAAAGTTAAATTTTTGTATAAAATTGTTAATAACAATTTATACGAGATTAAATTCTCAAATTTGATGGGAGTGAATCTGTGAGAAATAGAAATGAGTCCTAGAAACAAAAAATTGGTTGAAAACTGTAAAATTTTCTGTGTTTTTGAAAATTCCTTCAAAACTTGAAAAAATGAAGAAATATAAAAAACACAGGAAAATTTTCGAATTTTCAATTAATTTTTTTGTTTTCAAGACTTATTTTATTTCTCATTACATTCTTTACAGATTCACTTCATCAAATTCGAGAATTTTATCTCGTATAAATTGTTATTAATGATTTTATACAAAAATTTAAGTTTTTTTTTTACTGTACAGACAGAAACACGTTAAATGTACACGTACAAGGCTGAATAAAATACTTTCCCCATTTTTCTTGCTCAATAAAAAATAGTTAAATGCCTGTTTTCTCAATTACCTAAGGCTACTATACATGAGCTCTGATAGATAAGTTGAGTCAATAGTGATAATAAATTTTTTTGAAAATTTAAATCTAAAAAAAACAATTGTATTTTTTTTTTAATTAGTTTTTTTTTCAAGAAATTTGATTTTTTCCAAAAAAATTGTGTTTTTTTTTTTTAATTAGATTTTTTTTACAAAAAAATTGATTTTTTTCAAAAAATTGGATTTTTTTTTCAATAAATTAATTTTTGTAAAAGAGAAATATTTGAAAAATTAGCACTTATTTTCGAATTTTTTACACGTGCATATTTTTTTAATATTCAAAAAATGAACAAAATTAGAATTACTTTATCTGAAGAAGCAATTCTAACATAAACCTTTTTCAAAAAAAAATCTTATTGAAAAAAAAAGAAAATAAGATTTTTTTCGTCTTTTCATTGAAAAGATTGATATCGCACTTATTTCCCCGGATTAACGTATCAATTTTCTGGAAAAATCGCGAGAATAGGAAGCTGGAAATGTCCATGACTCATGTTCTCATAATAATATGTACACAAGTGTAATTGACATTTACATTTAAAAGTCACGTATTATAAATGTGGTTTTGAGAAGGCGCGCGCGAAATTGACTCAGAGTTTCTGAATAATCGTCTGATTTCTTTGTCCTTCTAATTACGCGTTAACGATAATAAAATTAAAATCAAACACAAAATGAAAAAGTGAAAAAGAACGAGAGAAACAAACAAAAAATACGAAATTACAGGAATTTTTAAAAAAATTTATAATTTAAAGAATTTTAAAAAAATCATAATTTAAAGAATTTTTTGATAAATTCAAAATTCAAATAATTAAGAAAGAAATTATAATTAAAAGAATTCTTTAAAATTCTATAGTTCAAATAATTTTATTTAAATTAATAATTTAATGATTTTTTTTTTTAAAATTTACAATTTACAGTAATTTTTAAAAAAATTATAATTTAAAC
Source organism: Aleiodes leptofemur (assembly GCA_963942555.1). Taxonomy (NCBI): domain Eukaryota; kingdom Metazoa; phylum Arthropoda; class Insecta; order Hymenoptera; family Braconidae; genus Aleiodes; species Aleiodes leptofemur. The sequence goes on from OZ012620.1 coordinate 4,768,857, forward strand.
AATTTATTTGAAAAATCATAATTTAAAAGGATTTCATGAAAAATTCAAAATTTAAATAATTTTTTATAAAATTATAATTCGAAGAATTCTGTAAAAAACTATAATTCAGATGATTTTTTTAAAATTAATAATTTTAAGATTTTTTGTTCAAAATTCAAAATTTAAAATGAATAATTTAAAGAATTTTTGTTTAAAATTCAAAATTAAAAATTGATAATTCAAAGATTTTTGTTCAAAATTTACAATTTACAGTAATTTAAAAAAAAAATAGAAATTTAAACAATTTGAAAAAAAAAATGTTTATTTCTTACGCAGATCCGGAAATTCAACAAATTCCCATGAACGTTATATGTATTCACCATTCACATTCACTTGAACTTTCACAATACTACTGTGTCAAGGAATGAGCTGTACAGAGTTTGTTACAGACTACGCAGCGAACGGATAAAAACTGATGAAGAAGGCGTCATAGTGACTGGTATATCCCCATCGCCTCTAGAAATTATTATCCACACACAGAAAGAGAAGAGAAGAGACGGTCTGCGATTTGTCGCTGCTTTGGTATCTCAAGAGATCTCACCCACGTGCACATACACGCACATTGCGTGGGGTCTTGATACTTAAGGTAGTAGTATCCTAAGGAACTCGAGTGGAGTTAATTCCTTATTTTTTTGATGCCATATCAAAGATGATGGTTTTTTACATATTTCTGAATTTTTTTTATAATTTTTGTCCGTGCAGTTTATGAGATATAAATTATCAAAGTTACTGAAATTACACAAAGAAAAATGTTTTCTTAATTTAAGAATGTGCAGTCACTTAATTTAAGAAAGTGCAGGTCACTTAAATTAAGTGACTTTTCTCACTTGAATCAAGTGACTTTTTCTTTCTTAATTCAAGAAAGTAAAACTCACTTAAATCAAGTGACTTTTCTCACTCAAATCAAGTAACTTTTCCTTTCTTAATTTAAGAAAGTGAAAATCACTTAAACTAAGTGACTTTTCTCACTTAAATCAAGTAACTTTTCCTTTCTTAATTTAAGAAAGTAAAAGTCACTTAAATTAAGTGACTTTTCCCACTTAAATCAAGTGACTTTTTCTTTCTTAATTTAAGAAAGTAAAACTCACTTGAATTAAGTGACTTTTCTCACTTAAACTAAGTGATTTTTCTCACTTAAATTAAGTGACTTTTCTCACATAAATCAAGTGACTTTTCTCACTTAAATCAAGTACCTTTTTCTTTCTTAATTTAAGTGACCTGCACATTCTTAAATTAAGTGACTGCACATTCTTAAATTAAGAAAACATTTTTCTCTGTGTAGCGGTGGTGGGGATGAAACGACCTAAATCGGACGGAAATAACGAAATTACTAAAAAACCACAGGATTGATCCATTATTTAAAAACAATTGGTGAAGAGTACAGCATTTTAACTAAATAATAGAAGAAAAAAATATCCAATTCACCGTATAGTTATTGAGATATATTAATTAGAAGGTAGTCGTAACTATTTGCCTCTCTCTCTCTATCTCGTGCATATGATTCAAGAAAAATCTGCAAAAAATTGAGAAAATCCCCCAATATGCCTGCATTATTGTTGAATTTTTTCGGATTTTTTCTGGAAGAACTATTCTCTACAAAAAATTCTGGGAAAAAATGAATTCAATAAAGAGGAATTTTTTAAAAATATATAAGAATTTTTTTTGGAGCGAAGGACTTTATATAAAAATCTGAAAAAATTCGAAGAGATGCTCTGGCATGTCTACATTGTTGGTGAATTTTTTCAGATTTTTTTGTAGAGCTGCCTTTTCAGGAAAAATTCTAGTGAGATAATAGATTCAGCATAATGATTTTTAAAAAATAAAAAATATGCACATGCAGAAAATTCAAAAAACTATGAGATCGAATTTTTTGAATATTTTTTTTAAAACAATTTCATTGTTTGAAAAAATCAAAGAAAATTTTGAGATGTGTACTAATTTCTCAATATCATCATTATCAATGAAGTTATTGACCTGTTAATGTCATTTATTTGAATTCATTAATCGCATTCCTGAATGACACAATCCCATTCAATTTTTCTCCCACTCGTTCCTAATGGTCCTTTCCCCTTCTTATTTTTTTTTTTGTGACTCATCGCGTAACAATTCCCGACTATCTTCGCTTCACTCTGATATGGCTGAGATGTTTTGACACTTAATCATAAAAATTTTCCTCAAAACTTGAGAATCTTCGGAATTTTAAATTCTAGTTAAACAATGACTTAGCTCATGGCAGGTAATTTATTAGATTAGTTAGAGGAAGATGGGGTAAAATGGACCACATCTTAGTTTTGATGTTTCATGTTAGAAAAATCACACGAAATCAGTGGAAATATTGGAAATAAGTTTTTTTTTTGATGATTTCAATGAAATAATGTGCTAGAATTGATTTTTTTTGTATTTTTTTTTTAATTTGGCTTTCTTTGATGAAGATTTGGAAAATTTCACCTTTTTTGGGGATATTTTCGGTTTTATTGATCGAAATGACGTGGAATGGGCCTTAAATGAAAGGTGAGCTCATTTTCCATCAATTTATATGATTGTAAAAGATAAATAATGGATTTTTCAAATGTACATAGAACAAAAACTGATTTTTCAGAAAATAGGATATAAGTGATTGAAAAATAAATTTAAAAAAAGTGCGAAATTCATGAATTGATGGGAAATGAGCTCACTTTTCATTTGAGATCAATTGTTTTTAAATAATGGCTCAACCCTGTGGTTTTTTTTAATAATTTCGTTATTTCTGTCCGATTAAGGGCGTTACATCTCCACCACTGATATTTTCAGTAACTTTGATAATTCATACACAGAGAAAAAGATTTTCTTAATTTAAGAATGTGCAGTCACTTAATTTAAGAATGTACAGGTCACTTAAATTAAGTGACTCTTCTAACTTAAATCAAGTGACTTTTTCTTTCTTAATTTAAGAAAGTAAAAGTCACTTAAATTAAGTGACTTTTCTCACTTAAATCAAGTGACTTTTTCTTTCTTAATTTGAGAAAGTAAAAATCACTTAAATTAAGTGACTTTTCTCACTTAAATCAAGTGACTTTTTCTTTCTTAATTTAAGTGACCTGCACATTCTTAAATTAAGTGACTTTTCTCACTTAAATCGAGTGACTTTTTCTTTCTTAATTTAAGAAAGTAAAAGTCACTTAAATTAAGTGACTTTTCTCACTCAAATCAAGTGACTTTTTCTTTCTTAATTCAAGTGACCTGCACCTTCTTAAATTAAGTGATTGTACATTCTTAAATTAAGAAAACATTTTTCTCTGTGTAGCTCATAAACTGCACGGACAAAAATTATGAAAAAATTCAGAAATATGTGAAAAACCATCATCTTTGATATGTCATCAAAATAATAAGGAATTAACTGTACCTGAGTTCCTTAGGATACTACCTTAATATCATTAAATTGTAGCTCCATATAGCAGGGGGTCATGCTCGATAACCCTCGAAATGTTGAGGACAGCTGTGGAAGAACTGGAGAAGTATCGTGCCTTAGTAAGCTTCAAGATGATTGCCAATCATTTGAGAAAATTGTATCCAATTGAACAGAATTTAGAAGAACTTAAGATTGAATTGAAGGATAAACTTGATCATGCCGTTTCAATTGGAATTCTAGCAAGATCCAGAAAAGATGTTTATACTTGCTCAACATTCAGACAGGAGGCTTACAATTACAAGACTGATCTCACGTCATTTTGGGAGAGATATTACAGAGTAATTCCCCAAATTATTGAGTTTTTAGAGAAAAAATTGATATTAATTCATCTGATTCTATTTTTTAAGAATGTCTCGGAAACTAAGCGAGATAGAGCAATTTCGCCTAATACTTTTCCTAATTTTAATCCTTTTTATCTCCCCAAAAATAGCAGAATTCTGACAATTTGCACATTTTTTTCCTCTTCAAAAAATAAATTATTTTCACAAAAGTGCCAAAAAATTGTCAAATGTTTGCCAATTTTATAATAATTTGTAACTCAGAATTTGAAATTCTCTTCAAAACCTCAAGGCAAAAAGGGTGTATCTCCATTATTCACCAAGATATTTGAATTTTAAAAAAACTTGTAACAAAAAGAAATGATTTTATCTTTTTCTTCCAGAAAAGACCTGGACGTCGATTGAGATCCACCAGATTGATCAATAAAAAGAAATCAGTTGGCACACAGTCTTACGACTCCAGTGATAATTCCTCTGACGATTACAGTGATTCAGACTGTTGATTTAAAAAAAAAGTGTAAGGTCAAAGACATCAACTTTCATAATATTGAAAATATTAGATATCTGACAATCATAACATTTTTTTCTGTTTAATAGATAATTTTTTTTTTAATAAAAAATTTGTACATTTAGAAAATTTAAGAAAATATAAGTGCAAATTTTTAAAATACTTTTTTTTATAATAATTTATTTTTCTAAAGACATATTTAGAATATTCGCCCTTGTAAATTTATAAATTTTGTATATGTGCGTATTTAAAATTTTTTTTTTTTTATAATTTATCTTTTAAAAGAAACAAAGCGGAAGAAAAAATTGTCAAATATCTGCTATTTTCAATATCATAATTTTTCGATCCTCAAACTTTTAATTTCAAATATTCAATATTCAATATTTCAGTTGATACACGAGGCATTCCACTTACCATTCACCGATCCACTCCCAATTTATTCAAAATTCCTATACTACATTGTAAAATGTCCAACTCTTTTCCGCATAAATCATGTGAAATTTATATTTCACCTGAAGAATAAAAAAAAGAATTTTAGAGCACAAACAAGAGCATGAGATTAGGGTCTTTTCTCACGCTGAAGACCTTTTAATTTTAATCATCTAAGGCTTCGCCTCTTTCTTAATGTAAATGTAAATCTCTCGCCTCGCCCAGAAAAAAAAAAAAAACTCAGACCTCGCCCAATAATCAGGCAACAAGTACAAATTCCTATCATTTCTGGATAATAAAATTATCACATTTCTGACGATTTTTTGAATTATTTTGAATAAATAGATTAATTGCAAAAGAAAAAATATTCAAAATATTTGCACTTATAGTGTTTTTCAATTCTCTACTAACTAACAAAAAAAAATTGCCACATTTTAAACAATTTTTTGTAATTTTTTAAAAAAATAATTATTTAGAAAATATATTTAGAAAATTAGCACACATAGTTTTTTGATTTAAATTTTCTACATGTGTATATACTTTAATTCCAAGAGAACAAATCGGTTCGTGAGAAATAGCACGCGTTTATTTATTTTTTCTCTTTTTAATGATTTTAAAAAAACCGCCTATCGTGTGGCGCCAATGTGCGACAAAATCCATAAATAAAATTATATTTGCAAGAGTATACAACGCCACCATGTGTCAGTTTCTCTCGTCTCTCCAAGACCTGCCACAAACGGTGAGAGACAAACACAGTGGAAATTAATGCGTCATCTCAGAAACAAAAGGGCGTAAGTGTACGCTAATCTCCGAGTACTTGCGCCTCTTCGTTTCTGCACTGTCTTTTACGTCTCTATGTATACGTTTGTATCCTTAGAAACAAAGTGACGTAAGTGCCATGCTTATTCTCAAACACTTGTGCCTTTTTCTATCTCAGGCGTTTTTTTTTTTTTTTTTTCGTGTTTAGCAGAGTAGAAAAAGTGGGGAGCCGGCGTATTTCGTGTTTCCTCTTCGGCACTGATCAATTGTGCGTCATGCCAACACCAATACACGTATTATCAACGGAAAAACATGTGTTTGAGTCAATATTAATTGTTGAATATTTTTGTTTGCTTTTGTATTAAATAAAATTAATGCAATTAACAAATTAATTAATCCCTAAAAAAAGTGAAAAAATAAAAATTGTATTTTTCGCGCTTTTTTTGGCTGTTTTTTTTTTTTTTTTCTTTTTTTGGAGTGAAGTGCACTTTTTTTACGACTACGACACACAATCGCGAGAAATGAAAGAGAGCAAATGTTGGATATGGTTGAGTTTACTCGGGTCAATGTAATTACTTTGTAGATAAAAAAAACTTCTGCACATATATATATGTGCACAAATAAGTTTAACTATTTAATGAGTTAATGTAGGATTAAAAGGGCAAATTTTGTGAAATTAATTGGGATTTTTTGCTCCGTTTTCTGGTGAGTTTTTTACTATAAAAATTGGAGAAATTGATGTTTTTTTTTTTTTTTTTTCTTTTTTTCTGTGTGTGCACTTATTTTGACAGGTTTACCGCATTGCGGCCGGAGATATGTGCATTTTGGTACTATCTTCTGGCGTAATTGGCATTGTTTTTCATTGTGTGTCTAAAAATAAACGCTTCTCATCTCTGCAATTTCATGTATTTGTGTGTTTTTGCGGAGATTTACTGTTTAAAAAAAAAAAAAATTGAATTTTTCATAAATTTTTCTTTTAATGCAATTTTTTGTCTGAAAAAATTTGAATTTTTTTTTTGTTTTTTTTATCAATACAATTTTATCCAATTTCATTATTTGAATGTTTTAGAATTTGAAATGAGCTCGCAACCAATCATGGTACCAAGTGATCGACAGAGACAATCTTCAGAGTCACAGTCTGTTTCAGGTGGTTACAGCTCGGAAACTACGAAGACGATGACACCACCGAGCGTCAGTCGTTCACTAAGTAATCGTAAGTTTTTTTTTTTTTTCTTTGTCAATTTTTCAAATTAATTAATTGATATTTGAATTTCTAAAAATTTTACACTTTCTACACTTTTTGAAAATATTTACATTTTTTTGAAAACAATTTTCTCCTCACACTGCTGGAGCTCGTTTGTCATATCTTGTGGAGTATTTAAATCAATTTAATTCATCGATTTATTTATTTTTATATATCGTGTGATTCATCTCATTTTTTTTCCTCAATTAATAGTGAAAAAAAAAAAATATTGAAAAAAATATTTATAATAGAGTTTTAAATTAGACTGAAAAACAGTAAAAATCTGACTTTTTTTAGTATTTTTTTTCTCAACAGATAAATTGTTAATAAAAAAAATTTGCACATTTAGAAAATTTGAAAATTTATGAGTGCGATTTTTCAATTTTTTTTTTTAAATAATAATTTATCATTTAAAAAAAATGCGCTAAATCGTCAGTAGCTGCAAATTTAATTATCATATAAAAAATTGTAAAAAATTTTAAAATTTCAAATTTTTCAAATATTTCCTGTAAAAATTGAAAAACTTGTTAATTTCGTGCTAATTTCATTATGATTACAATTTTAATGAAAATATTAATGAGAACCTTTTTTTTTTTTTAACAAAAGTACACATTAGTTATACTGAATGATATGACACAATTTGCATTTACTACTGCGTCACTGACATTCTGATCCTCACGATCGTAATAATTACATCCTCTTAGTAGCATGTGTTCAGTCAATAGCAGATAATTAGTGTTATGAGGATATAGATGCTGTTGCATATCCTTAAATATCGTTAGCCACGTGAAATTTCCATATTTCACTGATTCTTTTGCATTTTTTATTAATAGAAAAAAAAAAAAAAAAAAGTTTCACTCGCTGAAATCCTTGATGAAAGTCGTAAAAAAGTGAGGCACCTTTTTTTTTTTTTTTTTTTTTTTTTTTATTCTCCCCACATGACCTACAATATTAGATACGTTGTAGTACGTTCCCAGTCCATTAATATGGATTGCAAGTACAGAAAACTTTACATGTTGCTTGTTAAAATGATAGAAATCAATATTGAGTGACCCTAGATACTGACAAACATATTTCATTATCGTTGCTTATTTACAAACTATTATATGGTTTATTTTTTTTTTTTACTATTTTTGCGATCAGTATTTACTCCTCGTTGCTTGAGAGCAGGTGGTTGTTTGTGTGCTAGAGCTATAAAGAGCTTTTCTTTATTTTAAATTCAAATAAATCTAATTTTTTTTAAAATAAATTAAATTTTTCTGTTTTTTATAAATTTGAATTCGCATTTTTTTTTTAGAGGGAAAGGGGTGAAATGGACATTTTTTACAAAAAAGCCACTTGAGATGGAATTTTTTCGATGATTCCATTGAAAAGCTGAGACAATTTCCTAGAGAAAACATGTGTCAGAATTAATTTTGTTTTGGAAGTTCGATTTTTTTTTTATTTTAAGATAAATTGGTTTTATTTTGTCACCCTGTTTTTTTTTCTTTCTTCTGGAATATCTTGGAAACTAAGTGAGATAGGGCGGTTTTGTTCAAGTTTTTTATTTGTAGATCTTGGAATTCTCTACAAAATTGAGATGAGGACGAATTATCGCTTTATCTCGCTTAGTTTCTGAGATATCTAGAGGAAAGTAATGATGGAGTAAAGTCAATTTGTCTTAAGAAAAACGTAATTGTCATTTTTTTTAAGGATCTTTTTGAGAATATCTTTGTTTTTATTGGTCGTAGCGATTTGGGGTTGATCTCAAATGAAAGATTCGATCATTTTGCCATTAATTCATGGAGATGCAAAAAAATAATTAATTTTTGAGATATCTATAGAAAAAAGTTATATTTCTCTATTTGAGATTTTTCAGAATTTTCGGAATTATTTTAAATAATTTTGAAATAATTTTCGAGATTATTTTATGAAAATCAGTTTTTTCTCAATAAGAATTTCAAAAATCCCTTTTTTTTTTGTAATAAAGATATTCTAGAAAAAGTAAAAATTTTTAAAATCGAAAAATATGGGTTTCACCTTCAGATTTTGATCGAAAAAAAAACGAACTTTGCAGAAATTTCAAAAAATTAATTCAAGCACATGATCCCCCCCCCCAAATGTCCATTTTTTACCCCAAATAAATTTTAAAAAAAAATAAAAAAATAAAAAAATAGCTTTAACATTATTCAGATAATTTTATTTGATTTCTGCATGACAAGTAGATATATATAGTATAAATCTGTGTGATGGGTAGATGGATTAAATTGACTGGTAAAAGAGGTAAGACTTTTACAATGTCAAAGTATTTGATTTGAAGATAAAAAAAGCACATTAATTTAACTCTCAATTACTCAACACTGATGACATGAATGTTAAAAACGAAAAAAAAAAAAAATATTTGATTTTATTTAAAAAATGAGAAATAAATAATGTAGCACCAGCAGATGATAGACGAACTCGTCAGGGAAGTGTCCAAGCACAACCAGCCCAATTGTCCAAGCTACCATCGTCAGAATCTCTCACAGCTAATATTAATCTCACAACAGGTGCTCCTCCCCTTTCACCAGGTATTTTTATTTAACTTATTTATTCATTTTTTTTTTTTTAAATCTTTTCTTTTTTTATAATTTTTTTTTTTTCCTACAATATTTTTTCAATGCTCTGCTGAAAGGCATTAGGAGGAGAAAGTGGGGTAAAATGAAAACATGAGAGTGAAGCGGTTGGAGATAGATTTCATTGAAAAGCTGAGGAAAATTATGTCACTGAAGCTAGCCGTAAAAATATCCGTAGAACTTTCGCACGTTTTGGGCCTCATGTTAAACCTGACGTTTTTTAAATTTTCTTCCCTCCAAATATGACGTCCCTCAAATTTCCAGTTCTGAGAGCTTCCAAATACCTTTGCCTTTGACTCCTCAAAGAATCGTCTCTTAATTAGCCATAAAACCAGACTTATAAAAAAAAATATGCAAAAAATGAGAATTTTTGAACTTGAAAAAATTCTATCTTCCCTCCAAATATGACGTCCCTCAAATTTCCGATTCTGAGGGCTTTTTAACACCTTTGCCCTTTACCCTTATAATAATAGTCTCTTAATTAGCCATAGGACTAGACTTATAAAAAAAAATATGCAAAAAATGAGAAATTTTAAATTTAAAAAAATTTCATCTTCCCTCCAAATATGACGTCCCTCAAATTTCCAATTCTGAGGGCTTCCAAACACCTTTGCCTTCCATTCTTGGAAGAATTGTCTCAATTCGCCATAGGACCAGACTTATATGAAAAACGATGGCGAAAATTAGAAATTTTAAACTTAAAAAAATTCCATCTTCCCTCCAAATATGACGTCCTTCAAATTTCCAATTTCGAGAGCTTCCAAATACCTTTCCCTTTAACTCCTCAAAAAATCGTACCTCAATTCGCCATAGGGAAGGACTTACAAAATTAATCCTCTACAGTCTCTCCAGTACGTTAATCCAAGATACATAAAAATATCGATTTTTTTGTCAGCCAATCTTGTTTTTCCTATTTCATAAAATCTCCTCGAATAAATGAGTTAAAATAAGAATAAATGAGTAAATACTGTGGGTCTTATCATTGACATGAGGCCCAAAACGTGCGAAAATTCTATGTTTATTTCTATGGATATTTTCATGGCTAGTTTCAGTGAAATGGAAAATCTCAAAATTTGAAGAAAAAAAAATGAAAAATCTCAAAATTTGGAAAATCAAAGGATTTGCAAAAAAAAACTATTTCCAATATTTTTATTAGTTTCAAGTGTTTTTCATAATATTGTCGCCTTAGAAACAAAAGGGCATAAGTGTTATATATAGCATTTACGTCCCTTTGCTTCTAAGGTGATTATATGGAAATTAAAACTCAAACATGTCCATTTTACCTTCTCCTACATCCATTGGTATTTCAAGTATGGCTTTCAAACAATTGATGAATTTTTTTTGAAATTCTTTGCTTTTAAATCTGCTGTAAATGCATCATTCACTTATTTGATCGTCTTGTTTTCGCTGAAAGACTAAAAAGCTATTTTGCATATGAAATTTCACTTTATCATCAGAATTAAAAGAGAGAAAAAAAGAAAAGAAAAAAAACCTTTTATTGAGGCCACTTTATAGCTTCAGATGCCACTGGTAAGGTATCAAAAACTCAGTTAAATTAATTACAATTTTATTATTTTTATAGGAAAGAATGGGGTAAAATGGACATTCCAATTGTACGATTGGAGATGAAGATTTCCTGATGATTCCATTGGAAAGCTGAGGAAATTTTAGGTGGAAAACATGTGTCAGAATATATTTTTTTCAATTTTTCGAAAATTTTACTTTTTCGGTCAAGTTTGGAAGGAGTTTTTCTATCGAAAATCGAAAAAATTCACTTTTTCGGCGATATCTCAGGTTCTGTTGGTCGTAGCGATCTGGGGTTGATCTCAAATAAAAGGTGAGCTCATTTCTCATCGATTCATGTGGTTCAAATTTTTTTAAATCAATTTTTCAAATCCTTATTGGCTATTTTCTTAAAAATCAGTTTTTGCACTATAAGTACTTGGAAAATTGATAATTTTCTTTTTAAACTACATAAATCCATGGGAAATGAGCTCACCTTTCATTTGAGATGAACCCCAGGTCGCTACGACCAATAGAACCAGAGAAATTCCCGAAAACCTGAAATTTTTCAAAAAACAGAAGATTTTCACCTTCAAATCTTGAGCAAAAAATGGAATTTTTTAAAGAATTCAAAAAAATAACTTCAGAAATATGATTATCATGGGAAATTTCCTCAACTTTTCAATGGAATCATCAGAAAAAATCTATCTCTAATATTTCCATCGATTTCTCGTAATTTTTACAGTATAAAATACAAAAAATAACACATGTTCATTTTATCCCTTGTGTCTATTTTACCAAACTTTTCTCCTATAAATTATTTAAAATGTTCTAGGTGTATCAACAATGAGTGAAACTAATTTGAAACTCGATACTGGATCGGATAAGGTGAGCAAAGGGAAATTATATATTTCATAACTACTGTTTTTTTTTTTTTTTTTTTTTTTTTCTTTTTACGTAACACAATTAATTCGCAAGTATAATGAAAAAAAGGAAATTGAAAATTTACAGACTGGCGACTCCTGCAAATTAACGAGAAAAGAATCCTACAAAGCACAACGTAAAAATTATCGCATTGAAAAAAAACGTGTTGCAAATGAACTATTGAGTTCACTCAAAGATCCTACTGTAATTGTTATGAGTGACTGGTTAAAAGTACGTGGTACACTCAAAAGTTGGACGAAACTCTGGTGTATTCTGAAGCCTGGACTCTTGTTACTCTACAAAAGTCCTAAAATAAAAGTGAGAATTTTTATTTCCATTGAAAAAGTTCATTTTTTAAAGAAACTTTATTTCTTTTTGTAAAAGTTCATTTTTTAAAGAAACTTTTTTTACTTTCTTTTTAAAATGAACGTTCCAATTGGACGATTCGAGAAAGAGAGAGAGAGAGAGAGAGATTTTCTGATGATTTCATTAGAAAGCTGAGAAAATTCTACGTAGAAAACATGTGTCAAAATTAATTTTTTTCAATTTTTTAAAAATTCCAAAAAATACTAAATTTGAAAAAAAAAATTGGAAAAATGAAAAAATTGAATTTTTTTAGATATTTCGGATGGTAATGGTCTGGGGCTGATCTTAAATGGGAGGTGAACTCATTTCCCATCGATTTATGTGGTCCCAAATTTTTTAAAATCAAATTTTCAATTTTTTCTAGCTCATTTCTAAGAAAATCAGTTTTTACTCCACATTTCTTTAAAAAATTGATTATTTATCTTTCATAACTCTATAAATCAATGGGAAATGAGCTCATCTCTTATCTGGGATCAACTGCAGATTGCTATGACCATAAATATCCCCAAAAAAATGAATTTTCTGCGATTTTTCTAAATTTCCCCAAATTTTTTATTTTTTTCAAATTTTTCGATTTTTCCTAATTTTCAGAAAATTCCAAAAAAATCGTTTGTGGCACATATTTTCCACTCAAAATTTTCTCATTTTTCCAATAAAATCATCAGAAAAGACCTATCTCCACGTGTCCCTCTTCTCCCACCTCCCACCCACAAAAATAAGCACGATTTTCCTTGAATTTCTATGTATTTTCTCTAATTAATTTCAATTAATTAACCATCAGAGTAATCACTGGGTTGGAACAGTTCTTCTAAACATCTGTCAAGTAATTGAACGTCCAAGCAAGAAAGACGGTTTCTGTTTCAAATTATTTCATCCACTTGAGCAGTCAATTTGGGCACCAAGGGGTCCAGAGAAAGAGGCACTTGGTAAATCAATAAATATAGAAAATTATCAGGTTCAATTAATGAAAAATAAAAATAAAATAAATTTTATTTTTAGGAGCTGTTGTGCAACCACTACCTACGTCCTATTTAATATTTCGTGCACCATCCCAAGCAGCTGGAAAATGCTGGTTGGATGCACTTGAATTGTCTCTGCGTTGTTCATCCCTTATTGTCAGATCAGCTAGTATTTTACCACGTTCACCACAGCACGATGCAACAACGACCCATGAAACTCAGTGGAGTGAGGCTGACTATGAGAAGCATTTCAATGATCATGGTGAGATTTTTTTTTTTTTAGAAAAACGATAATTAGAAGAATGTGGGATAAAATGGAGAGTATTTTGGTATTTTATAGTATGAAAATTAGTCAAAATCGATGGAAATATTGGAGATAGGTTTTTTCTGATGATTCCATTGAAAAGCTGAGGAAATTTCACATGAAAATCATATGTCTGAAGTTATTTTTTTGAATTTTTTGCAAAAATTCCATTTTTTTGCTCAAGATTTGAAGGTGGAAATCTTCTGTTTTTTGAAAAATTTCAGGTTTTCGGGAATTTCTCTGGTTCTATTGGTCGTAGTGACCTGGGGTTGATCTCAAATGAAAGGTGAGCTCATTTCCCATGGATTTATGTGGTTTAAAAAGAAAATTATCAATTTTCCAAGTACTTATAGGGCCAAAACTGATTTTTAAGAAAATGGCCAATAAGTATTTGAAAAATTGATTTAAAAAAATTTGAACCACATGAATCGATGAGAAATGAGCTCACCTTTCATTTGAGATCAACCCCAGATCGCTACGACCAACAGAACCTGAGATATCGCCGAAAAAGTGAATTTTTTCGATTTTCGAAAGATAGACCCCTACGGAACTTGATGAAAAAAGTAAAATTTTCAAAAAATTGCAAAAAATATATTCTGACACATGTTTTCCACCTGAAATTTCCTCAGCTTTTCACCAGAATCATCAGAAAATCTCTATCCCCCACCGTTCAACCCTAAATCTCTATTTTCTCCCACCTCTACCTGTCGCCTCAACCAAGAATTGACAAAAAAAATAGAAAATACAAAAAAAAAACAAATCAATAAAAAAAAAGACGATCATCAGTCAGTCATCTGTCACATTTTTTTGCTTTCTAATTCGCTCATCACAATTTAATTCACTCAATACAATTCAAATAATCACTAATCATTAAAAAAAAAAACTTAATATTAACAATTACCATTTCCCATTAATTTTAATGCAATTTAAAAATGAAATTCTTTAATTCTAATATTTTACTCGGTGTTATGGGTATTCTTGCTGTCCACTTCGGCTAATCAACTGCACCAAAAATAAAAAACCAATAAATAAATACAAAATTAATAAAAAATAACAGAGCACAGACTGGACTTGCACTTGAATTTTGATCGTTATGCACCACGTACACCAACAACTCCCCAAAGACGTTTGCTATCATGTCCAAAATCATTGACACCTGGTTTATCAAGCAGTCCATCACAAAATCCATGCAAATCCTATCCAATGCCAATGTTCCAACAGCTTTCACATGCAGTAGCATACTGGGAAAAACAATTAATTGGAAAATCACCAACACCATCAACTGATTATCAAGTATCACCAGTTGATAGTTTAGATGAAGATATAATAATAACAAAAGGATTAAATATTAATAATTCACTGTTAAATGATATCACGCATTTACCTACACCATATGTGCTTTTGTCCCCAACAAGACGTATGACAATACCATCAGTCCATGTCCTTGAGTGTGAGACCCATCAAGTAGTAACGCTAGATCCTTCTGAAACAAATAAAACAGACCTGGACGACATCAGTCAGCCGGAGAATGGTGTTGTTGCTGATGCTGAGATCAGTGCTACTGACAGTGAATCAGAGACATCAGTCAAGGATGAAGAGGAGGTCATTTGTGAAACACCATATTGTGCTAATGAAAATGAATTTCTTGGAACGGTAAATAAAATTTTTTAACTTTATTTTTTTTTTTAATTTAATTGCAATGATAAGAGATTTTTTAATGGATTTTTTTTTTCGAGATAAATTTTTTTTTTTTTTTTTTTTTTCAATAATTTTGGAAAGTTTAGAATATTTTGAAGAAAATTTGGGAAAATTTTGAAAAAAATTTTTGAAGTAATTTTCGAAATTTTGTAGAAAAATGGGAAATAAATTGGGGTGTGCGAATAGTGTTCGAATCGAATATTACTATTCGATTCGAATTTCGAATCGAATAATTCGAAAATTCGAATTATTCGAAATTACTCGAATTATTCGAAATTATTCGAATTATTCGAAATTATTCGAATTATTCGAAAATATTAGAATTTTTTGAAATTATTCGAATTATTCGAAAATATTAGAATTTTTTGAAATTTTTCGAATTATTCGAGAAGTTCGAATCATTCAAAAATTCGAATTATTCAAAAAAATTCGAATTATTTGAAAATTCGAATTATTCGAATTATTCGAAAATTCGAATTATTCGAAAATTCGAATTATTCAAAAATTCGAATTATTCGAAAATTCACATTATTCGAAAATTCGAATTATTCGATTCAAATTTGGAATCGAATATTAATATTCGATTCGGTGCGAATAATTCGTGGATTCGAATTATTCGCACACCCCTAGAAATAAATGAATCTCAAATTCAACGGATTTTTAAGATAATGAGAATAAATTTGGGGAAAAATTAAAAAAATAATTTTTAATGTAATTTTGGGGAATTCTTGGAAACTTTGAATTGGGAAAAATAATTTATTTTCAAGGAAATTTCGAAAAAAAAGAAGCTTTTGAAAGAATTTTGAAACTTATAGAAAAATATGAAATAGAAAAATTGTGAATTTAACAGATTTTTAAGAAAACTGGAAGAAATTTGCATTGTGCCAATAAAAATGAATTTCTTGGAACGATAAATAAAACTTTAAACTTCTTTTTTTTATTCAATTGCTATGATAAGAGATTTTTATTCGGATTTTTAGAAAAAAAAATTGTTTTTGAGATAATTTTAAAGAGTTTAGAATTTTTTGAATGGAGGAAATATAACTGATTTTTATGAAAATTTTGAAAAAAAAGGATTTGAAGTAATTTTGAAATTTGTCGAAAAATGTAAAATAAGAAAATTTCGAATTTAATTTGATTTTGAAGAAAATTGGAAGAAAAAAAATTTAATTATAGTTTTCAAAGTAATTTTCCGGACATTCTAACAAAACTCCAATAGGGAAATCTCATATTTGACTGATTTTTAAAGAAACCAGAAAAAAATTTCGAAAGAATTTTACAAAATAATTTTTAATAAAAATTACAAATTTTTTTAAAAATTCTCGAAAATCTAAAACAGAAAAATATAACTGATTTTTTTCTATATCTTATTATTTTTCAAGGCTGGAGAAGTAGTTGCAGAGCTTCAGGATGAGCAAAAGTCCCTGATTTGGTTTCTTCTTAAGCAAGTTCGTCCTGGTATGGACCTCTCCAAAGTCGTCTTACCAACATTCATCCTAGAACCAAGATCATTCCTCGAAAAAATTGCTGACTCTTATTACCATGCGGATCTATTGTCTGTGTACGTAAAATTTATGTTTTTTTTTATAATGAAAAAAAAAATCTAAAATGCATTTTTATTTCAATAAAATGCATTTAATTCTAAAATTAAAAAAATGATTCTGTAAAAATTAAAAATTGAGAAATTGAAAGAAATCAAGAATTTTACATTTTTTTCTTTTTCTTATTTTCTAATTTTTCTTTGCATTTTTTGAAATAGAAAAAAAAAATATAATCAAGAACTTGATGGTCTTCCTTTTTCTGTAATTTTTTAATGCATTTAATTTTTTTTAGAGCCGTACTAGAAGATGATGCATTCACGCGAATGAAGGGAGTAGTCAAGTGGTATCTCTCAGGATTCTACAAGAAGCCCCAAGGATTGAAAAAACCTTACAATCCACTGCTTGGTGAGACATTTCGCTGCTATTGGCAGCATGCAAATGGCTCACGTACATTTTACTTGGCCGAACAGGTAAACTAAAAAATATAAAATAGACGTTTCAATTAAATGGTTTGAGATAGAGATCTTTTGATGATTCCATTGAAAAACTGAGGAAATTTTACGCTGAAAACATGTGTCACAACTATTTTTTTTTGAATTTTTTAAAAAGTTCGAAATTCAAAAAATTTGAAAATTTTTGGGAAAATCGAAAAAATTCACTTTTTGGGTATATCTCTGGTTCTATTGGTCGTAGCGATCTGGGGTTGATCTCAAATGAAAGGTGAGCTCATTTCCCATAAATTTAAGCAGTCCCAAACTTTTCAAATCGATTTTTCAATTGTTTTTAGCCTATTTTTTGAAAATTAATATTTGAAAAATCGACAATTCTTTTCCACAACTTCATAAGTTAATAAAAAATGAGCTCACCTCTCATTTGAGATCAACCCCAGGTCACTACTCCCAATGAAATAAAAAATATTTCAAAAAAACTATTTTTTTAAAATTTTTTAATTTTGTGAAATTTTCAAGAAATTACAAAAAAAAAAAAAAAAATTAATTTCGACCCATGTTTTCCTCGTAAAATTTTCTCAGCTTTCCACTGAAATCATCAGAAAACCCCCATCTTCAAAATTTCCCCCCATTTCGATACATTTTCCTTCTATAAAACATCAAAACCAAGATTTCACCCCATTTTTTCCCACAAAAAAAACAATAAAAATTCAATACTATAATCAAATATATAATTTTCAGATATCCCATCATCCTCCAATTTCCAGTTTTTACGTAACAAATCGTCAGGATGGTTTTACAATAAGTTCAACGATAATAGCACGTTCAAAATTCTATGGAAATTCAACATCAGCTGTACTTGATGGTGTTGCTGTGCTAACGATGTTACCACGTGGCGAGGATTACACTATGACTATCCCCTACGCTCACTGCAAGGGGATTGTTATGGGTACCTTGTCCATGGAGCTCGGTGGCAAGGTCAACATCATCTGTGAAAAAACTGGATATCACACAGAGCTTGAATTCAAATTAAAGCCATTTTTGGGAGGTGCAGAGCAGCTAAATCAGGTTAAATCCAAAAAACATTTCGAAAAAAAAAATTTCGAAAAAAAAATTTCGAACAAAAAAAATTTCGAAAAAAAAAATTTCGAAAATTCTGAAAAATTTCAAATATGAATGTAAAATTGATTCTTTTTTTTGTTCAGGTTGTTGGTCGAATACGTTTGGGAAAAGAGACGTTATCAACAATTTGCGGATATTGGGATGGACAAATCATGATAACTGATAAGAGAACAGGACAGGAGAGTGTGCTATTCAATCCACTGCCAGAAGTTCGACGAAAGCGTTTGAAAAAATACACAGTACCTTTGGAGCATCAAGGTGAATGGGAAAGTCAGAAACTCTGGCTTGCTGTTACTCATGCTATTAACAATGACGATCAGATAGCAGCAACTGAGGCAAAAACAGTACTGGAAGAGGCACAACGAGAAAGGGCCAAAGAAAGGAAATTTAGTAATGAAGAGTGGATACCAAAGTATTTTGTACAAGTAAAATCATTTTAATTTTGAATTTTTTTCTTTTGTCTTGTTTTATAGGGAAAGGTGGGGTAAAATGGGGAGACGAATTGTACGAGAGATGGAGGATTTTTGATGATTTTATTGAAATGCTGAGAAAATTTTGGGTGGAAAACATGTGTCACTCGATTTTTTTGAAATTTTTTTAAAAATTTTCGAATTTTAAAAATTTTGAAAAAACATTTGGAAAATTGAAAAATTTCAAAAAAATATCTTCTGACATATGATTTCCATGTGAAATTTCCTCAGCTTTCCAATGGAATCATCAGAAAAAATCTATCTCCAATATTTCCATCGATTTCGAGCAAATTTCACAGTATAAAATACGAAAAACTAACACGTGTCCATTTTACCCCACCTTTACCCCATTTAACATCGATATTTTTAGATAAAATTTCGATAATCATCTTATTTTTTTTTTTCCTTTCATTGATAGGACATTATCACTGGCAATTGGGTGTATCGAAATGCTGACATACGTCCTTGGGATCCACGTAATGACGTTGTACAATACGAGCAAGATTACATTGTTCGTACAAAAACACGTCACAAGACACCAATAATGAGAACTGGAAGTATTGTATCAGCAGATCCACAGTCACAGGTACAGAAGAGACAATCTAGAATTGAAAATAACAGTCTACTGAGTAAATTTCTATCATTAGCAAGAAGAAAAAAGAAAAATTGATAATTTTTGATTAACAAAAAGAGAGAGAAAAAAAAAAAAAATTACATGAAATTTTTTAATTCTGTAGTTATTAGATTATTTATTGTTTTTTCATTTGCAAATAAAAATGAGAAGAAAAAAAATTTGATTATTTTCTTTATTTTTATGAAATAAATTGCAAATACTTACTGATTATTTGGGAATAGTTTCACGATTTTTGGACAAAACACGTGAGATATATTTGTGTTTTTTTTTCAAAATAATTAAAATAAATTATTTACTATTTAAATCCCCCCCGGGAAAATATATAATGATTTCAGATGCCGTTATTACAGGCTGAATCGAGATCATCATTGTCTGTTTTGAAGTCATCGAAGAGGCAATTGTCGGGTAATTTACCACTGGCAGAGACTGCACATGATTCGGGTAGTTCATCGGCTGATGTACACTCAGATTCTAGTCAGTCTGTTGGAAAAAGAAGGCGATCTCATGTCAGGTATACTGTTAGAGGAAAAAAAAAAAAAAAATGGAAATTTCATAGACAATTTGATGGAAATTTTCATAAAAATGTGATATTTAATTTTTTTTTTTTTTTTATGTGAAAATGATTATGAAATCTGTGAGTTTCAGAGGAAATTTGAAGGAATCTATGAGTCTCAAGTAGAATTAAGACAAAAATTCTACAAATTCCTTGGAATTTTCAATTTTTTTAAATTTTTCCTATTTTTACTAAATTCACAAATTTCATTAAAATCCATATTTTTATTTTTCAATGACATAATTATCTAAAATTTCAGTAGAAATGTGAATTGTTTCGAAATTTTCGTGATTTTGTAGGGAAAATTCAGACAGAAATTTTTAACATTTAAACACACCAAATTGACTTTATTTTGTAACTTTTTTTTCGTTTTTTCTATCAATTTTAGCCACCAATTCTATCAAAATATCGTCCTTTTTGCCCCAAGAAGATAGTGCAGAGAATTACAAGAATTACAAAGAAAAATTACTGCAAAATTCGCATTATTTCGTTTAATTTTCGATAAATTTATGATTGAATAATTCGATTTTTCTGAAATTTTCATAATTCTAAACTTGAATATATTATTATTAATAAATTTTTTTTATTAATTATTGAAAAATATATATATTTCAGGCTAATGAATTCAATCAAAGAAGTGGAGAGTCAGATGCTGCAACATGACGAAAAATTAAATCGTATTCAACGAATGCTTGAGCAATTGGCATTGAGACAACGCAATCAGAGAGAACCAAGCTACAATTCAAATATGCTTAAAAATTTCGTTGATACTGTTATTGTAATTGTCGTTGTATTTTTCGTGCAATACATTATGAAGATGTGGAATCGAAATAATCTGGATACCAAAGAGACTTGGTAATATTTTATCACAAAATAATATCAATTATGTTAATTAATAATTAATAATTAATAATTATCTTCGTTAATGTCAATTAACGTTTGTCAACAAAAAAAAGTTAAATTTTTGTATAAAATCGTTAATAACAATGTTATACAAGATGAAATTCTCAAATTTGATTCGGTGAATCTGTAAATACTGTAATGAGACATAAAATAAGTCTTAGAAACAAAAAATTAATTGAAAATTGAAAAATTTTCATTAATTTGGCATTTTTTCAAATTTTTAAATATTTAAAAAAATGTAAGAAATAATGAAAATTTTTCAATTTTCAATCAATTTTTTGTTTCTAAGACTTCCTTTATTTCTCATTACATTCTTTATTTATTTAATTTATTTTATTTATCTATTTATTAATTTTATTTATTAAATTAAAAATGCCAATAAAATTAATGCAATTATTTTTCAGATCATCGACGAGATAAATCGTCGAAGGATTCAATGATATAGCTGCTAATTATTAAATTCCTTAATGAACAAGGAATTATTGTTGATGGGCTTTGTGTCGATGGAGAAATGTGTGGAGTTAAATTGTTGATTGTAAGAGTATTCACTGGTGATGTATAGCTGAATAATCATGCCTTTTCTCTATGTCTTTATTTAAATGCTGATTATTTTTATGTCAGGGTAATTTCTAACTTTTTTTTCTCTTTTTCTTTGAAGAATTGATTTAATGTACATAGGATAATTTCGTAATACAATTACTGTCGAATTTTTAATTTGTTAAAAAATTTAATTAGTCTATTACTTTTTTCTGTTGAGTCTTTTTTTTTTTTCGTTATGATTTAGTTTAAATTTGACATTAAATTTAGAAGGGAAAAGATAAAGTAGAAATTACTGAAAGTACACTTACTTTTATTTTTGTTAGGTATTAGTAGGAGAAGGTGGGGTAAAATGGACATTCTAGTTGAATGGTTTGAGATGGAGATTCACTGATGATTCCATTGGAAAGCTGGGGAAATTTTGGGTAAAAAACATGGGTCATAACTAATTTTTCGAAAATTTTGCTTTTTTCGTCAAGTTTTGAAAGAGTTTTCCTTTCGAAAATCGAAAAAATCCCCTTTTTCGGGGATATCTCCGATTCTGTTAGTCCTAGCGATCTGGGGTTCATCTCAAATGAAAGGTGAGCTCATTTCTCATCGATTTATGTGGTTCAAATTTTTTTTAAATCAATTTTTCAAATACTTATTGGCCATTTTCTTAAAAATCAGTTTTTGCCCTATAAGTACTTGAAAAATTGATAATTTTCTTTTTAAAACAACATGAATCCATGGAAAATGAGCTCACCTTTCATTTGAGATCAACCCCAGGTCGCTGGGACCAATAGAACCAGAGATATTCCCAAAAACCTGAAATTTTTCAAAAACAGAAGATTTTTACCTTCAAATCTTGAGCAAAAAATGGAATTTTTGAAAAATTCTAAAAAATAAATTCTGACATATGATTTTCATGGGAAATTTCCTCAGCTTTCCAATGGAATCATCAGACAAAAACCTATCTCCAGAATTTTTATCGATTTCAAGTAATTTTCACAGAATGGAAATACCCCTTGTGTCCATTTTACCCCATTTTTCCCTAATAATCAATAGTTTTTTCGTAATTCAATGATAAATGTCAGAGAATATCACTTTGATAATCAATGTATGAAGTGATAAAAATATATATCTATAATATATATTGGTTAATGAATTCCAGAAAATGAAAAAAAAGAAATTCCATTGAGATATGTGATTGTTATTTGATGTCCATTGAGAAAATGACAGATAAGACATTTATTGAAATAAATGTAATTAATTGAATGAGCAAATTATGTCTGAAGGTATCAGGGTAACGTGTAGAAATACGAATAATGAGCAGTAAAAAAATGTTTCAACGAACATTAAGAGATAATTTTTTTATGATAATAAAATTATCATAAATCCGACAATTTTCTGTTTTTTTTTTAAACAAATCAATTATTGGAAAAAAAATGTTTAAAAAATTGCACTTGTAGTTTTTTTTAATTTTCTCCATATACATATTTTTTATTTTTTAAAAAATAATTTATTTGTTAAAAAAAATAATAAAAATCATCAGAAAATAGACAGACATCTGACGATTTCTATTTTTCTATTTTTTCAACAAATAAATTATTTAAATTATAAGTAAAAAATATTCACATGTGAGAAATTTAAAAAAAGTGCAATTTTTCCAAATATTCGTTTTTTTACACTAATTGATTTATTTAACAAAAATTCAAAAAATTGTTTCAGATGTTTGATAATTTTATTATAATTTTTTTTTTTTTTGGGCATAATGAAATGAAAATGTGTTTCTAGAGTAATAATATTACATATATGTAATTCGCTCGTTGTTATAAATTCCGAATCATGAAATTGCTTTCTAGGCACATGTGCACTGCAATTTTTTCTTAAATGCATAAAAAATTATTCCATTATATTTATATGAATGGTAATTACTGATAAAAAAAAAAAAAAATTTACAAAATAAAATACTATAGGGGAGTAGTGAGGGAAGAAAAAAACGTTATTATCTTCAGAAAAACAGATTTCCAACGATTGTAATAGTGGCAAATTGTATGGATCGCTGTGCGATAATTTCCATTTTTGTCAATAATGTGATATCTTCAATATCTTAGAGCAGAAAAAAAATAAGGCAGTCTCGTGAAAAAAAAAATAACAAAGTTTTAAGCAAAAATGAAAAAAATAAAATGATTGAGGGAGAGCTTTCATGATGTGCCATACAGCTTTTCCCCTTTTTTTTCTTTCTCCACCGATTTTTTTTTCATTGGCACACACGAAAAAAAAAAAAAAAAAAAATGAAAAAAAATTATTCACACACTCCTGACAATTTATATATTCTCTATTTATTAATTTTAAGGCCTGGGTCTAGTCGACATTATAATGAGCAAAAATTAAACGAAAAATTTCAAAACAGAAAGAAAAAAATTGAAATATTACATTTTATTTCTACAATAGTCTAGTAATTGAAATTTTCCTCTCCTTGAATTTTTTTTTTACAATTTCTCTGCTGTTTTTTTTTTTTTTTGTAAATACACAATTGTAATTACATTAGATACAATGATTTTCCAGGGAAAATTACGATTCTTCCCACAATGATTATCCTAATTTATAATCGATCGTTAATACTGAAATTAAAAATTAATTGAAAACGAAGAGAAAAATATTGATAATTTGGTGCTTCTTCAAATCTCGGATTTTATCACAATAAAAATGGAGAAAATTTAAATGTATATGTCCGCCTGCGACTTGATACTCGTTTTATTTCGGAAGTAGTCTTTAATGTACTGATTTACATATTCCTCCTCTGGAAAAAAAACGAAAAAAGCAATGAAAACATGGGAAATTGTAAAATTGATTGAATTACAAGATTTTATATTATAAAAATTCCTCTAAATCAATGGAAATATTGGAGACAGTTTTTTTCTGATGATTCCATTGAAAAGCTGAAAGAATTTCCCATGAAAATCATATGTCAGAAGTTATTTTTTTGAGTTCTTCAAAAATTCAATATTTCGCTCAAGTTTTGAAGGTAAAAATCTTCTGTTTTTGAAAATTTTCAGGTTTTCGAGAATATCTCTGGTTCTATTGGTCATAGCGACCTGGGGTTGATCTCAAATGAAAGATGAGCTCATTTCCTATCGATTCATGTGATTTAAAAAGAAAATTATCAATTTTCCAAGTACTTATAGGGCAAAAACTGATTTTTAAGAAAATGGCCAATTAGTATTTGAAAAATTGATTTAAAAAAATTTGAACCACA
The DNA here is from genome assembly GCA_963942555.1 of Aleiodes leptofemur. Lineage (NCBI taxonomy): Eukaryota > Metazoa > Arthropoda > Insecta > Hymenoptera > Braconidae > Aleiodes > Aleiodes leptofemur. The sequence goes on from OZ012620.1 coordinate 4,793,359, forward strand.
TGAATCGATGAGAAATGAGCTCACCTTTCATTTGAGATCAGCCCCGAATCCCTACGATCAACAGAACCCGAGATATCCCCGAAAAACGGAATTGTTTCGAATTTCCCAAATTTTTTCAAAATTTTTAAATTTAGGAAATTTTGAAAAAATCAAAAAAAATCGAGTGACACATGTTTTCCACCCAAAATTTCCTCAGCTTCCCAACGAAATCATTAGAAAATCCCTGTCTCGAACCCTCCAATAAAAATTACCCCCTCCCCACTCACCTGGAAAGGTATTGTCAAAGATAAGCATATCAGTCAAATGTTTAGCAACAGCCTTAAACAAAATTCGATCTGCAATAATTTTTTTCGAGTAAAAAGGCATCAAATACTTGACAACCCAGGGTGCAATTCTCTCTTTGCAAGCAGTCAAATGCTCCTCAATATGAATAGGCGAATCAGCCTGCAAATCTTCTCCATCATCATCTCCAAAAAGTTCAAAAAATTTGTTTCTAATTCTTCCATGTTTTCTATAATTTCTCACTGATAATTCCAGCATTTTTGCTCGTAATTTCGATACCTGATGAATTCTCTCGACAAACCAAATTCCCTTTAATTTCTTACTCTGCTTATCTTCATGCATCTCTTCTCCAGACAATCCCCCCTCTAGTGCTCTTTTCTTTTTATTTTTGTAATTAGTAAACGATAATTTACGTTTTGGAGCAGAAGATTCCTGCGAAAGAGACGTAACATTCGCAGAATCTGGAATTTTTGGAATTACTACTACTTTTGAAGCATTTACATTTTCCAATGAAATATTCGGCACATTTGCCGCTGTTTCCTGGCATATATTCATTATCTCCTTGTCAATATTTGGCTTAATACCCGAACATTTTTCAATTAATGACGTTAAATCACTGCTGTCGTCACTCTCACAGAACATTCCCTCCAAGTGCTCCTCCAAGTGCTGCATCAACGAATCTTGTGTATTGTTGTCGTCTTCGTTTTGAATATTTAAATTTGAATCAATGCCCATTGGTCCATTCGAATTTCCCGCATTTTTATTTAAATCTGCATTCTTATTAAAATCTGCATTTTCAATTAAATCTGCTTTTTTATTTGAAAAATCTGCATTTTTCTTTGAAAAATCCGTATTTTTCTTTGATTCCACATTTTTATTTGAAAAAACCGAATTTTTCTTCGCTTCCCCATTTTTATTCAAATCGCATTTTTCGCGGGTTTTTTCGAAATTCGATTTCGTAGTTCCTCCAGGCTCTGCCTTTATTTTTGGTCCTTTTTTCACAGGATTTTGATCCTCTTGAGGTATTTCTGTCGCAGATACATGAACAATTGCAGATATCCTGTCCTCGAGTGTCTGCACTTCTTTTTTACCGGAAAAAATGGATTTTTCTGGTAAAGACGTGGAATCAAGAAGAGAAGATTTTTTTTCAGGAAAGACTTTTGTTTCGTGTATAATATTGTCACATGTTTGAACAGCTGCATCAACTGTTGTCGATGGTAATTCTAAAAAAATTGAGAGCTTCTTGTGAATTCGATGACGTGAAGTACTTGATTTAACAGCAGATATCATCTTCAGCATTGATTGACGGTATAATGATGATTCTAATGAGGCACGTACTGCATGTAATTCCATTTGACTGGCAAATTTTTTTAAATCATTTCGTGATAATTCATGGGTTTTACAGCAAACATTGTAATTGTTGATTATTGATTTGTGAAGATAGGAGAAGTAGACTCTTCGAACCTGTAAAAATATAATTTTTTAACAAATTAAATCAACAAAAATGAGAGATTAATTACTTAAAACTCGAAAATTCTCAGAAAAATCAATCTTATTCTATTTACACTCATCTATTTTTGTAGCTTTTAATTTTTATCTTGCAAGGATTCAGATGAAATCGTCTTATCTCGCTCAAATTCTGAGTGTTTTTTTCTCAAAATTAAATTTTTCTCAAAAAAATGGATAAAATTTGCACATGTGTATGAATTTGAAATTCTTTTTTTGTAACAAATAAATTGTCTTTAAAAAAATATTTGAATAATTCGCAGTTATATTTTTTTAAATTTTCTACATTTGCATATTTTTTTTTTTTTTTAATTTAATAATTCATGTATTGAAAAAAACCTCTGAAATTTTTCATATTTTAAATTAACGTGTTGGTCCTAATTTCTGACAGTGTCCCAGTAACTGACAATTTTTGTAAATTTTTCAGTTAAATTTAAGGATGATTGAGAGCTACAATTGGAAAAACAGTTAATTTCCAGTGTAAAATCGTAAATAACAATTTATCCAAGATGAAATTTTCAAATCTGATTGAGTTAAATCTTTAAAGAATATAAATAAGGAATAAAATAAGCTATAGAAACAAAAAATTAATTGAAAATTGCAAAATTTTCATTATTTTTTATATTTTTAAAAATTTTTTAAGATTCAAAGAAACATAAAAAATAATTAAAATTTTGCAATTTTCAATTAATTTTTCATTTTTATAGCTTATTTTATTCCTCATTATATTCTTTACAGATTCACTGAATAAGATTTGAAAATCTCATCTTCATATTCGTTTAATATTCAATTAAAAAGTTAGTTTTGCCGAAAAAATTTTCATTAATATTGTCACCTTAGAAACAAAGAGGCGTAAGTCCAGTGTATAATAATAACAATTGCGCCCTTTTGTCTTTCTGAAGTGATTATATAATTAAATTACATTTAATAAACAAATAAGCAAAACTGTTACATATAATATTTAGTATTTGATAATAAATAATTAAGATTTGATATTCACTATTTAATAATTAATATTAAATTTCTCTAATATTGAAAAATAGAAGGCGATGGGCAGATGTAAAACATGAAAAATACAAAATCAAGGAAATAAATTCTATTCTCTATTCTAAAAAAATAAGTGAATAGGCTAATAATTGTTGTCTTTGATTAATGCTTTTGTCAGTAACTAGTTCTCTGAAGTGTCAGAAACTGGTACAACCACGATATTTTCATGATTGACGAATTACCATTGATGTTAATCGAAGAAATTCATCACTTGGATCATAATTATTCAATGAATTTTTGTCTAAAATTGATGGTTGTTGTAATGATGTGACACTGTCACTGTCAGTTTCATCAATATCATCATCACTTTCTTCATCACTGATACTATCTTCTTTTTCTTGTTTCAGGACAAAGGGCAGAGGCATTTCCAGGGGTTTCGTAGCAGTCATACCGATTATTTTCAGGTTTTTTTATTTTTATTTTTTTTCAATTTTTTTTCACAGGAATTTGTCGATAATGTGAATGAAAATAAATTTTTGACACTAGAATTTTTATTTCCTTCTCTTTTTAATGTTTGTATTTTTCTATTTCTTATCGGCTTGTGCATTCGAAGCACTGGGGGGTTATGTTGGAAGTGAGGAAGAATGTAAACATATACGATAAGGCATGAGAATTGAGGGGTGGGGCGAGGCGAGGAGGGGAGGGAAAGGGGAAATCGCATCGATAATGCGGGACACGAAAATAGAGGATTTTTCATCTTAAATTGATTGAGTTTTTCAGTTAATTTTTGAAATAAAATTTAAATTTAATTTTTAAACTGAACTTCGATGATTTCATTTTAGTTCGTGCCATTTTTGAAAGTGGAATATTTTTCAATTTGAATTTCTTTGCTTAGATTATCAGGCTTTTTCCAAAATTGGCTGAGATTTTACAGGATTTTGAAAAAAAAAAAAAATTGGAAAAAAAAAGTTTTGATACATGTTTTCTACCTAAAATTTCCTCAGTTTTGCAATGAAAACACCCGGGAAAAAATGTTCAGATCTGATCAGATCAAATTAGATCTGATCAGATCTAATTAGATCTAATTAGATCTGACAAAATGGAAATTTTTAATATGAATAGATATTAATAGATCTGTTCAGATCTGATTAGATTCAATTAGATCTAAGTCTGATCGGATCTGTTTAGATCTAATTAGATCTGATTAGATCCAACTAGATCTGGTCAGATCTAACTAGATCTGGTCAGATCTGATTGAGTTTATCTATATTGGCTCATCAGATCTGATCAGATCTAGTTGGATGTGATCAGATCTAATTAGATCTGATCAGAGCGTGCCAATTCTCATATCTCATCAGATCTAAGGAACTCAGATCTGATTAGATCTAATTTGATCTGATCAGATCTGAACATTTTTTCCTGATCACGGAAAATAATTTTTCTCCCACAGTTTCCTCGAAATTCCTATTTGCATCCTATTTACTCCATAAATCATAAAATCTCAGATATTATGAGGAAAAAATTAGGAAGCGGAAGAATTATTATAAATTATTGACTGTCAATAATTCATTTTTTTTTTTAAATAAATTTATATCTTCGATGTACTTAATTTATGAATGAGCACAAATAACAACTCCGGAAAAAGTAATTATTCTGTTTGATAGTAATCAAACACAAGTCAAAGTAGTAATTTTGTTTTCTTCTGATAGTGTTATCTTTGCATGTAAGGAAACAAACTTACGCAATAAAAGCGCTATAAGTTTACCTGTAAAATCATATTTTCAGTGCACATATTAGCAATGAGTGGAGCATTATATTTCGCGCTATTCTTGACATTTTTTGAATTAATCAATGGCCAGAATTATTGTAGCCTGCAATCCTGCAAAAGTGGAAGACACACAATGTGCAGATTCCCGGTGAGTAGTGACGAAAAACAAAAAAATACAGTTCTTGGTCGAAAAGTCCTTGAATTGTGTTATTCCAAGATTTGACGCATTTCTCTGCCATGGAATAAAAGAAATTGATATAATCATATCTAATTACATATAATTACATCCGAATTTCGGCGTTATCTAATGTGAAACTTAATATATATAGAGGGAGGTGGGGCAAAATGGACATCAGGGGTAAAATGGACACATCTAAATTTTTAGGCAAATATTACGGAAAACTCTTGAAATTAATAAAAATATTGGCGGTAGATTGTTTTTGATGATTTCATTGGAAAGTTGAGGAAATTTTGGGCGGGAAACAAGTGCCGGAATAAATTTTTTTGAATTTTTGACGATTCGACTCTTTTGAGCTTTTTAGAGGGGTAAGACCCGTCTTTTTTTCGAAAATTTCCATTTTTTTGAGAATATTTTCGGTTCTATTTGTCGTAGCGTAAGAATTCCGATGGGAGGTGAAAGGTGAGATCATTTGCCATCGATTCATAGGGCTTTTAATTTAAAAATATCGATTTTTAAGGTATATATGGGCATTTTTATGAAACAGTTTTGTGAAACAGTTTTGGGCCTATAACCATTCCAAAAATTGATATTTTTGAATTCAGAACCCCATAAATCGATGGTAAATGAGCTCACCTTTCACTTGAGACTCACCCCAAATTGCTACAACCAATAGAACCAGAGATATTCGCAAAAAATTAAAATATTTCAAAAAAGCAAAGGCTTTTTTTACCCATCAAAAATGCCGAAAAATATCGAATTTTCAAAAAAATCTAAAAAAATACATCTTACACTCGTTTTCAAGCTGAAATTTCCTCAGCTTTTCAATAAAATCATCAAAAAAAATCCATCTCTAACCGTTTCATTACAGTGTCCATTGTGCCCCACTCTCCCTTATAAAGAACAAAATCTACTGGTTAATTATTATTCCAGTCATCGCAACCAGCTTCGGCTTGTGGTACACCAAAATCAGCATCACTGACTAATGCAGAAAAGACGGCAATCCTCAATAGGCATAATGAGCTCAGAGCCTACGTAGCAAGTGGCCGAGAGACAAGGGGCAGACCAGGTCCTCAACCTCCCGCAAAAAATCTTGGACGCTTGGTAAAATACAAAAGCTGAAAAAACAATACTTAATTAAAAAATAAAAATTTAATTGTCTTGTAGCAATGGAATAGTCAGTTGGAACAAATTGCTCAGAGATGGGCACTTCAGTGCCATTATGATCATGACGAGTGTCGTAACACACGTAAGTCGTCTTTCACCACTTGTTAATGTTTTTTTTAATGGTTAATTGGTTGAGCTGAAAATTCTGAAAAAATCTGACTTTATGCATTGATGTGTTTAACGAACTATTGTATTTTTTAAATTATCACATCCTGCGTAATTTATGAAGAAATAAAATAAATTCTAGTAGATAGTGACGTTTTTCTCATGCTTAATGGAGTTGTCTGATGAGCGATGTTGCCGAAAACTCGCTTGACGCATCCGGGCAGTGTAGAGTGGATTTGGCAACGTCACAGCCGGAATAAAAAACGGGGAATCCCTCGTCACTAATTAAAATCTGACTTTCAGCGAATTGGTCTTGGGTTGGACAAAATATCGCATATGTTGCATGGACCGATGACTGGAAGAGTGACAGCTTGATACACATGGTCAATGAGTGGTACGATGAAGTGAAGGATTTCAACCGCAATTTAGTTAAATCTATCAAGTAAGTTGAGTGAATGAAGACGAAAAATATGATTTTTTTTGGCTTTTGCTACTGTAATTTCCTTTTTTTCTAGCTTCAATGATGGACAAAAGGTCGGTCATTACACGCAAATGGTTTGGGCAAAGTCAACTTCCCTTGGATGTGGTGCTGTGAGATACAGAGATGGTAAATGGTACAAAACTTATCTCGTTTGTAATTATGGACCGGGAGGAAATATGGGAAATGAACCAGTATACGAAACTTGATGATTATGACTGTATCTGAAATGGAAATAAAATTAAATATTAAAAATTTAAAAAAACACGCCATGTGCACATTTAAAACATGTTATTTGGCAGGCCAAAAACTGAATCAGGATTGACTGTGCAAATAACAGATGAATGGGCAGAAATATGAGGTGGCAAATCGAAGATTCAAAAAATATTACGCAAAAGAATGGGAATAAAATCCAATGACAGGGGAAAAATATAAAGGAGACAGGGAGAAATTTTCAATTCAGCTTATCTATCTATAATTGCAGCAGTAAAGACGGGAAGATAGGCCTTTCTACGTAAGAAAACAGCTTTGTCTCTCCACTATTGGTAAAAATGCACATGGTGCGCCCGGTTTTTTTCGCTCTCAGTCTTCTTTGTTTAAATTTCCCGCTACATGTCACGTGACTTTATTTGTCGAGCGACTGCATGAAGGCTGTATCGTAACATCGGCGACTCCCCCTCCCCCCTCCACCTCCTGGGCACCGGTGACAAGACAACCCAATCTCAAATTTCTTGAACCAAATTTGAAAGATGGAATTAATTGTTTATATGGAATAATTTCGATAAAATGTTATTCTACAGTGGTTTAGATGTTTTTAAGAATATTTTCACTAATGATGAAGATAATATCATTTGCGAGGGATTTATGAAGTTTCCTGATGACATTACTAATGTGATAATTGGATGGAATTATTGTTTGATTTGGAAACAGAAAAATTTATATATTTCTGGGTGTTTTGATGAGATGAAAAATGAGATGAAACAGCTGATTATTCCTGGAGACGAATTTTCTGGGTAAATTTCAATTATTTGTACAATAATAATAATAATAATAATAATAATATTGGAGAGGTGAAAAGAAGATATTTTGTGTTTTGAGATTTAATATTATGAAAAATAGCGGAAAATCAATGGAAATATTAGAAATAGGATTTTTCTGATGATTTCATTGTGAAGCTGAGAAAATTTTCAAGGAAACTATATGTTGAAATTAATTTTTTGTGATTTTTCAAAAATTTTATGTTTTTTTTAAAATCGAAATTAGAAAATTTTCCACTATTGTAGGATTTTTTTCTGACTTTTTTCAAATTTTTCATGTCTTTTTAAATTAAAAGTTGTGAATTTTCACTTTAATGAGAGTATTTAGAAACTTGATAGCCAAGTTAAATGAAAAATGAGATGGTTTATCGTTGATTTAGAAGTGAAAAAATAAAATTCTTCTATTTTATTGAGTAAAAAGTGATTTTCCCAAAATCGTCTATGAAAACCTCGGAATTTTCTTATTTTTGATACATAAATTTGCAGAAAATGATTTCACCTTTCATTTAACATTGACGCCTGGTCAATAAGACCACTAGAACCAGAGATATTCCCAAATATTTTCTAAAAAGTGAATTTTTTCCAAAAATTCATTCTAAAAAATTAAAATTTTCTTTCCTTTTTCCACAAATTTTCTGGAAATAGAAAAAAATTAAAGATAACATAAGTTTTTGACCGAATTTTTTCTCTGTTTTTCAATGAAATGGTCGAAAAAAAAAAATAATTTTAACCCGTTTCATTATGACTGCCTATTTTACCCAGAATTTCCACTATTTATGTAAATTTTGAGAATTCATTTGATTTTCCAGATTTCTTTTGGCCCTTCCAGGAAAAGAATTCGTGACAATTCTCACATTACATCATCAAATCTACCAATATCACGTTTACGACGAAAAATGGAAGAAAATAAACGATTTTATTTATAGTAATGACGATGCCTTACGAGAATTCATCATAAAAATTGACAACAATAGCTCCATTGTTGCATTAACAAATTTGGGTATATAAATATTTAGAAAATTTCTCATTTCTCATGGAATTTCATGATTTAATCGCATTTTTTTTTTTCCATTTCTAGGACGAATTTTTAATATACCACTGCTAATGAATATGCAGAAAAGAGTTAAATTCATTGACATTGCTTGTGGATTTGATCATACAATTATGCTCACTGAAAATGGAGAACTATACTCTATGGGAATGGGAACGTAAGTTACAAATTTTAACGAATTTTCATAGAAAACGTGAGAAAAAAATGCATCAAAAAAGGGTAAATTGATACTATAGTGACGCTTCACGAAAATTGTCATAGTTTCGTTTTCGTTTGTGTTTTTTCCAATTTTTCATAATTTTCGACTTCCGATGAATCTACATTGGTAGTCAGAATTAAAAATTGTTTGAATTTTTGAAATTTGTGTAATAAAATCATAGAGATAAAAGTCGAGAAAATCCCGTGTTTTGACACGAATAGAGAGAGAGGGAACGTGATGATAGGTGTGTTGGGAAAATAAAGAAATCGATAATTTCGAATAACAACGACAGTTGATGAGCACAAAAGAGAAACAAAGACCGAAGACCAAGGAGTGGGGCGATTTTGGCATAATAACCACTTGAGCCTTCTCCAGGTTATTGAGTCTTCTGTGTTCTACTGTGTCACAACTTTACAGTGAAAAACTTGATTAAGTGTTCCGTCTCAACTCAATACCATTTGATTGCTTAGTCAGATGAGTATTTTTTCGAATTTATTAATCCGTATTAAATTTATAAAAGTTTTTCAATTTTGTTTTTTTTCGTAATTTTTTCATGGTATAAATGGGTTGAAATTGTTCCACGCGAGGTATTCAAGTTATTGACTAGAGAAAAAAGTACGCATTTTAATGCTCAATGTACTTGTTTTCATGAAAAAATAGAAATTTAAAATTTTTATAGCCCAATGGAGGTGGGTGGTGTTTTTGTCAATAAATGTCTTCAACAAAATCCCGAGAGTCGCATAGGGTAGGTCGTGTTAGGTTTTTTTGAGGCCTACACACCACTACGTCCCCGTCGTGGCCTTGGGTAATGCCAAACGTGGTGATAATCTCAATTCGCAGGTTTTTATTTGGTTTTATTCTCGATTAAATGGGTTAGACTTCCCAGGAAAAAGTAGGTTGCATTTTTCCAAAAATTTAATTAGGATTCTTTCCTTCCGCCTTGAAATTGTGTGACCGATCCTCTTGACAGTTGAAAGATACCATATACATAAAAATTTGCAGTGAAAAACGGAATTGGGGCAGTTTTTTGAGGTGCGTCAGTCAAGTAACAATTTACCCAAAAAAGAAGTGTACGCTAATGAAACTTTGCGAGTCAAAAAATAATGATGTCATCGAAAAATATTATATTCTTAGGCATAAATTAGATTAATGGTTCTTAGAAAATCTCCAAAAAATGATGAACTATTCCTAATTGTGGCAATATATCCTTAACATATAAATTCTTATTAAAAAAAAAAGAATTCGGGCACGTAGAGAAAATTTAAAGATCTATGAATGCGAATTTTTTTAGTATTTTTTTGTGTAATATTTTAACATTTCTTGAAAAAAAAAATTCACAAAATTTCTAAATGACTGCTAATTTTATTATCATAATCATAATTGATCGAGAAAAATTTTTTATACTGTGAATATTTATTTTTCAGAAGAGGACAATTGGGAAATGGTGATCTTGAAGACTGCGATGAGGCAACGTTGATCGAAGCATTGGCTGGTTTGAATATTTCTCAAATTTCTGCTGGTGGCTGGCATAATGCTGCTCTTACACACGATGTATGCAAATATATACAATTTCATCATAAAAAATGAATTGGAGCTTAGAGCATAAAAATCATAATTCCAGGGTGATTTGTATACTTGGGGCTGGAATACTAATGGAGAACTTGGACTTGCTAATGACGAGAAAATAGTAGCATTACCTGCAATTGTTGAATTCAAAGATGAAGATGGAAATATTGTTGAGACAATTATTAGGAAAGTCCAGTGTGGAAATATTTTTACAATTTGTCTCTCAGGTAATGGAAATACTCGTATTTATTGAAAAAATCATGAATTTCTTCAGTATTATCTTTTAATGATATGGAAAATAGTAGGCACCCGACAATTTTTATACTTTTCTTTTACAATTTTTCTTCTTAACGAATGAATCATTGAGATTTAATTATGAAAAATTATATGTGCATATAGAAACTTTAGAAAACTATGTTCGAGAATTTTTTTTTAATTCAATAGTAATTTATTTGTTAAAAATCCAAAAAATTGTCAGATGTGTACTAATTTTATTATTATATTTTTTCACAATTTTTCCCCAATTTTAAATGAAACTACTTTTTCAGATGATGGTACACTTTGGGGCTGTGGATCAAATAAATACAGTCAACTTGGTCAATCTCGAAAGGATTTGATAGCTACAAAATTGTTCATAAAATTGAAAGTCAATGATTTAATAGAAAATATCGTAGATATTCATTGCAACGAATGGGGCAGTGTTGTCTTCACAGAATAATTTATCCAAATAAATTCACTTTCATTTTGAAGAACAAGATCAAGAATCGGATGCACAAATTTTATCCTCATTTGGGATGGAGCTTAAAGAAGCCGGAAGAAATGAGTATCCTTTATGAGGTTAACAGGGAACCAAGCGATGAAGAAGATCAGAGAAAAATAATGGATATGAAGAATTAAATCCAGGCACTGTTTAAATAGAAAATTGATTTGTAGAAAATTCACGTATAAATATTTGAAAAACTGATTTCAAAAAAACTTGAACCACGTAAATCGCTGGAGAATGAGCTTACCATTCATTTGAGATCAACCTCAGATTGCTACGAGCAACAGAATCGAAGATATTGTCAAAAAAATAAATTTTTTCAATTTTCAAAAGATTCGCTCCTTTTCAAAATTCGGCCAAAAAAGTGAAATTTAAAACAAAATGAAAAAAATTGATTTTCACACATCTTTTCCGCATCTTGTCCGCCCGAAGTCTTATCCATCCCTCCATTATTTGTTAGATCCATCCCTCCATGATGAGTTAGAATTCGGGCTGAGCCTGGCTGAGCCTGAATTCTAACTAATCCTAAATTCTGCTATCTCTGATATCTATTTCTGCTATCTATACATAAAAAAAGTTTGAATTAATAATAAATTAATGACTCTTTCCCAAATTATAAAAATGCTTTCCTAAACTTCCCTAAACTATTCCGAAACGTTTAAGGATTAGTTAGCTTTGAAAATAATTTTTCTATCTGCTAAGTATACGGAGATATCATTAAAATTCAAAATAAAAAATAGAAATCTACACTAATCAACGGAGGCGGCCGCTTGCGGCCGCCGACGTCACTAGTAAAAGTAAATTAAAACCAACACACAGAGGGCGGGACGGGCTTAAAGTCCAATACAGTGTAATGACGTCACTGTCCTTTTGACACACTGAAAAAATGCATTTTTCAATTTGCAATTGCAATTGAAAAATGCATTTGAGAATGATGAAGTGAGTTGAAATTCCTGAGCGGCCTGTCTAGACTGCCGAAGTGAACGGTTCGTTCCTGGAATCCGCTTAAGTTCTCAGTACCTGCATTCATTTATTAAAATTTAAATTTGAAATCAAAATTAACTGGAAACGTCGATAATTTTCTGAGAAAGAATCTCATAATAAAGGGAAGAGTTTCTGATAAATTAAAAGAAGGGAAATTCTCATAGAAATTTGGAAATTCTCAGAATATCAATGAGAAAAAGAACGGAAAGAGAAAAATAATTTTTGAAACTTTTCTCGTTTGGAAAACGCTGATTTAAACAGAATTATTCCGGAACTTATGAAAATTTAAAAAAGGAAATTAGTGTGAAAGAAAAAAGGCAACAATCTGGAGAAAGAAGGAAGAAAAAGGAAAAAGAGGAAAAGGTCCACTCCAAGCCGAGCAAGAATTTTTAAAGGTGACGGTTGTCGATTGACGGTTACGCTCAGCAAAATTCAAACAGGTGTGTTGTCATTACTCGTTTCATTAAATGTTAGCATAGGATTAATAATTTAGAAAGTTAAACTATTTGATACTCGAACTAACATAGAAATATCACGAAATGAAAAATTTATAAAAAAAAAAAAAAAAAAAAAAAAAGAAAATTTTTTTTAGAAAAATATGAAAAATGCATAAAAGAGGTCTGCCCCAGTCTGAACCTGAATTAAAAAGAAGAAAAACCTTGGAAGAAAATAATAAGATGGGGGAGGGAAATAATAAGAGTGTTTTTGATTTATACGCAGCTATGAAGGAAAACAGGTACAGTGCCTGGGACAAGGCGCCTTTTATTATTTACGTATTGGATGGAGATAGAGAAAAACGTTTAGGGAATTACCATGAAATGTCGATCGCGAGACACTTTCAAAAGATAAACAATTTGATTGAGAGCATCAAGGTTACAGATAAATTTAAAATCACAGTTACATGTAAGAATTTTCAATCTGCGAATAGCATTGTGGAATCAGAGATCAAAAAAGTAAACAAAGACTGGTTCGCGATTATTCCAGACAGTAGAGTCAAATCTATAGGTATCATAGACGATATTCCATTAGATTTTGAGGAAAAGGAAGTCTTTGATGCGATTCGCCTTTCTGATCCTTCGTCAAAAGTATATAAAGTAGAAAGAATGAAGAAAAGAGGGGAGAATCCGAGCGCTGATGGGGGGGAAATAAATTTGATACCGACACTCATGATTAAGATTTATTTTGAATGTTCCTATTTACCAAAGAAAATAAAAATTAATAATGTAGAGAGACGAGTGCGCTGCTTCCTGCCTAAAGTAAAGAGGTGCTCTAATTGTCTAAGATTTGGACATTGGGCAGATGTTTGCAAAAGTAATACGAGATGCAACAAATGCAGTAAGAGACACACGGAGGAGAATTGCACAAGTGATACAAACTATTGTGTTCACTGTAAATCTAAGCTCCACAAATCAGATTCTTTAATTTGTCCAGAATTTAAAAAAGAGTTAATAATAAACAGAATAAAGCATGAACAGAAATTATCGTATGAGGGAGCAAGGGAGAAATTTTTGAAAGATAGTAAATTGAAAGAAATAAAATCACGTAATTTTGAAGTGACCTTGCCATCTATGAACAATCAACAAGCTATGAGTGTAGATTCAGATGATTCTTCGGCTACAATTACTACAGTAGAAACGGTTTTGAATAGAAAAGGAGACGAGAAAGGAAAACAACAAGAAGTGTTTGTTAATATTAGACCAGTATTGGATATGGAGATGGAGAAATTCATCGGTGTATTGACAGATGTTGTAGGTGAGACCCAAGAAATAAGAGAAATAATAAAAGAGGCGGAGGCTCGGTACAAGTCATTAAAAAGAAATTAATTATGAGAATTCTGCAATGGAATTGTCGAAGTGTGCTGAATAAGTGGGAGGAGTTTACAATATTAGCAAAAAATTACGATATTATCTGCCTTAATGAAACGTTTCTCAAAGAAAACCACAATTTTGCTGACTTAAGAGGTTTCTTCTCCATCAGAGAAGATAATCCCATTAATGTACAAGGAGGAGGTATTGCAATATATATAAAGTCACACATTAATTTTAAGAGAATCAAAAATTTGAGATTAGCGGCAGGTTTTAATTACATAGGGATAGAATTAACATGGAATAATGATACATTAAGAGTCTTTAATATTTATAGATCTCCTTCAGTTAAATTAGGATGCCAACAGTGGCGACATTTTCTCGATTTCTACCAAAGGTATCAAGACAATACAATTGTTTGTGGGGACTTTAATGCACATTCTTCGGAATGGGGGAGTGAGTTGAAGAATGATGAAGGAGATTGGCTGTTAGACTCAATTTCAGAAAACGAGCTTTCAATATTGAACACTGGAGAACGAACAAGATTGCATGAACGAGGAAAAATTAGTTGTCCGGATATTACTATTGCCTCTCCAGATATTAAACTCGTGAGTAATTGGTCGATATTGGATGATACTTTTGGTAGCGATCATTTCCCAATAGAAATAAGTGTAGATTTAGGAGAATTTAGGAAAAATATAGATAAGTTAAGAATTTCCGTCACAAATGTGGATTGGTCGAAATTCAGAGGAAAAATAGATAATAAACTCGCATCCAAAGAATTAATATTAGATGAGAATAGATATTTGGATGAGTATGATGAGTTTATAGAGATAATTATTGAGAGCTTGTTGGAAACAGGAGGCAAATTACTAGATAATGAATTTAAAATTAAATCCCCTCCTCCTGCCATTTGGTGGAATGGGGAATGTAAAATCAAAGTGAAAAAAAGATCAGAAAAATTAAGAGAATTATTGAATAATTTCTCGCAGGAAAATTATAAAACATATTTTGAAACTTGTATAGATACTCGAAAATTTCTTCTGAGAACTAAGAGGAAGAAATTCATAGAATTTTGTGGTACTTTGAACCCAGGAATGAGCATAGATAAGATTTGGAATTACATTAAATCTTTTAAAAGTAGAAAATTGAGCAATCAAAAAAGAAACATTAATTCTCCCAGTGATCCCAAAATAAATGAGACAATAGACAAACTTGCACCGAATCGAGAGCCTCAACCAATCATAATAGAGCCTAATGAAAATTCCAATGAGTTGTTGGAGAAAGACATACAAATCGAAGAAGTGCAAGCTGCAATAAAAAGAGCAAAGGCTCATTCATCTCCCGGTAAAGACATGATTACTTACCGAATCCTACAACAATTGCCAAATTCAGCTGTTGATCGCTTAACTAAACTATATAATTTAATTTTGGAAAAGAAAGTAGTACCGAAAACATGGAAGGAACAGTTCATTTGCCTAATACCAAAACCAAATGATAGAGGATTCCGGCCAATAGCGCTCTTATCATGTGTACAGAAAATCTTAGAGAGAGTAGTGAACGATCGGATGCAATGGGTGCTGGAAAATCAATTTTTTTTCCCCAAGCAATTTTTCGGTTTCCGCAGAGCTAAATCTTGCAATGAAAGCCTCGCCGTGTTTACTACTGATGTAAATATTAATATGATGAAGAGGAAAACGATGTTAGCAAGTTTTTTAGATATAAAAGCTGCTTACGACAATGTAGACATTCAAATTTTAACAAATAAATTGATTGAAATTGGAATCCCAAATAAAATTACACAGTTCATAATGAATATAATGACTGATAGATCTCTGCTATTTCTTTTTCAAAATAAAATTATAAATAAACGAATTTCAACAAAAGGTCTTGCACAAGGGTCTATACTCAGTCCGATTCTGTTTAATATTTATGTAAAAGATGTTACCGCACAACTATCACAGAATACCAGATTTGGCTCCTTTGCGGACGACTTCATGTTTTATGTGTCTCGGGATAGTTTTGAGGAAGCTAAAGATGAAATGACTGAACTATTAATGAATATAGATAATTGGTTGGACAGAATCGGCTTGGGTCTGGCCAGTGAAAAGTCCGCGGTTATGCTTTTTTCAAATAAAAGAGAAGATGCTAACAGAGAATTTTCATTACTAATTAATGGTAAAAGTATAAATTCAACGAATGAAGTAAAATTTCTCGGGGTAATACTAGATAATAAATTGTCATGGAAAAAACATACTGATTATACGAGAAAAAATGCAGATAAAATGATCCAAATAATGAAGGCGATTTCTAGTATTTCATGGGGAGCACACCCTATCACACTGATCTGTGTATACAAGGGTCTTATAAGATCGCGGCTGGATTGGGGTTCATTGTTTTATGGAAACGCGAATAGAGAATGCTTATTGAAAATAGATAGAGCGCAATTTGCAGCACTCCGAACAGCATTAGGCTGCATAAAAACTACGCCCACTAACATCTTACTACATCTTGCAGCAGAGCCTCCTTTGAATTGCCGCAGAGATTTTCTAACGAAAAAATTTTTAGTCAAATTAGCCAGTAATAACAGGAATTTACTAATTCCTAAACTACAATCAATTCAGAATATGAGAATGCGCAGATCAGTGACGACAAATTTGTCACTCCCAATTTACACAAGATGGCAAGAAATGAAAGACATCATAAACAAGTTGAAAAAATTTGAAACTCATCACAGTTTCTTATTTCCTCCAGAAACCAGTTGGAGCTCGATTAACACAGATGATTCATATGGGAAATTGCTAAAGAAAGAAACAGATATTGCTAACAAATTTGAAAGATTCATCCGAAACAATTATTCTGAATATGAAATTTGGGCCACTGACGGCTCAAAAGAATTGCAAGAAACAGGTGCAGCAGTGATAAATAGAAACAAAACCATTACAGCATTGATTAAATTACCGGAAAATTGTTCGAGTTATTATGCAGAAGTTATAGCTATTAAGAAAGCAACTGAATTGATTGAAGAAAACGCATACAATTATAACTTAATCTGTACAGATTCGTTGAGCACAATTGAACAACTCAAATCTCCTTATCTGGCGCCGGATTCTTACCCTGAAATTTTTGAAATTAAAAGTAAAATTATTGAATTAAAAAAAGAAAACATAGAAGTTAAAATCATGTATGTGCCGGCACACAGAGGGATAGAAATTAATGAGGAAGCCGATGAAATGGCGAAACGCGCTAGAGTAGAAGGAGATCCGATTGAGGGAGGAAAAATTTTCTGGAATGAGTTTTTACCGGAGTTTAAAGAGAAATTGATTTCTGATTCCAACAATGCATTAACCAAAGAGGGGAATATCAAGGGTTCCTTCTATTTTAATAATACTAGCAATTTCACACATAATAAACAATGGTTCAAGTCAATTAACTGGTCAAGAAAAAGCATTACTTTATGTAACAGAATTATGTCAAATCACACTCTATTAAACAGCCATCTTTTTTTGAAAAATATAGTAATGGACTCAGCTTGTCCGTGTGGGGCAATAATTATGGATTTAGACCACGTTTTGTGGGAATGTACGAAATATTCAAAAAATAGAGTCAAATTATCGGATGAAGCGAGGAAATTGGGAATCTTCCCAGGGGATAACATACAAAAGATCTTTTTAAATAAAAATTTTCAATTTATGAGCTTAGTCGATAAATTCCTGCGAGAAAACGAAGTCAAAATATGATCTTATTAATTTTGAAAAAGAGATGATGGAAAAAAGAAAAAGGGAAAAAAAGAAAAAGGGGAAAAAAAAAAAAAAAAAAAAAAAAAAAAAGAGAATTAGAAATACTCAAGAGAGGAACAAAAAAAAAAAAAAAAAAAAAAAAAAAAACATACATAAAAATAAAAAAGAAAAAGATATCCTTCATATATATAGTAATGAGTTATATGTTCAATTAATTGATAAATGAGTAAGAGAAAACATGAAAAATATAAGTTCGCATTATTATTATTATTATTTTCCATAAGATTTAATGAAGCTAAGAATTAGGGCTGTGTTTGTCATATCATAATACTGTTATTCATTTTCATTTGTCCTGTCCTTAATTGTCCTGTTTTGCTGATGGGAGAAAGCGAGAGGATCCTCGAAAATCAAACGAGATTGGAATCCAACCAAAAGAGGGAAACGTCGGAGTATTGGAAAACGATGAGCTGTCTATAATAAATAATAAGGAAAAATAAAAGAAATTAATAAGAAAATATGTAATTTAAAATTTTAAAAATTAGTGTGAAAGAGCTGCAGATGGAGTTGAGCTCGGAAAAAGAGATTCAGTTAGTCCTCCGCTAGGAGGCATAAACAAAAAGAGAAGTAGTGGCACTTGCCCCTCTAGGGGATATAGCCATATCGGAGTAGAGAGAGAGATATGAGAATGATTTTTATATTTTTTATATAACACTTATGATCTATAGTAACTAAAAAAAAATAGAAAAAAAATAGGTGTCTTCCCTATTGTTTGAGTTGTGTTAATAAATAATTTAGTACTAAAAAGTGAGTTCTTCATTTTGGTACACAACACATTGCTCAAAAAATAACATTACTTCCACAACAAATACGCACTTATACATTTCTACATATATTGCTCCAGACTGTCATGGATTTTTAAAAAATTTAATTTTCTTCCGAAATCTTATTTTCTAAAAATGGTATTTTATAAAAATCAATTCTTCCAGAATCCATTTCCCTCGGAGATTGTTCGGGTTGAGGTCACATTAGCCGCGTCTGATAAGTATGAAATGCCAATAGAACGAATCTGAGACCGTCAGAGAGAGAAATTGACTGATTTATAGGATAAGATAATCGCTTGATTATCGACTACGTTGTTGATCGGGAAGATCCTTTTTCGAAGTAACTGACGACCTCATTCATCTATGATTATAATTCATAGCTGTCGAATCGATTTCTTCGCGAAATTTAAAAGAGCGATAATTAATATAGCTAATTGAATGTTTCGTAGTTCATCCGAATGTACGATTATTGCTCAAACTTCAATCCGACTTTCGAGAAAATAGAGGTCAATGAAAGGACTATCTCGCATAAAATTAAATTTTGGATAATTGCATCAATGCGATTAATAATTGACAGAATATGTTGATAGTCTGAATCCATAAATGTAAATGCGCCATTCAAGTGCATTGAACAATTTGCTACCCTTCCAAATTTTCGTATTTAGAAGTGGTTGCAATTATTATTTTTCGTCTTTGTTATGATAAGAATTAACTGGATTATATCAATCGCAATTGATCTTCAATAGTTGGGAAAACATGACATAGATAATTAGATTCTCGTATATGATTAAAGTTTGCGAATTGATGAATCTATCGGCCGAAATACAGAGAGAAATATTAGTTTTTGAATGTCTTTATAATGCCGGGTTCATTCTATCCACATACACTTTCTGTGGGAAATGAGTAAAAACGTGGAAAAATCATTCAAGGAACAGTGGATAGAAGAAAAAATTATATTAGTGAATGAAAAACAGGGAAAAAGGAGATTTGTCCGAAACATTTTTGTACTCGAAAATGCTGAAATCGCAACTGGTGCTGCCAGCAATTGATTGTCGGTAATGTAGAGCTTGCACTATAATTGATTTTAAGTCTCCTTTTGCATATGCTACTTGCATTTGCATTGGAGTACTATGCTAAAATTGCATTTGTACTTCTAGTTTTTTTTTAATTTTACATTTAAAAAAAAATTTAAATTCGCTTATTTTTCATGTTTTTTTTTTTTTTTAATTTATTTGTTATGAAAAAAAATTAAATTGTCAGATTTCCGTTATTTTTCTTATTAATTTTCTGTGTTTTTCGAGCACAATCGTTACACACTCACCACCTTCAAACGTCGGGGCCACGCCTATTCGATACGTTTGAAGGTCACTTTTGTTTTTTACTTTTAGAAGAAAGAAAAAAATATATATATTGTTGCGGAATTAGAAAAGAGTTCTAAGAA
The DNA here is from genome assembly GCA_963942555.1 of Aleiodes leptofemur. NCBI lineage: Eukaryota > Metazoa > Arthropoda > Insecta > Hymenoptera > Braconidae > Aleiodes > Aleiodes leptofemur. The sequence goes on from OZ012620.1 coordinate 4,813,237, forward strand.
AAAGAAGGATAACTGTGAAGTTATCGGAGGAAAGAATGACAAGAGGGGAGTTGAATTACTGCGAGACTGGAGAAAAGTCGTGTACGAATAAATAAAGAGATTTAACCCTTACTTCTATTAAATATTCTTAACATTTGGTGTCAGAAGTGGGATATACATCATTTCCATAGAAAAAATAAGATAAAGAATAAAAAATAATATAAAAACTAGTGAAAAGTGTAAAAAAAAAAAGAAAATGTGAAGTTTTGACAGTTTGTCAATGTGACAGTACTGACAGATATAAAAAATATTGAATAAATAATTAAAATTAACTAATTAATTATTTGAAAAGAAAAAATTAATAAGTGTTTAAAAAAAAAAAAAAAAAAAAGAAAAACATGCCGAATCATTCCGATACAGATTCGGATGTGGAAGAAAGACTTGGCGTTATCAGAGGACCGCTCAGAAGGCAATATCGCCCTTTCTCAGCACCAAGTGGAGGAAATTTACGTGAAGAGGTAAACCGTAGACTTGAAAACATGGAGGAAAGTCTCCGTCAAAGAGAAACAGCAATAAACCAGAGATTAGACGAACATCAACAAATTATTAATGAAGGATTGAATCAACAGCAAGGCACGACAAACGATATTTCGAAACAACTGGAACAACAACAGCAAATGATGACGCAGAGCATTAAAGACGTCATGACACAATTTTTCAGGGATCAACAGACAACAACAGGAGTTCCTGTCATTCCTGAGTCTACAGTACCTGTAGCTAGTGATTGCTTAATCTCAGGAAATAGCGCTTTGGATACATGTAAGATTAACAAAGTAAAATTAAAAAAATTCGATGGATCAATTCCCTGGAGTCAGTTTAAACATCATTTTGACGTAGTAGCTGTAACTAACCAATGGTCTGACGAAGATAAAGCCTTGCAGTTAGCTTCAAGTTTAGATGGAAATAGTCTTCAAATTCTTCAATATCTTTCTCCTGTGGATTACAAAAATTATTCAAAAATCTCTAACCTTCTTTACAAACATTTTAGCGACGAACATTTCGCAAGAATGAACCACGAAGAATTGGATTATCGCGTTAGAAGAGACAACGAAAGTTTCAGTGATTTTGGAGAGCAGTTAAAAAATTTAGCATCTTTAGCTCTCCCAAAGGAATCAGCTGAGATACGCGACAAAATAGCATGCAAACAATTCATTCGTGGCCTTCGTCACGAACAAATCAGTATTCAACTCAGACTGGAACGTATCACTTCTCTTTTCACTGCTATTGAACGAGCTACGGAGATGGAGACTATCCTGAGAACAGCAAAACAGGATATTTAGGGACCGAAAAAGAAAACTAAAGGGCAACTGCAAATTTACAATGTGGGGAGCCCATTTGAGAGAGTAGCTGTTGACATATTAGGACCATTACCAAAAACTAAGGATGGTAACAGATTTGTTTTGGTACTAACAGACTATTTCACACGTTGGCCTGAAGCTATACCAATTCCAAATCATCAAGCGTTTACAATCGCGCAAACACTTTTGGAAAATGTATTTTCAAGATTTGGTATCCCGTTAGAGATCCATTCCGATCAAGGAAGAAGTTTTGAATCAAATATTTTCAAAGAATTGTTAGATCTTCTGGGAATCCACAAAACACGGACAACACCATTACACCCACAATCGAATGGAATGGTGGAACGATTAAATCGAACTATCCTTAATTACTTGGCGAAATTTGTAGCAGACAACCAAAAAGATTGGGACAAATGGCTTCCACTGTTTTTATTGGCTTATCGGTCAGCCAAGCACCAAACAACGGAATATTCACCAGCAATGTTGATGATGGGTCGAGAACTTCGTTTGCCATTGGACTTATTGCGTGGAACTACACCAGAAAATTCATTGCAAAGCTTAAATCCTGCAGGAAGTGTTTCAAAAATAGGAGAAAAAATGTCACAAATCCATGATGAAGTTCGAAATACCTTGATAATGAAGTCAAACAAAATGAAAAGGAGTTTTGATAAAAATGCACATATGCTGTCATTCAAAGTTGGTGAGAAAGTTTGGCTCTTCTACCCCCAAAGAACCAAAGGAAAATCACCGAAATTACAAAGAGAGTGGGATGGCCCTTATATCGTGCGGACAAAAATTAATGATGTGGTGTATAGGATTCAAAAGCTGCCTAGAGGAAAACTAAAGGTTGTACATGTTGATCGTATAACACATTATGCAGAATAGAGATTTTAAGGTGTTAAGTGATGAAAGTTTAATTAGTGAATTACGGCAATGTTTGAGATTTAAAAAAAAAAAAAAAAAAAAAAAAAGAAAAGAAAGAAAAGAAGAAGAAAAAAGAGCAGTTCCCTCGTAAGGATAAGAGTGGCTCAGAGCAGTTCCCTCCTAGGAATGGAGTGGCTGGATAGGGAAGCTCGAGGTCGAGTTCTTTAGTTACGAAAAAAAAAAAAAAAAAAAAAAAGAAAAAGAGTTAAATTTGTTTATTACCAAGATGGTATTTGAATATTTAGACGTAGGAAGCTAGATGAAGAATACTAGTTTTGTACCGTATGTGAAATTTGTTTGTTTAGGTGGAACCAGAGGTACGGGGATTGGAAAATAAAGAGAGAGCTGGAAAATGAAATGAATTCACACAAGAATAAGTGGAAAAATATGGACTGATGAGTGAGGCAAAGAGAGAAATCGAAGCATGAATCAGAAGGTCAAGTCTGAAGGATTTAATCGGACTTATTGCCGAAGTACGATGGATTTGTTTTGGAAAAGTTATCGGGACGAAAACTTTACGAAGGAAAGTAGTGTTGCGGAATTAGAAAAGAGTTCTAAGAAAAAGAAGGATAACTGTGAAGTTATCGGAGGAAAGAATGACAAGAGGGGAGTTGAATTACTGCGAGACTGGAGAAAAGTCGTGTACGAATAAATAAAGAGATTTAACCCTTACTTCTATTAAATATTCTTAACAATATATTCAATAATTTCTCTAATAATTACGACGACCAGTAAAATTCAGAAATTATTTTAAACTTTTTTTTTCTTCTATTTTTTGATAATAATTCTCTTAAAATTCTTTTTTTTTTATTTTGACTGAGCGAAGAGAAGTTTCTCCTCTTTCTCCCCCCCCCCCCTCCCCTCTCTCTCTCTCTCTCTCTTACGAAGCGCCCACCGCTACCCTGCGTTATTCGGGCTTTGTGTCTCTTCTATTCGACTGTCATGTTTATCATTGTGCCGGCTCTTCACTGTAAATTCAATATTAATCAATTATTTAATCGATGCAGTGGCGGGATAATTTTTGTAATAATACTGAAGATCAAAGTAACAAATACATGACAATTTTTTCAATTGTTTTTTAGACGAATGAATTAATACAAAAAAAAAGAGAAAAAAATTACACTCATTGTTTCTCGAATTCTCTACATGTGCATATTTTTTTAAAATAATTTATTTGTTAATAAAAAAAAGTCTGCAAAAAAATTGTCAGATATTTGCTATTTTCAATAAATTATTTTTTGTCGAATTAATTCGGAATAAATTATTTTCCGTGAGTGATGAAAAAAGTAACATATATCTAAATCCAGGAATTGGAAGGGACAAAGAGACAAAGCGAAGGGGGGGGGGGGGGGGAGTCGGTTGCTTCTCCCGCATTCCTTTCCTCTCGTCACTGATTTTCATGTCATTTCGGCTTCAACTCTTGTGCTGTCGTATTCGTTGCAGTAACGGCTCCTCATTACGCCTTCACCAGCAATTATTCCAATCAATAATAAGTGATATCAGTGATTTTCTGAGATTAATTAGTCGCAAATATATTTGAGTGAGTGACAAAAACAGAAAAAGTGAAAAAATAACGTAATTAAAATGAAAAAAAAAAAAAAAAAATTGACATTTTTTGGATAAAGGGAAAAAAGGCGGGAGAATTATTCTGTTTTCCTCATTTCAGATTTGTCTCTCTACATATCTAATTTCAACCGCATTTTCATTAATCAAGTGAAATAAATTAAAAAAAAAAAAAAAGCAGTGCAATATTAATTTGAACAAAAAAAGAGAAAAGAACGCTGCGAATTTTTACGAGTGAATTATCGAAGAAGTGCTGAAAAATATGAGAGAAAGGGGTATAGTGGGGGGGGGGGGGGGGGGGGGGCTTCTTCGCGCGCTTTTTCCCAGTCGTCCGTTGGCATTTACTGAAAATGTCTCGCACGTCGTTCTGCCGGCTTTTCATTATTTTATTTGATTACAAAGAAAGACAATAGCCAGGATTTCATCGGTTAATTGACTCGAATTCAGTGGAATAAATTGTGATAATTATTTGTGCGTGAGTTGAAAAAAAAAAGTGGTGGAAAATAATTAAATCGAAGGGAATATTAAGAAAATTTCAATTTCAACGAATTTTCATCGATCGAGGAGAATTAAAAAAAAAATGAAAAAAAAACAAGCAGTGGAATATTAACTTAAAAAAGAAAAAAAAACGCTGTGAATTATTATGAGGAAATTATTGAAGAAGTGTTGGAAAAAGTTCAAAAAATAAAGAAAATAAAAAAAAATATGGCGACACTCAAAGGAAAGAGAAAGGGGTATAGTGTGGGGGGGGGGGGGGGCTTCTTTGCGCGCTTTTTCCCAGTCGTCCGTTGGCATTTACTGAAAATGTCTCGCACGTCGTTCTGCCGGCTTTTCATTACTTTATTTTATTACAAAGAAAGACAATAGCCAGGATTTCATCGGTTAATTGACTCGAATTCAGTGGAATAAATTGTGATAATTATTTGTGCGTGAGTTGAAGAAAAAAAAGTGGTGGAAAATAATTAAATCGAAGGGAATATTAAGAAAATTTTAATTTCAACGCATTTTCGTCGATCGAATGAAATCAATGAGAAAAAAAAACGAATAAAATGAGCACTTAAAAATTGATTGAAAAAAAACAAGAAATAAAAAAATTACAAGTGATATGTTATGAGTGAATTTTTTATTGACAAAGTGCTGAAAAAAATAAGAAAAAAAAATATGGCATCACCTTTGTGGTTTTTTTTTTTTTTTTTCGTGAGTGTGTGTGTTGTGTGTGTGTGTGTGAACAGCGGAAGAGGGTGGAAGGGGAGTAGAGGTGGGGGAAGGAATTTGCCGCCAAAAATGTTAGAGGAGAGACGCCATTTGCATTTCCAGCGTATTCTTCGCTGAAGATCAACGGTTTTTCACTGTTCTCCGTGAATTTTATTTTTTTCTATTTATTTGTTGTGGCAATTGAAGACGATTTTAAAGCTCTCTTGTGTAAATAAAACGTGAAATTGGGAATATTTGTGCGGGAAAAAATAAATCATGGAGAAGCTGTGTGAAATAATAGACGAAAAACAATAGAGAGGAACTGTAATTTTTATTTTGCCGGTAAAATTTCATCAAGTGAAAAATCAATCGCATTAATCCGCGAAAACAGTGTTTTATCGCGAATTATTATTATTTTTCAAAATTAATATTCATTTCTTTGTGTTTTTCTTTTTCGTGAGTGTGTGGGAATAAGTGAAAGTGGGGGAAGAATTTTTGCACCAAAAGTGTTAGAGGAGAGAAATGAAGGATAATTGTGGAAAAAATATTAATCGTTAAAATTGAGAAAGAAAATAATTTTTTTGTGGATCGTTGGCCTTGCCGTGTGATTTTCCCGCGTTGTTACATCTTTTTTTTATCACCTAAAGAAAAGGGGGGAGGGAGGAAAGTAATTTTTTTGCCGGTAAAATTCCCACTAATTGAGGAATTAATCGCATTAATCAACTATAACAGTGTTTTATCGGAAATTATAATTTTCTATTGAATTAAAATTTATTTCTTTGTATTTTTTTATTTTTTTTTCTCGTGAGTGTGTGTGTGTGTGTGTGGGGATAAGTGAAAGTGGGGGAAGAATTTTGGCGCCAAAAGTGTTGGAGGAGAGACGCCATTTGTATTCTATTTCCAGAGTATTCCTCGCTGAAGATCCACGGTTTTGCAGTTTTCTCTGTGAGTTTCATTTTTTATTTAATTTTTTTCCGTGGATTGAAGATTATTTCGCAGCTCTCGTGTGTTAATTAAACATAATATGGAGAATATTAGTGCGAGAAAAAATTGATCGTGATAAGCTTGTGGAAAATGATGATTTTTTGAATTATTGGCTTTGCCGTGTGGCTTTCCCGCGTTTTTTCATAGTATTTTTATCCACTAGAAAAGAAAGGGGGGGGGGGAGGGAGAAAGTCATTTTGTCGGTGGCACAACAGTCTTTTATCGGGAATTATTATTTTTTTTCAATTGATATTCATTTCTTTGCATTTTTTTTTTCGTGAGAATGTGGGAATTAATGGGGAATGGGAGAAGTGTTTGTGGCGCCAAAAGTGCTGATAGAGAGAATTTTCATTTGCCATTTGCATTCCCGGCGTATTTATTGTTGGAGGTCAACGGCCTGCCAGTGTCCTCTGAGATTTCCAATTTTTTTTATTTGTTGGGTCACAGAACCAATAGATGGACACTGACCAAAAGATGGACGATGTCTACTATCGAGAATTTTCATAAATAAATTAATGATTCTTATACTTTTCACGTCAATTCCTGATAATTACATTCATATAGATTTATAAACTATTTGTTACATACCGATTGATCGAAATTTGAAATCATACCACTGCAAATATGCAACTGTCCATCTATTGGGGGCTTAAGTTATTTTCCAGTTTTTCCTTGATTTTCTTTGATTAGTTCTACATTATTCAAGTTTAATTGATTTTTAGTCGATTTACTGTATATTTTTCGGTACATCATACTTTTCTGCAACTTCTTAACGTGATTTGCCTATTTCATATGAATTAATAAAGTCTAATATTTCCTTAATCGTCCATCTATTGGTCATGTTACCCTTGGTGGCGATTGAAGATTATCTTGGAGCTCTCTTGTGCATAAAACGTAAAATAAAAAATAATCATAGAAGAAAGGAATAATCGTGACGAGCCTGTGTAAAATAATTGTTTTGTGGATCATTGGCCTTGCCGTGTGGCTTCCCCGCGCTTTTGCATCGTCTTTATTTTTATCGACTAGAAAAAAAGGAGTAATTTCGGAATACAGCCGCGTTTCAGCGCAAATAATTTTTTTTTTCTCAATTAATACTTCTTGGTTAGCATTTTCTTTCCGTTTTTTTTTTTTTTTTGTGTTCGAAGGGAAGGCTTTTCCCGCCAAAAGTGTTGGCGGAGAGACGTCATTTGCATTTTCGGCGTACTTCTCACTAGAGATCAACAATTTTTCGGAGTGCTTCGGGATTTTTTTTTTTTACTTGTTGTGAGGATCATTTTACAAATCTCTTTGAAATATAACGTGGAGTGAAGAATATTTGTGGAAGAAAAAAGAATTAAATTGAGGAGACTGTAAAGAATAATAAGTAAAGTAATTATTTTGTGGATCGTTGGCTTTGCGGACTTTTTCGTAACGAGCAGTGGCCTTGCAGCGTCTGATCCATCATTGATTCTATCACTTTATTGAATATGAACGATGGATGATTCCAATATTTCGTGGCATAGGTGATGCGAACTTCTAATCAAGCAAGTGCATCAATATGTACATATATTCTTATTGTTCTGCAATGAAACGGATGCCTCATAGAGCTAATTGGAGTAAAGTTTACTAAATTTAAATGTTTTTGTCCCTTAATAATTTTCAAAACGACCAAGTGCTATTTGGAGAGACAATATAATGGATGTGTCTGACAGGAAAGGGCGAAGTTGGGGCCTTTTCCAATTTTCTTTTTTCAAATATAATTTTAATTTAACTAACTTAAATTCTAGCATTCTGAACCCAGCTACTTAGTAGACTCAGGGGAAAGCTCTCTATCAATTATATAAACCAAGGTTTGCTATTAAAATCGGTCAAGAACTGGTGGAATATTCATTCCCACAAATGAAACATCTTCTAAAAATTTACCATCAAATATTATGCTGCAGAAGAACAATGCTTCTGCAGAAATCCATTGATGTCAATTTCAAATGACGCAAGGCCTTATGTTCTGCGTATGCGCCAATCTGGAGCTAACGTCTTCCGCTAGTACACTCCGTTACACTAATTTTAGACCAATCAAATGCCCTCTATAGTAGAAAAAAATCATTTACGCAAGTTCCGCACAACAGCAACAATTGGAACTCAATTTTCAAATCAATTACTGGCTATTCAGATTCACCGTGGTTTCTTGGAAAAAAAGGGGGGGGGGGCTCGACGATCGAGCGTGAATGTATCTATGTATTTATTTTGTCAAAAATTCTGATGTGAGAACATTATTATTCAACTTTTTGGAAAAATTATTGATTGCGAGGGAAAAAACATTTATGCAATTTGTTTCAATTTGGTTGCATTCATTTGAAGATGAATGGATTTAAATGAAACGGATTGGGTTCGTCGCTATTTGGCCATAGGCTTTTTGGCGGTACTTTGAAAGGGACAGAGAAGAGGAAAAAAAGACTTTTTTTCTTATTTTTATTGATTCATCCCGTACAGATAATATATATTATCAAATCCGTTTGAGTATAAAAAAATGGCTATGATGAGAAAAACAGAAATTCTTTTAATAATAACGGCCAGTGATATCTTGGCCAATAACAAACAACGAGCATTTGATGAAGTTGATGAATATTAATGTTGATACAAAGGTGATTTAACCTGTTTTATCTCGTCATTATTGATTTTTTTCTATACATTCTACACAAAACTTTACAACAAAATAGTGAGCTGAACTGAATTTTTATTTTTCACTGATGGAATATATATATATATACATATATTGAATGACATGTCTGACTATTTCACTGTGGTCGCCTGTTCCCTATCGAGTGGAACAATGTACGGCAAGTCTGGCGTTGGCTGCATCACGTACCTATTGATAGAAATGTGAATGAGTGGTGAGGTAGTTGGTTTTATTCTACTATATAAGAGAATATTTCATAGTACAGTGTTCCCTCTACTGATCGTCCCTCGTTTGATCGTACCTCTCCTATCCTGCTGTTTCCCCTTTACCCTCACTTCTTTACTCATCTCGAGTGCTCATGCGCGGTAACCATGGCAACGTGCCTTGAGTGTTTTTATTTGCATGCATGCATGCATCGCAAATTTTTTAACTATCTAAGAGTTTGGAATTGACAATGAGATTAACAATTCTCGGTAATAGAAGTACGTAATGAAATACTTTTCGTGGAAATTTACTTACAATCGTCTCTCGTTCCAATTAATTTTTTCTCATTTGTTGAAAATATTGAAGAGAATATTCCACATTAAATTTGACAATTTTAATTTTCTGATGAATCATCAATTTTTTTACCATTTCTTTCTAATTCAGAATTAATGAGTTGAAAGACGAGTCTTCCATTTGGAAGCCTAGCCGAAATAAGGAAGAAAAATCGATGTATCTTGAAAAGTAAGAGATCAGTTTAGAATAGTTCACGAGAATGAATATTGAAAAGAAAGATTCATTCTTTTCGATCTTTTTATTGGCCATTTTCAAAAATACATAGGGAAAATGAAGCAACGCCATAGTAATCGAGAATGAATTTTAAATAGAATGCCTGACTATTCCGTGGTAGTTGTATGTATTCTAGCAAGTGAAACAATTGTGTAATGAATGTAGCATTGGACTGAAACGAATGGTAAAGTAAGTGAATCCACAATTTATTTAATAATAAACAGGTAAATTTTTTTCCTTTCATCGACCCATTGAAAAAGGCTGTTATTTGGCTTCAGCTACTATTAATGAAAATTTGATGTGCATTTTTATTTTTCTACAGGTAATCTCATAGAGATAAATAGACAATAATTAATTTTTATATTTTTTCATCGAAATTTTCTTTACATATTTAATGAGCGACTGTGTATGAAATATTAGACGATATTTTCTTCCATTAATTGAAGGAGAATTCTCCTTTAGAGATTTTCATTGCTAATTTTTGTTTTTGTTTTGTTCAGGCAGGAGCTTTCACCAGCAATGCGGATGGAAGGAGATCTCAATTCGACTGTTGAGTTGTTCACAACGATGTGAATAATGACAGAGGAAGCCATGGATGAGAAACCATAAGAGGAAATCGGTTCTGTATCTTTAGTCGAGGCTTTTTTATGGAAAGTGTTTCTATTGTAACCTCTTCTTGAATCTTCTTACACTGATTATATTATTGTTTTCCATTGTCAAGTATTTTTTTGTTCCGGCAGGAGTTTTTGAGAACGAGTTGAGATTTTCTAGTGGCACTGTAGATTTCGATTTTCCGATAATTTAGAATCAGTTTTATCATATGACCAACGCATCTCTTGTTTTACCTCAACATCTAGTGCTTGGAGTCATCCTTTGCGTATTCTTAACTTTGGATCGACTGTCAAGTCTAGATGGTGTCTCTCTACTCCATCAGCCCTTAGTTTATTAACATCGGAAAATGTTGTAGTTAACAAGGGGAGTTTTTGTCATTTTTTGATATTTTTATTCCATTATTTGTCTCTAGAGAGACTTGACTTGTAAAGTTACTAGGGTCACTGGACGATCTCAATGAGTGATCTCTCATTTAATCTTCTCACACTCATCATATTCTCGTTTTCCATTGTTGATTCTTTTTTTTTGTTCCAACAGGAGTTTTCTTTTCAGATATGCCAAATGAAGAAGATCGAGAACGAGTTGAGATTTTTTAGTGGCACTGTAGCTTCAATTTCACCATGATTTAGAGTTAGTTTCATCATATGACAAGCGCTTCTTTTGTTTGTCCTCATCATCTAGTGCTTGGGAGTCATCCTGCGCGGCTCATCATCCCCCCTGGATCGACTGTCAACTCTGGATGATGTCTCTCTTCTCCAAGCGTCTCTTGGTCTATCACCGTCGATTCATGTTGTAGAAAACAAAAGAAGTTCTTGTCATTTTTCGTTATTCTCATTCCATTATTTGTCTCTAGAGAGACTTGACTTGTGAAGTTACTAGGGTCACTGGACGATCTCAATGAGTGATCTCTCATTCAATCTTCTCACACTGATTGTATTCTCGTTTTCCATTGTTAATACTTTTATTTTTGTTTCATTAGGAGTTTTCTTTTCAAATATGCCAATTGGAGCAGATCGAGAACGAGTTGAGATTTTTGAGTGGCACTGTAGCTTCAATTTCACCATGATTTAGAGTTAGTTTCACCATATGACCAGCGCTTCTTTTGTTTGTCCTCATCATCTAGTGCTTGGGAGTCATCCTGCGCGGCTCATCATCCCCCCTGGATCGACTGTCAACTCTAGATGATGTCTCTCTACTCCAAGCGTCTCTTGGTCTATCACCGTCGATTCATGTTGTAGAAAACAAAAGAAGTTCTTGTCATTTTTCGTTATTCTCATTCCATTATTTGTCTCTAGAGAGACTTGACTTGTGAAGTTACTAGGGTCACTGGACGATCTCAATGAGTGATCTCTCATTTAATCTTCTCACACTAATTGTATTTTCGTTTTCCATTGTTAATACTTTTATTTTTGTTCCAACAGGAGTTTTCTTTTCAGATATGCCAATTGAAGCAGATCGAGAACGAGTTGAGATTTTTTAGTGGCACTGTAGCTTCAATTTCACCATGATTTAAAGTTATTTTCACCATATGACAAGCGCTTCTTTTGTTTGTCCTCATCATCTAGTGCTTGGGAGTCATCCTGCGCGGCTCATCATCCCCCCTGGATCGACTGTCAACTCTAGATGATGTCTCTCTACTCCAAGCATCTCTTGGTCTATCACCGTCGATTCATGTTGTAGAAAACGAAAGAAGTTCTTGTCATTTTTCGTTATTCCCATTCCATTATTTGTCTCTAGAGAGACTTGACTTGTGAAGTTACTAGGGTCACTGGACGATCTCGATGAGTGATCTCTCATTTAATCTTCTCACACTGATTGTATTCTCGTTTTCCATTGTTAATACTTTTATTTTTGATCCAACAGGAGTTTTCTTTTCAGATATGCCAATTGGAGCAGATCGAGAACGAGTTGAGATTTTTTAGTGGCACTGTAGCTTCAATTTCACCATGATTTAAAGTTAGTTTCACCATATGACAAGCGCTTCTTTTGTTTGTCCTCATCATCTAGTGCTTGGGAGTCATCCTGCGCGGCTCATCATCCCCCCTGGATCGACTGTCAACTCTAGATGATGTCTCTCTACTCCAAGCATCTCTTGGTCTATCACCGTCGATTCATGTTGTAGAAAACAAAAGAAGTTCTTGTCAATTTTCGTTATTCTCATTCCATTATTTGTCTCTAGAGAGACTTGACTTGTGAAGTTACTAGGGTCACTGGACGATCTCAATGAGTGATCTCTCATTTAATCTTCTCACACTGATTGTATTCTGTTTTCCATGGTTAATACTTTTATTTTGTTCCAACAGGAGTTTTCTTTTCAGATATGCCAATTGGAGCAGATCGAGAACGAGTTGAGATTTTTTAGTGGCACTGTAGCTTCAATTTGACCATGATTTAGAGTTAGTTTCATCATATGACAAGCGCTTCTTTTGTTTGTTCTCATCATCTAGTGCTTGGGAGTCATCCTGCGCGGCTCATCATCCCCCCTGGATCGACTGCCAACTCTAGATGATGTCTCTCTACTCCAAGCGTCTCTTGGTCTATCACCGTCGATTCATGTTGTAGAAAACAAAAGAAGTTCTTGTCGTTTTTCGTTATTCCCATTCCATTATTTGTCTCTAGAAAGACTTGACTTGTGAAGTTACTAGGGTCACTGGACGATCTCAATGAGTGATCTCTCATTTAATCTTCTCACACTGATTGTATTCTCGTTTTCCATTGTTAATACTTTTATTTTTGATCCAACAGGAGTTTTCTTTTCAGATATGCCAATTGAAGCAGATCGAGAACGAGTTGAGATTTTTTAGTGGCACTGTAGCTTCAATTTCACCATGATTTAAAGTTAGTTTCACCATATGACAAGCGCTTCTTTTGTTTGTCCTCATCATCTAGTGCTTGGGAGTCATCCTGCGCGGCTCATCATCCCCCCTGGATCGACTGTCAACTCTAGATGATGTCTCTCTACTCCAAGCATCTCTTGGTCTATCACCGTCGATTCATGTTGTAGAAAACGAAAGAAGTTCTTGTCATTTTTCGTTATTCCCATTCCATTATTTGTCTCTAGAGAGACTTGACTTGTGAAGTTACTAGGGTCACTGGACGATCTCAATGAGTGATCTCTCATTTAATCTTCTCACACTGATTGTATTCTCGTTTTCCATTGTTAATACTTTTATTTTTGATCCAACAGGAGTTTTCTTTTCAGATATGCCAATTGAAGCAGATCGAGAACGAGTTGAGATTTTTTAGTGGCACTGTAGCTTCAATTTCACCATGATTTAAAGTTAGTTTCACCATATGACAAGCGCTTCTTTTGTTTGTCCTCATCATCTAGTGCTTGGGAGTCATCCTGCGCGGCTCATCATCCCCCCTGGATCGACTGTCAACTCTAGATGATGTCTCTCTACTCCAAGCATCTCTTGGTCTATCACCGTCGATTCATGTTGTAGAAAACGAAAGAAGTTCTTGTCATTTTTCGTTATTCCCATTCCATTATTTGTCTCTAGAGAGACTTGACTTGTGAAGTTACTAGGGTCACTGGACGATCTCAATGAGTGATCTCTCATTTAATCTTCTCACACTGATTGTATTCTCGTTTTCCATTGTTAATACTTTTATTTTTGATCCAACAGGAGTTTTCTTTTCAGATATGCCAATTGGAGCAGATCGAGAACGAGTTGAGATTTTTTAGTGGCACTGTAGCTTCAATTTCACCATGATTTAAAGTTAGTTTCACCATATGACAAGCGCTTCTTTTGTTTGTCCTCATCATCTAGTGCTTGGGAGTCATCCTGCGCGGCTCATCATCCCCCCTGGATCGACTGTCAACTCTAGATGATGTCTCTCTACTCCAAGCATCTCTTGGTCTATCACCGTCGATTCATGTTGTAGAAAACAAAAGAAGTTCTTGTCAATTTTCGTTATTCTCATTCCATTATTTGTCTCTAGAGAGACTTGACTTGTGAAGTTACTAGGGTCACTGGACGATCTCAATGAGTGATCTCTCATTTAATCTTCTCACACTGATTGTATTCTCGTTTTCCATTGTTAATACTTTTATTTTTGTTCCAACAGGAGTTTTCTTTTCAGATATGCCAATTGGAGCAGATCGAGAACGAGTTGAGATTTTTTAGTGGCACTGTAGCTTCAATTTCACCATGATTTAGAGTTAGTTTCACCATATGACAAGCGCTTCTTTTGTTTGTCCTCATCATCTAGTGCTTGGGAGTCATCCTGCGCGGCTCATCATCCCCCTTGGATCGACTGTCAACTCTAGATGATGTCTCTCTACTCCAAGCGTCTCTTGGTCTATCACCGTCGATTCATGTTGTAGAAAACAAAAGAAGTTCTTGTCGTTTTTCGTTTTTCCCATTCCATTATTTGTCTCTAGAAAGACTTGACTTGTGAAGTTACTAGGGTCACTGGACGATCTCAATGAGTGATCTCTCATTTAATCTTCTCACACTGATTGTATTCTCGTTTTCCATTGTTAATACTTTTATTTTTGATCCAACAGGAGTTTTCTTTTCAGATATGCCAATTGGAGCAGATCGAGAACGAGTTGAGATTTTTTAGTGGCACTGTAGCTTCAATTTGACCATGATTTAGAGTTAGTTTCATCATATGACAAGCGCTTCTTTTGTTTGTTCTCATCATCTAGTGCTTGGGAGTCATCCTGCGCGGCTCATCATCCCCCCTGGATCGACTGCCAACTCTAGATGATGTCTCTCTACTCCAAGCGTCTCTTGGTCTATCACCGTCGATTCATGTTGTAGAAAACAAAAGAAGTTCTTGTCGTTTTTCGTTATTCCCATTCCATTATTTGTCTCTAGAAAGACTTGACTTGTGAAGTTACTAGGGTCACTGGACGATCTCAATGAGTGATCTCTCATTTAATCTTCTCACACTGATTGTATTCTCGTTTTCCATTGTTAATACTTTTATTTTTGATCCAACAGGAGTTTTCTTTTCAGATATGCCAATTGAAGCAGATCGAGAACGAGTTGAGATTTTTTAGTGGCACTGTAGCTTCAATTTCACCATGATTTAAAGTTAGTTTCACCATATGACAAGCGCTTCTTTTGTTTGTCCTCATCATCTAGTGCTTGGGAGTCATCCTGCGCGGCTCATCATCCCCCCTGGATCGACTGTCAACTCTAGATGATGTCTCTCTACTCCAAGCATCTCTTGGTCTATCACCGTCGATTCATGTTGTAGAAAACGAAAGAAGTTCTTGTCATTTTTCGTTATTCCCATTCCATTATTTGTCTCTAGAGAGACTTGACTTGTGAAGTTACTAGGGTCACTGGACGATCTCAATGAGTGATCTCTCATTTAATCTTCTCACACTGATTGTATTCTCGTTTTCCATTGTTAATACTTTTATTTTTGATCCAACAGGAGTTTTCTTTTCAGATATGCCAATTGGAGCAGATCGAGAACGAGTTGAGATTTTTTAGTGGCACTGTAGCTTCAATTTCACCATGATTTAAAGTTAGTTTCACCATATGACAAGCGCTTCTTTTGTTTGTCCTCATCATCTAGTGCTTGGGAGTCATCCTGCGCGGCTCATCATCCCCCCTGGATCGACTGTCAACTCTAGATGATGTCTCTCTACTCCAAGCATCTCTTGGTCTATCACCGTCGATTCATGTTGTAGAAAACAAAAGAAGTTCTTGTCAATTTTCGTTATTCTCATTCCATTATTTGTCTCTAGAGAGACTTGACTTGTGAAGTTACTAGGGTCACTGGACGATCTCAATGAGTGATCTCTCATTTAATCTTCTCACACTGATTGTATTCTCGTTTTCCATTGTTAATACTTTTATTTTTGTTCCAACAGGAGTTTTCTTTTCAGATATGCCAATTGGAGCAGATCGAGAACGAGTTGAGATTTTTTAGTGGCACTGTAGCTTCAATTTCACCATGATTTAGAGTTAGTTTCACCATATGACAAGCGCTTCTTTTGTTTGTCCTCATCATCTAGTGCTTGGGAGTCATCCTGCGCGGCTCATCATCCCCCTTGGATCGACTGTCAACTCTAGATGATGTCTCTCTACTCCAAGCGTCTCTTGGTCTATCACCGTCGATTCATGTTGTAGAAAACAAAAGAAGTTCTTGTCGTTTTTCGTTTTTCCCATTCCATTATTTGTCTCTAGAAAGACTTGACTTGTGAAGTTACTAGGGTCACTGGACGATCTCAATGAGTGATCTCTCATTTAATCTTCTCACACTGATTGTATTCTCGTTTTCCATTGTTAATACTTTTATTTTTGATCCAACAGGAGTTTTCTTTTCAGATATGCCAATTGGAGCAGATCGAGAACGAGTTGAGATTTTTTAGTGGCACTGTAGCTTCAATTTCACCATGATTTAAAGTTAGTTTCACCATATGACAAGCGCTTCTTTTGTTTGTCCTCATCATCTAGTGCTTGGGAGTCATCCTGCGCGGCTCATCATCCCCCCTGGATCGACTGTCAACTCTAGATGATGTCTCTCTACTCCAAGCATCTCTTGGTCTATCACCGTCGATTCATGTTGTAGAAAACAAAAGAAGTTCTTGTCAATTTTCGTTATTCTCATTCCATTATTTGTCTCTAGAGAGACTTGACTTGTGAAGTTACTAGGGTCACTGGACGATCTCGATGAGTGATCTCTCATTTAATCTTCTCACACTGATTGTATTCTCGTTTTCCATTGTTAATACTTTTATTTTTGATCCAACAGGAGTTTTCTTTTCAGATATGCCAATTGGAGCAGATCGAGAACGAGTTGAGATTTTTTAGTGGCACTGTAGCTTCAATTTCACCATGATTTAGAGTTAGTTTCACCATATGACAAGCGCTTCTTTTGTTTGTCCTCATCATCTAGTGCTTGGGAGTCATCCTGCGCGGCTCATCATCCCCCCTGGATCGACTGTCAACTCTGGATGATGTCTCTCTTCTCCAAGCGTCTCTTGGTCTATCACCGTCGATTCATGTTGTAGAAAACAAAAGAAGTTCTTGTCATTTTTCGTTATTCTCATTCCATTATTTGTCTCTAGAGAGGCTTGACTTGTGAAGTTACTAGGGTCACTGGACGATCTCAATGAGTGATCTCTCATTTAATCTTCTCACACTGATTGTATTCTCGTTTTCCATTGTTAATACTTTTATTTTTGATCCAACAGGAGTTTTCTTTTCAGATATGCCAATTGGAGCAGATCGAGAACGAGTTGAGATTTTTTAGTGGCACTGTAGCTTCAATTTGACCATGATTAAGAGTTAGTTTCATCATATGACAAGCGCTTCTTTTGTTTGTTCTCATCATCTAGTGCTTGGGAGTCATCCTGCGCGGCTCATCATCCCCCCTGGATCGACTGCCAACTCTAGATGATGTCTCTCTACTCCAAGCGTCTCTTGGTCTATCACCGTCGATTCATGTTGTAGAAAACAAAAGAAGTTCTTGTCGTTTTTCGTTATTCCCATTCCATTATTTGTCTCTAGAAAGACTTGACTTGTGAAGTTACTAGGGTCACTGGACGATCTCAATGAGTGATCTCTCATTTAATCTTCTCACACTGATTGTATTCTCGTTTTCCATTGTTAATACTTTTATTTTTGATCCAACAGGAGTTTTCTTTTCAGATATGCCAATTGAAGCAGATCGAGAACGAGTTGAGATTTTTTAGTGGCACTGTAGCTTCAATTTCACCATGATTTAAAGTTAGTTTCACCATATGACAAGCGCTTCTTTTGTTTGTCCTCATCATCTAGTGCTTGGGAGTCATCCTGCGCGGCTCATCATCCCCCCTGGATCGACTGTCAACTCTAGATGATGTCTCTCTACTCCAAGCATCTCTTGGTCTATCACCGTCGATTCATGTTGTAGAAAACGAAAGAAGTTCTTGTCATTTTTCGTTATTCCCATTCCATTATTTGTCTCTAGAGAGACTTGACTTGTGAAGTTACTAGGGTCACTGGACGATCTCAATGAGTGATCTCTCATTTAATCTTCTCACACTGATTGTATTCTCGTTTTCCATTGTTAATACTTTTATTTTTGATCCAACAGGAGTTTTCTTTTCAGATATGCCAATTGGAGCAGATCGAGAACGAGTTGAGATTTTTTAGTGGCACTGTAGCTTCAATTTCACCATGATTTAAAGTTAGTTTCACCATATGACAAGCGCTTCTTTTGTTTGTCCTCATCATCTAGTGCTTGGGAGTCATCCTGCGCGGCTCATCATCCCCCCTGGATCGACTGTCAACTCTAGATGATGTCTCTCTACTCCAAGCATCTCTTGGTCTATCACCGTCGATTCATGTTGTAGAAAACAAAAGAAGTTCTTGTCGTTTTTCGTTTTTCCCATTCCATTATTTGTCTCTAGAAAGACTTGACTTGTGAAGTTACTAGGGTCACTGGACGATCTCAATGAGTGATCTCTCATTTAATCTTCTCACACTGATTGTATTCTCGTTTTCCATTGTTAATACTTTTATTTTTGATCCAACAGGAGTTTTCTTTTCAGATATGCCAATTGGAGCAGATCGAGAACGAGTTGAGATTTTTTAGTGGCACTGTAGCTTCAATTTGACCATGATTTAGAGTTAGTTTCATCATATGACAAGCGCTTCTTTTGTTTGTTCTCATCATCTAGTGCTTGGGAGTCATCCTGCGCGGCTCATCATCCCCCCTGGATCGACTGTCAACTCTAGATGATGTCTCTCTACTCCAAGCGTCTCTTGGTCTATCACCGTCGATTCATGTTGTAGAAAACAAAAGAAGTTCTTGTCGTTTTTCGTTATTCCCATTCCATTATTTGTCTCTAGAAAGACTTGACTTGTGAAGTTACTAGGGTCACTGGACGATCTCAATGAGTGATCTCTCATTCAATCTTCTCACACTGATTGTATTCTCGTTTTCCATTGTTAATACTTTTATTTTTGATCCAACAGGAGTTTTCTTTTCCGATATGCCAATTGAAGCAGATCGAGAACGAGTTGAGATTTTTTAGTGGCACTGTAGCTTCAATTTCACCATGATTTAAAGTTAGTTTCACCATATGACAAGCGCTTCTTTTGTTTGTCCTCATCATCTAGTGCTTGGGAGTCATCCTGCGCGGCTCATTATCCCCCCTGGATCGACTGTCAACTCTAGATGATGTCTCTCTACTCCAAGCGTCTCTTGGTCTATCACCGTCGATTCATGTTGTAGAAAACGAAAGAAGTTCTTGTCATTTTTCGTTATTCCCATTCCATTATTTGTCTCTAGAGAGACTTGACTTGTGAAGTTACTAGGGTCACTGGACGATCTCAATGAGTGATCTCTCATTCAATCTTCTCACACTGATTGTATTCTCGTTTTCCATTGTTAATACTTTTATTTTTGATCCAACAGGAGTTTTCTTTTCAGATATGCCAATTGGAGCAGATCGAGAACGAGTTAAGATTTTTTAGTGGCACTGTAGCTTCAATTTGACCATGATTTAGAGTTAGTTTCATCATATGACAAGCGCTTCTTTTGTTTGTTCTCATCATCTAGTGCTTGGGAGTCATCCTGCGCGGCTCATCATCCCCCCTGGATCGACTGTCAACTCTAGATGATGTCTCTCTACTCCAAGCGTCTCTTGGTCTATCACCGTCGATTCATGTTGTAGAAAACGAAAGAAGTTCTTGTCATTTTTCGTTATTCCCATTCCATTATTTGTCTCTAGAGAGACTTGACTTGTGAAGTTACTAGGGTCACTGGACGATCTCAATGAGTGATCTCTCATTTAATCTTCTCACACTGATTGTATTTTCGTTTTCCATTGTTAATACTTTTATTTTTGTTCCAACAGGAGTTTTCTTTTCCGATATGCCAATTGAAGCAGATCGAGAACGAGTTGAGATTTTTTAGTGGCACTGTAGCTTCAATTTCACCATGATTTAAAGTTAGTTTCACCATATGACAAGCGCTTCTTTTGTTTGTCCTCATCATCTAGTGCTTGGGAGTCATCCTGCGCGGCTCATCATCCCCCCTGGATCGACTGTCAACTCTAGATGATGTCTCTCTACTCCAAGCGTCTCTTGGTCTATCACCGTCGATTCATGTTGTAGAAAACGAAAGAAGTTCTTGTCATTTTTCGTTATTCCCATTCCATTATTTGTCTCTAGAGAGACTTGACTTGTGAAGTTACTAGGGTCACTGGACGATCTCAATGAGTGATCTCTCATTTAATCTTCTCACACTGATTGTATTCTCGTTTTCCATTGTTAATACTTTTATTTTTGATCCAACAGGAGTTTTCTTTTCAAATATGCCAATTGGAGCAGATCGAGAACGAGTTGAGATTTTTGAGTGGCACTGTAGCTTCAATTTGACCATGATTTAGAGTTAGTTTCATCATATGACAAGCGCTTCTTTTGTTTGTTCTCATCATCTAGTGCTTGGGAGTCATCCTGCGCGGCTCATCATCCCCCCTGGATCGACTGCCAACTCTAGATGATGTCTCTCTACTCCAAGCGTCTCTTGGTCTATCACCGTCGATTCATGTTGTAGAAAACAAGAGAAGTTCTTGTCGTTTTTCGTTATTCCCATTCCATTATTTGTCTCTAGAAAGACTTGACTTGTGAAGTTACTAGAGTCGCTGGACGATCTCAATTCAACTCAGCTAGTGTATAGAATTATAATTAATCATACTTTACGATACTAGCGAAAGAAGAAGTCTCAAACCGTTACTAGATTCATAATCATACAGTTCGAAATTCACTTTTTTCATATTCCTCCATCAGTATTTTTCTATACTTGATGAAAAAATGTTCTTCTTTTACTGGTATCGAAGAAAAAAACTAAAATTCTGCATAATTTAATGGTTTTTCTTCCTTCAGAACAATTACAGCTGAGCTATTTTGGAGGAAGCCATGGATAAGAAGCCATAAGAGGACATCGGTTTCGTATTTTCAGACGAAGAATGGTTGTGAAAAGTGTGAGTATTTATTGCTACCTCCTTTCTAGTCTTCTCTGATTATATTGTCGTTTTTCATACACAGTTGCTCTCAATTTTCGCCGTACTCTCATAATTTCTCAAGAACAATCTAGCTTTTCATTCAAGGCACAGTGGTTTTCCTCGAAAATCATAGGAATCAATATACTTGATATTTATCATAAAAATATCATACTCGATCGTTATTGAGAATTCATTATTGAGAGAACTCCGCTAAGAATTCTCCGGAATTGAAACGAGTGGAATTTTTATTGTATGTTATGAGTTATTGTTATGAATTTTCAGGGCTCAGGAATATCCGAATTTTAATTTAAACCTGTTCACATCATTAGAATGCAATTCAATCATTGAGTTTTAAGGTTTTACTCATCCTCTGGCAACACCTAGTCCAAGGAACTCAGCTTTCAGCAACTTCTTCTTGCACAGCAGAGTCCATTCAGTTCTCATATAAACACTCTCGTCTACTGTTTTGCAAGCAGAACCAAAGGATCCAGTCTCTTCACTGTTCCCTGTTGATCCTGTTGAAAACTCATGAAGAACGTGAGAACAGCTCGGACTATTGTCCAGACGTTTATCTAAAGGTACGACCTCATGCAGGCGTTTTTGACGCTAGGTCAGCGTCAAATCGGGTCACGTGACACAATTCTGAATTTCCCGCCACTAATGAGAAATTTAGCGACAAGTAGCGAAAAGCTCAACAATCTGAGCTTTATCGCTGAAAAAGGAGCGTCAATATTGTCGTCCTAAAATATTAAAAATTATGAGTTCAGATGATGTAAACCTTGATAAATGTTTCAGTTGATGACAAAAATATAGATTCGGACAATAATTGCTATTTTTCATCATCTACTGATGCTTAAAACTCCTGTAAACAGCCATGTTGACGCTTCTGTTTGACACGGCGACTTATCGCTAAATTTTTTTGAGCAGCGGGAAATTCAAAATAGTGTCACGTGATCTGACTTGACGCTGACGATAGCGTCAAAAACGCCTGCATGAGGCCGTACCTTAACGGTCATACCTTTCCTCTCAATCAATGGGAGAAGAGGCTCGTTGACCTGTCGCCTATTTTTCTCTTCGTTCCTGTAATTCATCACTTTATCTTTCCTCTGTATTGTATTTGTGTGTACCTCATTTATTTGAACAATATTAACCCTATGTCCTGGCTAAGTTTCTCCCCACCATCTAGTGGGCGGTGCGTGCGGGCCTTTGGCGCGCTGGTGGGAGCAACTGCCGTTGAGTGGGACAGGGCCGTAGTCAGGTCGCGTAATAATCGGTCAAAGGAAGATAAAGGATGATCACTGCTTTCATTTTTCTTTCTACACAGTACTTCCTTTTTCTTCTCACTCATTATTCTATTAATTGATAGAAATTTTTAGAGTCTATTGAAAATATTTACTTTAAAATACTTCAAGTTAGCCTTACTTTGAAAAAATTAATAAGGAAAGAAATTTAGTTCCAACGACTAAGGTTGCCCCAAGGAATAATGAATAATTATTATTTTTCTGAAATTGAATTGATTTACGCGGAAAAACTTGAAGAAAAACTCACTAAAGAATCAAGGGGCCCTGAATCATCCCAAAATTGTTTGTCGCAACGGCCCTGCTGCCTCATGACGTAGTAGAGGCCGAGGAGTGGGGACTTTCGCAACACATGATTGGGTCTCCCCACTCCAGCGCAAAAAGCCGACTAAAGACGATAATCATGTTAGAGGGTTAACGAAATTTTCTGCCATAAATCGTGACAATTTTTTTAAATTGTCAGCTAACAAAAAAAAAAGTCCCAGAAATAATGAACGGAGAGAGAAATATAGAGGCATTTCTGGGGATGAGAAAAAGGATTTATTGATGCAACTTTTCCCGCCATTTTTCTATCTCGGTCGTTGGACCTCCGCTGTACTGGTTTCTCATTTTCTGTGGCTGAATCCCAAATACAAAATCTATCTTATGTGATCGTCCGATGCCTGATAGTATTTAACGCAATTTACCAATCGCATTTGAAAGAGACAAATTCCTGAATGGGGAAACTAATTATGGTTGGTGAATTACTCTGTCATGATTCTTGAGAAAATCACAATATTTTTGAGATAATCTACTTTCGAACTGGATTAATCATCTATCTCTCCATAGAAACGACTGTACGGGAATTATCATTCAATGAGATGGACAATTTTTTAATTTCAACATGTATATTCTTCATTGTTTCAGGTATTGAAATTTGGGGCATGGAAAATTTAAACATGACTAGATCGTCAAAGGGTATTTCTTTTATTTTTATTTGATTAGTCTTTTGCGAACGATGTGTGGAGCAATAAGACCCAGTCGTTAATAGGCGTTTTTTCCGGTATTTTATTTATTTATTATCATTTAATTAGTATTCTGCGAACGATGTGTGGACCAATAACACCCAGTCGTTGTAGGCGTTTTTTCCGTTATTTTGTTCATTCATTTAATTAGTATTTTGCGAATGATGTGCGGACATATAAGACTCATTCCTCGATAAGCGTATTTTCACTCATTTTTTATTTATTTTATAGAAAGTATTTGACGAATTTGATGTGTATTGATATATGAGCAAGGAGTAGTCCATTTCAATTCATTAGGATCAGCAGTTATCATGGAACTCTAAGAAGCGTAAGCATTTTTAAAAGTTATAGATACTTAATCATTAAAAATTAAATTTTTCAATTAATCGGAAATCTGCAAAAATACTTTTTTGAAAATTTTGAATCATGAGTCAACCAAAATAAACATGGTAGCGCCATCTATATTGAGATGAGAAAGGGATGTAGGTAAGGCAGTGACGAAGTTTTCGGTCAAATCTCCTTTTTTCCATAAATATAATCCTACTAAAATTTATTAGTAAAATAGCGATTTGCCCAACTTTGATTCTCGAATGGATACTAATCAATTCTACATTGGATTCAAACATCGATCAATTTCGGGAATTAAATATTTATTTCAAAACTACGTTATTTTAGCTTGCCATGCCGCAGACAATTATAGATCATTCCAATTTTTTTGTATTATTTCTAGGTTCGCATAATTTTTCGTTCTCAAAAACGTTAACATTGACAAATTTATATGTTCACAAACGATTGGCGCAAACTAATACATATTAACAAATATTTGAATGACATGAAAGATTCATTCGTTTAATTGATGATGCGACCAAATACTTATTTTACTCATTCCTTTAATTAATAACTAAACATTTAGGTGAATTCCCTAATCAGAGCAATTGTCTTACACATTGGTGTAACGTGCAGTTCAAAAATAAATCTGTAAATATGTATTTTCAGTTTATATATTATGTTGTGTTTAGACTGTACGTACTTTCATAGACACGAAAGTATTTCTATTCAAACGACTGGGCTTTTTGACCGTTAATGAAAATATGAAATACCCTTTCGCTTGTTGACAAGTGGACACTTAGGTGATACTACAAATATTCCCTTCGGTATCATTATAAGTAGGAGAAATAAAAATTTCGGAAACACATGAATTATTCATTTTGTTTATTATCAAATAAAACTATTTGAACAATCCACAAAATCGATATATAAATAATTGTTTTCAAACCAGTTACGTAACATTGAGTGTACTATTTTTCAAGATATGTCAAATACATTGATTCGGTTGATCAATCGCACGGAAAGAAAATTTTCGGTAAAATTGCCAAGTACACTTTATTTTTTCTCACTGTTTCTCATTCTGTTTTTATCAACGAGGCTAGTGTGGCATCAACCCGATGGTTCATCACTATTTACCACTCGCTCATCCTATTACCATCTCTCTTTACCACTTTCGACTCACATCAGCCGAAGGTAATTTCCATCAGTTGATCAGTAGAAACTCCGATGATAAGTTCTCTTGAGCGAAAACCGCTTAAAATCAGTTGCTTCAAGGCAGAAATAGTTTTTCTAGTGGAATAATGAAAAAAACAAGACCAGACACTCGAAAAGAATACATGAATATTTTCATTGTTTTTATTAATTGGTTTTATTATTTTTTTTTCATTTTTTTTTTTTCCATACTTTGTTCAATATTTTCAGAAAATAACACTCCAAAGCGAAAAAACCGTATATTCTCACCAATCCCAATTGTGTGTATAATATATATTATACTTTTTCATATATAATATATATGTATATATATATATATATATATATATGTATATAATGTATAATTTCCATACTTTATATATAATAATAAATGTTATGTGGAGTAGCGCACACTTTAGACTGTTATGTATTGATATCCTTTATAATTTTTTACCGTTAAATTACAAATATTGAAAAACATGAAACAGATACAGATCAATTGATTAGCGATTATTAATTTCTATTTGATAATTATTACTATCGATAATTAACATTTAATTTTTTTTTATATCTATTACACAATATAATGAAGTATTTTATCAGTTTTATTTTTTTTTTTCCTTTATTATGTGGACCTCGACCCTCAAAATTTACAATGAATGGTATTCAATTACAAATTTGAAATAGAATTTGTACATGAAAAATGAAATACGAATCACAGATCGATAACAGAGGAATTTTGAGGTGCACTCAATCATTTTTTATTTATTTTTTTCAATAATTATTTCATCACAATATATTTAATTACAGCAATGCGATGATAATTGTTGATTTTATTTATATTTAATTGAAAAAAAAAAAAAAAAATACTTCATTATATTTATAGGAATTTTTTCGAAATGTTTTTTTGAAAAACCTATTTTTTTAGTGAATTCGAGAAATAAATAATCGCTCATGATTGATCTGGACTTATTTAAATTTTTTTTTTTTTTCACACCAAATTCAAAAAGGCAATACGCAGTATGAACTTACTTTAGTAAATAATGTGTATCAATGTGTGTGTACGCGCGAGTTTTGAATTATAACTATTTTTTTTCCATTATTTTGTTCTTTAGTTTCAATTTTTGTTCTTCTGGTTTTTACTTCATGTTTTTTTTTCTTTTTTTTTAATAATATAAAATGAAAATGAAGGAAAAAAAACGCGTAATTTTATATTAGTTTTTTCTTTCTCTCTCTCTCTCTCTCTTTTATCATTTATACAACGCGTTCTTTAATAGAGCACATTTAATTGTTCATAGCAGAAATGTAATTAGTAGTTTTTCCACTTCCTATTTATTTTTGAATTTTATGAAAATTTTGCAAAAAGGGATTCGAGGGTCATAGAGTTCTTGAGGGCATTCTGAAGTGGTTGGTTCAAGGTTCTATATATATGGCGATTGCATATGCGCAACAAACAGAATTTAAATTTCAAAAAATTGAATAATTTTACAAAATTAATATATAAAACATATGATTTAAAAAAAAAATTATTTTTTGGAATTTTCTAGAAATTTTTGATTTTTTGATTTTCTCGAATTTTTCAAAAAAATTCAAAACTCATCATTTTATTAATCGTGATTTGATTGTTAGACTTCGAAATTTTGGAAGCTCAATGATATTAATTAAAATTAATTAATTAATTGCACTTAAATTAAAATTAATAAAAATAAATAAATGATAAATAAAAATCAAAAAATTAATATTTTCAATTCGATTTTTATTGAAAATAATACAACAAAATGTTTCATAATGTAATAATAATAATAATAATAATAATAATAATCATAATAATAATAATTAAAAATAATTAATATTTATAGATACGTACTTGTCTTAATCGGTATTTCTAGATAATCGTGTCTTAAAAATGAAATTATTTCATTCATTTATGTAAAATAATAATCATATGATGATTATTCAATTGATAATTGTAATAAAACAATATAATAATAATAATAATAATAATAATAATAATGGGGACAATGAAGTTAATAATAAGTTGATATATCGTAAAATCATGTATCAATAGACAAACTTAATGGCCTAATTAATCATGAAATTATTGTAATTTATTTTATTTTATTTCATTAATAATTATTATTATTTCATTTTTTATTTTTTTTTCATCATAATCATTGTTTTTTTATCGCTTATTTATGAATGTATGTTTATTCCCATTTGTTTTTGTTGTTATTTTTGTGGGTTTTTTTTTTTTTTTCATTTCGTCATTTTAATTCTCGTCTAGCAATTTAATAGTGAATAATTAATTAATTAATTAAATTACACATTGCTTGGATATGCACATAGAGATATAAAGTCGTTTTTTTTTTTTTTTTTTTTTGGTCCCACCTAACTGCAAAACATTATATTCATACACTTTTTTTTTTTTTTTTTAAATTTAAATTTCCTTTTTTTTTTCTTTGAAAATTTCTGTGATTTGTACGTGTGAAATATATAATTGTAGATTCATGAGGGAAAAAAACTTAATTTTTTAAAATTTATTATTTAATCGTGCCTTTTTCATTCAATTTTATGTAATTCTGTAAATTTTCTTTTTTTTGCATTTTTTTTTATTGCATCTACGTTTTAGTTTTGGTTCGAGGATCAAGTATTACCACAGTGGACCCAGTTACCGGACATAGCAGTAAATAAGATATACTAATAATTGATATTTAATTGAGAAAATTAGATTTTTCATTTTAATACTTGTAAAGTATAAAAATAAAAATCAACTGAATTGTTTAATTCACTCGAGTGAAATTTTTTTTCCATCATTTCAATAATTTAATTCTCACTGTCCGATAACTGGTGCATTCATGGTGTCGATGTATTTTTTTGTTAAATTTATAATTATTTAAAATCTCTCGGGAAAAATTTATTAATTCACGTCTTTTTTTTTTTTTTTTTAATTTCTCTTAAACTTCAATCTCTTCTGTTCTTTGCATTTTTTTTTTATTCATCTTTCGGAGAATTACTTAATTTTTACAACTGGCATTTTTTTAATTTTCTAATTATTTCTCGTCTTTTTTTCCTTCTTCTTTTCCTTCTATTAACCAATTACCACTAAGTTATCTAATAAAATTATATATTTTTTAACTATACATTTTATTTTTTTTTTTTCCGAAAAATGAATTCAACAGAATTCAAAAATTCGTAGTAAAATTAATTAACAGCCAATTGTGAATTTATTCAATTTTTCTTTTTTGCAGGAAATTTTCCACTTTTTTCTTTTTTTTTTCCCTTTCAATTACAATAATAAGGCTATATAATTTTTTTCCATTACCATATTTTTTTTTTCATTTCATAAATACTGGTATATCAGTCTCATTTTCCCTCAGCTCTACTTTTTGTAAAACGTTTGAAAAATTAAAAAAAAAAAAAAAATTACAAATAGAATATAAAAATTCTTAATTTTAATGCCAGTTGTATTGTCGTGTATCTCATTTACTTTAATTTCAGTGAAAAATTACATGCAATTTCTCTTTACCATTAAAATCATCGTCTTGGAATTTAAAGGGGCGTAAGTTGTGTGCTTATATATACACAGGACTTACGCCTCTTTGGCTCTGGGGCGACAAAATGAAAAAAAATTACTTTCCAATCAATCACCAACCAAAAAGGACGTGTATATATAGGGAAAAAAAATAAAAGAAGAGAAATAGTCTCTAAAAATGCATTTTTGTGAGAGCACAAGACTCTTCAAATGAAAAATTTTCATGAAAATGCAGAGAAACTATTTCCTGAAATGGAAGAATAGAGGCAAAAGTGCATCAAATGAAGAGTCATGAGCTCAAAAATTTGTGGACATATCACAACTAGTGATGGGCGATTTACGAAAAAAAAAACAATCGATTCATGAAGAATCGATGTTTGGAAAATTCGATTTTTTGAAAATTGATTTTTTTTTAAAGAAAAAATGGAAAAGAATCGATTTAAAAAAAAGAGCAATATCACATCTATTATTAATCGATTATTTTCAATGTCGATTTAATAATAGATGCGATATCTCGCATTAGATTCGAGATATCGCATTTCATTCGATAATTTCATTTCACCAGTTTTAGTTTAATGGGCAAAAAACATCAGATTTTTTCTAAAAAAGAATCGAAAAAACGATTAATCGAATTTCTCGAAATCGCCCAAAAAATCGATTAACAAATCGCTCATCACTAATCACAAAAAAAATCGTGAACCATATTTTTCCAATGCTTTTTTTTTTTTAAAAGGCGCGTTTTTCCCCCTCCCCACCCTACTCGCCCCCAAAAAGCGAAAATCTTTAAATTCTCATCAAACTCATTTCTACAAATTCAAATTTAAACCTATTTTGTCTTTTTCTTTAATTAACAAAAAAAATGTCTTTTTAAAAATTTCATATCACGGAATTATTTTGAAAAGGCAAAAAAAATATAGAAAATAAAACAGAGATTATTTCACTATATTTTTTTTCTTCGTATTTTCATAATTTCATTTTTTAATTCAAATTTCCATGAAATTCAATTCACGTATTTGTGTATGTATGCATGTGTGTGTATTTATTTTAAAGTTTATCAATCCATTTTATTTTTTTTTTCTTGCCTTTTTTTTTTCTTTCTTTTTTTGCATTTTAAAATGTATCAATATATTAATTTGCAATTATTTTGGTCTAATGCATGTAACTCAGTTGTCATATATGAATAAAAATTCTGTATACAAGTGTATATTATATCTTTCATGCCTAGTTATATATATATATATATATATATTTATATATATATATATATAACTATGTATATATACGGTATTACTTCATTTTTCTCGAAACATTCAGTGAATTAAAAAAAATCGGTCATTTAATCATGTCGTATACTACTTTTTTACTTTCTTTTGCTCTTGTTAGCCACATTATTAAAAATCATCATTGAAAAAAAAAAATTATCTGTGATTAATCCTCACTCACTTGGACATCGAGGCACCAAAATGAGAAATAGTATCTATATCGATGTACACTTGCAAAATTATGAAAAAAAAAGAAACAATAATTTTTTTAATAAAAAAAAAAATTTCAGAATCAACGATTGACTGAATAATTATATAATTTAAAAAAAATCAATAATAATAATATGAATGACAATTAATTAGAATTATTTTGTTTTGTAATGTGTTCATTATTATTATCATTTTTTCTTTCATTTCATTTCTTTTTTTTTTTTTTTTACTTTTATTCTCATTCTTTCCTTTCTTTTTTTTTTTTTTTTCATTTTTTAAATAATAAATGGTAAAATTTATATAGAATATAAAAAATATTATCTCAAACACACACACACACTCTTGATTTTAACTATCTAAATTTTTACACGTATATAAAACACATTATTACGTTACTATCACGTAATTTTATTTTATTTTATTTTTTCATCATTATTAATAAAAAAATTGTTCTTTCTTCACATTACAATTGACAACAAATAAAAAATAAAAAAAAAAGAAAATTAAAAAAAAAAAATAAGAAAATTAAAAAAAAAAAACATTAAGGTCTATGACGAGCGGTGGGTAAATCTTAAAGAGGAGCAGATGTGTAAGATAAGGGGGTGGGGGGAAGGGGGGGGGGGGGAGGGTTACAAAGAGATGCGATTGGGCGACTTGAAGACGCGAGTACCACGACATATCGAGTTTATCGATTGCACAACCGAGGGGGGGGGGGGGGCATTTAATGCAGCCTCAAGAGCCCTTATATACCTCGGCTAACTATATTTCATAAAACCTAAAAAGAAAAATAAAAAAAAAATAATAATAGCTAATACCGAATTAAAAAAAAACATTAGGAAGAACAAATATTAAAAAAAAAAAAAAATTAATTAATTACTAAAAAAAAAAAGAAAAACAATTATTTGTAGTTAAAAATAAACAGATTACAATGCATAAATAAATATATATATATAAATATATATATATATATATATACTATTTATAATGTGTATTGTTTTTTGTTTGCGTGGGTGTATATATATATACATATATATATATACATATTTATGTATATCGTTGAATTATTTAAAAAATAGACAGAGGTACATTTATTCCATATTTCGTCTACAATTGTACTTGAGAAAAATAATAATAATAATAATAATAATAATTATTAATAATAGGTAATAATAATAAATGATATAATGTGGAATAGTAAAAAAAAATTATATCGAGTTTAACAAAAAAAAAAAAAAATAGTTTCATAATTCCACTGTAAAATCTATGTATTAAGCACTTATAAGGGAAAAGAAAAAAAAAATTCATTGATAATAAAATTCAAAAAAAAATTATTGAAATATAACGGGTAAGACTGGCTCAATATTGACAGTTAATTCTTTTTTTTTTTTTTGAAATATTTGATTGTAAAAACTAAATACATTGCATTTATGATTTGTAAAAAATAAAAAAAAATTTGCATTTTGCCAGGTTTCATTTAATTTACATAAATACATTGAATTGACGAATGTTTGTCGAAGAAAAAATTAATTAAACTAAAAAAAATAATTGGAATTACATTAAAAAAATTTAAAAAAAATTAATCATGGAATGAGTACGATTTTTATTTTTTTTTTTCATTTTTCATTCACTTTTGCCACTTATTATTCTCAATTGCACCCTATCGGCCATTTTCTTGTTCATTAATTACAGGATTTTTTTTTTTTTTTTTTTTTTTTGTTAATGAATAGACACAAACTCTTCGAATGCTATGAAAAAATTATTTATACTGACAATATAAACACATTTTAGTGTCAATTGGAATGAATTGTGGAATGAAATATTCATTCGAAGCGTTTTGAAATAAAAGGGGGAAAAAAAAAGTTGAAATAAAGTGGAAATATTGCATATTTTTTACAGTAAAAAGAGAAAAAAAAATGCGAGAAACGAAACACAAACACACAGTTGAACAAAAAAAAAAAAACAAATTCAATTTTTTCAACATCAATTTTTCAATTCTTTCATTTTTCATTGAACTTGAACACATTTGATATTTTTTTTTCCATTACTTTGATTGTAAAATTCTTAAAATTCCTAATCTTCATTTTTCAATTTTTTTTTGAAACTTCTTTTATTTCTTTAAATTCATTTTATACAAGTTTTGCGAAAAAATATTATACTCCTCAATTATTATTTATCAAGCCTTTTTTCTACGTTTTCTTTCATTTCGTATTATGTATTCATCGAGAATTTGATTATAAGTACATTGCAAAAAGAAGAAAGGATGAATTATGAATGAAAATATACATATAGGTAGGGAAAGGTGGGGTAAAATGGACACTCTAATTGAACAGTTCGAGATAGAAATTTTCTGATGATTTCATTGAAAAGCTGAGGAAATTTTGGGTGGAAAACATGTGTTGAAATTTTTTTTTTTCAATTTTTGGAAAAATTCACTTTTTTGGCCAATTTTTGAAGGGGTTTCTCTTCTAAAAATCGAAAAAATTCACTATTTCGGCGATCCCTTCGGTTCTGTTGGTCCTAGCGATCTGGGGTTGATCTCAAATGAAAGATGAGCTCATTTCTTATTGATTCATGTGGTTCAAATTTTTTTTAAATCAATTTTTCAAATATTTATAGTTCATTTTCTGAAAATCAGTTTTTGCCCAATAAGTACTTTAAAAAATTGATATTTTTTTTTTTAAACCCCATAAATCGATGGGAAATGAGCTCATCTTTCATTTGAGATCAACCCCAGGTCGCTACGACCAATAGAACCAGAGATATCTTTGAAAACCTGAAATTTTTCAAAAACAGAACAGTTTTACCTTCAAATCTCGCGCAAAAATGAGATTTTTTTTTAAAATTCATAAAAATAACTTCTGACATATGATTTTCATGGGAAATTTTCTCGTCTTTACAATGGAATCATCAGAAAAAATCTATCTCCAATATTTCGAGTTATTTTCATAGTATAAAATACAAAAATCGACCCATGACCATTTTACCCCACCTTCCCCTATAAATATATATATATATATATTTTCATCATTTAGATGTATTCGAGTAATTTGCAAAAGCAGGAGGACACATACACGCGATTCTGCACTCGTCATCGATGAAAACTAATCGTAATTCTAAAAATTGCACAATCGATCTCAACTTTGAAATTGGGTCTCACCAAAATAATACTGAAAATATCAAAAATCCCCAATTTTTCGGAATTTTTTTCTAAACAAATAAATTATTACAAAAAATAATAAATAAAAAATTTGCACTTATAGTTCATAAAATTTTCTATATATGCAAAAATTTTCCATTTTTCTATAAAATAATTCATTTAATGACAAAAAAATCCCCAAAAAATTAACAGATATCTGTTATTTTCAATATCATCTCACTAAATAACTAAAAAAAAAAGGCAAATATCCTAATTTCATGACAAAACTTTTTTCTATTCACCAAATTACAAAAATTATACGAAAAAGAAAATGAAAAAGGAAAAAAACAAAAAACAAATAAAGAAAAAAAAATAATTCTAATTATCTGATGATAATTGTTTCGTATAAGTAAATGGGCACAAGTATGTTCTTTTTTTATTTGCAATAATTCTTTCATTTTTTTTTTTCCATGTTTTACGTTTGTATACAGTTAATGTCTCTGTCATTTCGTTACGTTTCAGGTGTACTCGAGGTGTTTTTTTATTTTTAAAATTTTTTTTATGAATGTTAGAGATGTGTCGGTATAAATTAGTATTTTGTTGTTATTTTTTTTGCACCGAATTATGTTACATGCCATATATATATATATATATATATATATGTAGATCAGCATCATTCATTTTAAAGATAGTAATTTTTTTTTTAGTTCTCATTCACATTTTTTTTTTTTTAATTTCAAATTTTCATTTTTTTCCCTATTTTCGCTGATTTTATTACTTATTTTCATTCTTCTGAATTAACGAGCCAAATAATAATACAGTAATATACCTAGTTATGTATATATGTATACAAATATATATAATATACACATGTATCACTTTTACCAACATCAACCATTTTCATATTTTTTTTTTGGCCAATTTTAATTTTAATTTTAATTCCTGCATGCACTTACACACGTTTTTTTTTTTTTTTTTCTTTCAAATAGGTAATTAGTCACTCGTGCCACTTGCATAATTTTTAATTCACTTCATATATGTTTTCCTGTTTTTTTTCTTCATTTTTAAAAATTAATTGTTGTGTTTTAAAAATTTTTTTTTTTTTTTCAGTACTTAGTTAATGATGATCAGGAGTAATTTAATTACGAGGAATCAGTTATTGTTTAGTGAAAATGCGATTTCTTACATCTATCCATACTTAATTTTACAGTAATAATAATAACAATAATTATAAGAGATAATGATTATTAAGAAATAATAATTCATTGTTTTTTTTTTCTTTCATAATGACAATAATAATAAAGAACCGTTTAATTAATAGATATTTCATTCTGTTACTGTTTTATTTTTTTTTATTATTTTTTTTTTTCTGTGATTTAGCTTGCATTATTATTATTTATTTAACTATTTCATTTCATTTTTACTTGTGTTATTTCCTGGATTATATTGTGTTATGTAATATCATCATTTC
Organism: Aleiodes leptofemur; assembly: GCA_963942555.1. NCBI lineage: Eukaryota > Metazoa > Arthropoda > Insecta > Hymenoptera > Braconidae > Aleiodes > Aleiodes leptofemur. The sequence goes on from OZ012620.1 coordinate 4,847,675, forward strand.
GGGGATGTAGCTGTATTTTTTTTTTTTTTTTTTTTTTTTCAACTATTATTTTTATGTAATTGCAGAAGAAACCAGAGGATCGTGGCAGCTGGGAGTAAGTTTGTGGGAGAATTTTTCATTCATTTTGGAATGATTTTTCTTTATTTCTTTCTTTCAAATGAATATATAAAAAAAGAAAAAATAGGAGCTCATTATCTGAATGAGATAGAGCACTTGAAAATACATTATTCTATGAGTCGCGCTTGCATCTCGCGTGTGTGTATACTGTATTTTTCTTTTTTATTTCATTAATGCATATCTAACTGTGAACTTTCGGAATTGTGAAATTGGTAATGCCCTCGCTGTATAATTCTATAAACCCTTTTTTTTTTTTTTTTTTTTTTTTTTCCGTTTAGCTATGAATTTTATTTTCTCTACTGCGGTTTGTAATGAAAAAACCAATTAAATTTTTTTTTCTTTTTTGAAGAAAAAAAAAATGTTTTGAGTTTTGATTATTAAAGAGAACAAACAAAAAAGAGACAATTTCGTGATCGATACTCCTCTCTTTTAATTCTGTTTCTCGTATGCCGTGCGTAGAATAACCATTTTTTGCACGTCATGCAGAAAGTAGCCATTTTTAGCACACTGTACGTAAAATGACCACTTTTTGCACACGCCGTACGCAAAGTAGTCACTTTTTGTTCACCGTGCATAAAATGGTCACTTTTCACACGCCATTCGTAAAGTAGCCACTTTTCACACGTTGTACATGAAAAAAATGCACCTAACACGTGCGATAAAGATTTTCCAGACTCTTGTGATTACAAAACTTGCTTTCAACCCTTTTTACAGCCTCACATTCGTGTAGAAAATAGTACATTACGCACCTAGAGTGAAAAAAAGTTGATGTCGACCAAAATTTTCCTCTCGAGCGAGGCGAAAGTATACAAAAGTGCTGGAAAAATGCGTTTCAAACTGAGGTAAGTGAGGATAAAAGCCCATTTTTTCCAGCATCCTAAGCAAAAAAATACTTTACCGCACTTGTTAGATAATGTCCTTTTTTTTTTTGCACAATTATTGCAATTTTTTGCTTTAATTCTAGACTACTTGTGTTTTTATGATTGTTTTATGTCATTTGAATGCTTAAAAATGCTCACTAAATATACTAACGAATGTTTTGTATGGGGAATGCATCGTTACAGAGACATGGAACAATAATAACGCTTCACTGTGTGCAACAAGAATGTCAATAAAAAAAACGGACAAAGAAGAGAGGAGTCTGCCAGTGCGGGAGGCAAAACAAAAACAAAAATATATATATATAAATGAATGGAAACATCCCTCGAGGGGACAACTGATTATGTAACAAGCTTGGCGCTCATAATCGTCTTTATATTTTTCGTGCTATTAAACTTTTTTTTTTTTGTCAATTCATTTCTCCCGCAGGGGCTTCTATCGAACACGTCATTTTACTTTAAAACTCTCTTTTTCTACATTAAATGTAAAAATTTAATTAAAAATTAATGAAAACCCACAGAATTGAGAAAAACAAATTCTAGTTTTTTTTTCACTTTTTCTCTCGCTTTGCTTTTTATTTTTTCTCTTATATAACTCAACAATTACGACAATTGTTTACCTATTTATTCACTTTTTTTTTTCCTATTTTTTTTAAGTTTCGTTTATATCTCAAGAGAATATAAAAAATCGTGTGGCACATTGACGGTTGGAATGTTACTTTGTTTCATTTTTTCAATTTTTTATTTATTTATTTTTTGTTTTCCATTTAAATTCAATATTATCAATTAATAATAATATAGTACTTCTTCGCATTATTATTAATATAATTTTTTTTTCACTATTTTTAATGTATGTTAATATAATAATTTGTATATATATATATATATATATATATATATATATATATATATAATATATATATATTTATATATATATATATATAATTATAATTTATATATATACCTTTTTTTTGGTTATTTATATAGTATAGTTTTCATTTTTTTTTGTTTCCTCTGCACTTACTGCTTAAATTCTGTGCTGACTGCAAGTTTTTTTTTGATTTCAGGGGATTTTTCGACCAATCTCGAGCAATTTGCAGTTTAAGAAACTTTAGAAAAAAAAATCGAAATTGGACGATCCGCGTTTGCTTTACATTTTTATGTTTTTCTTTCACTCTGTTCATTTGATCACTGTTGGATATGATGTATAATTAATATTGTTGTACATGATTTGTAGTTTTTTTTTTATTGTTTATTATTATAATTGTTTTTTTTTAAATTCAGCACGACATCTGGACAGTTTGTTTCTGTCACTGGTCGGCTCAATGCCTATTGTTCGTATATTATGTGTTGTTGCCGGTTTATTTTGTTCATTTGTTTCAGTTTTTTTTAATCATTATTTTATTATTTTTATTTCATATAGTGTGTCGCAATACCGATGAGTTTGCAATCGGCATCGAATAGATGGAGCGACTGCCTTGACTGGATGGCGCGACACTAGTCTTCCAAAAAAAAAAAAAAAACACAAGTTCAGGGATTCCCGTGAGTATTTGCACTAGTCTAAAAACGCTATTGGTTCTTCTTGATATGCATGAATCCATTGGTCAATAATATTTCACGCGGGTAAATTTAAAAAAATCATTTTTTCGATTTTTTCCATGATTATGTGCCAACCTAAACTTGTGTTTCAATGGTAATGTGTATTACAGTAGAGCTCCCCTTATGTCGACTCCTCTTGTATCAACTTTTTTGTATCCTTTGAGTCAATTTCCCCTCATTTTCTTCATCCCCACTCCCATTTAGGAGGACTAGTGCGCAACTTATTGCGCATCTCTACCTCATTGTTCATAACCCCATTTTGCAAACTGCGCATGCGTCAAGACTCCCAGGTGAGAGATTGAGGAGAAGTTGATACAAAGGGAGTTTGCTAGTCCCAACGAGTTGATACAAAAGGAGCTCTATTGTAATTGGAATAATTAATGTCTGGCAAATTCAGTCAATGCAGTTGACCGCTTTTTTAACTGTAAGGAGACGACCTGGTAGCTGGATACTGTATATTTACTTGTTAATGTAAAATACAAGCTGTAGAGAGCAGACTGTTGGTATTTTTTTATGTAGTTTTGTAATTATCAGAAAACTGTGTTTACGAGTGTTTTTTTTTTAAATTGTATGATATTTGTGTATCTATTGCTTGTGTGTCAGTAATAATGTGGATCATATTGTGTGAGCTTATCAAACTGTGGGAATTGCGCTTTTTTGGAAATTGGATTATTCTGTAATGTCAATGTGAATTTCTAGTAGTTTGAGAAGGGGGGAGGGGGTAGTTATAGAGGAGTGATTATGGTATTTTTTCCCTTATTGCAGAACGGCAGGGTGAACTTTTCAAAATTATTAACTATTAGTTTTCTCCTTTTTTTTTTCATTTTCAAATCTTCCTTCTAGCAGTTTTATATTACATTTTTAATTTTTTTTTGTTGTAATTGCATCACTTGATCTCGCTGTCAATCAATTTAGAATGACCTTTCTTTATCAAATAATCAAAATAAATTATATAATTTCAAGAAATTTTAATTGAGTGGTCAAAAATTAGCACCAAATCTAGAGATTCTTGGTCCATCGTAGGTTTTTTTGATACTTTATTGCACGATGGACGAGAAGTGGACAATTTACGCACACTGCGCATGCGCAAAGTGGCACTTTTCACACGCTACGCATGCGCTGTAGCACTTTTCGCACGCTGCGCATGCACCAAATGGCACTTTTCCGCTCATTGTGCATTAAAATACTTCATCTAATACGTACAGTAAAGATCTTTCGACTTGTCTGTGTCAGAAAATACTTTACCGCACTTGTTAGATAATATACGATTTTTAATTTCATTCAATCATGGCCCATAATGAAATATACACACTTATGTACACAGATAAATTCGCATTTCTTTTATACAATATAGAATAGGCTATTAATTTTTTTTTTTTTTTCAAAATTTAAGAGCGAGGTCAAGTTATGCATGCTGACAGTATAGAAAAAACACGATATACAAACAACTAAAGCGCCACGCTACGGAGTACTACCTGATGCTAACTGGGTAGTATCAGCGCCCTTTTTTTTTCTTTATATAATATATATATATATAAACATATATATATATATATATATATATTTTAACACCTAATGCTAATGTAGTCAAACTAGGCTCAGCCACTGCAGCTACACTTTCCACCGTGTCATAATTATAATTTGATTGAGATAAAAAAATCATCGTTACTAAATTTTGATTAAATTTTTTTAAACTTTTTTTTGATTTTTTTACATTTGATTTTTTTTTTCAAATATCAAAAATTGATAAATTAGTGGCAGAATTGTTTCTCGATTTTTTGGGACTCGGTGAAAGGCGCGCAATACCGTGGTTTTCCTCGTGTTGTCATTCTCGCGCTCAAATATCAAATAGATCAAATTCATTGTCAATTTTTTATATTTTTTTTCTCAATTTGAAGGAAATTATAAGAAATTTTGAGGGAATTCATGAGATCCCTCTATCGTTATCGATCGTTGCAGCGTATACATGTTCGAGCGAGTTGCGCCTTTTAGAGTCATTGCATGACTAGAGAACTTAGAGTACGAATTAAAGCCAATTGGAAGGTACGAGGACTACGATCGTATACGAGGAGGGATGTAATCATCTTTTTTTTTTTTTTTTTTTCAAAGAAGGGAAATTCGAATCTGATGATCACTCATGGCATTCATCAATTTTTTGAATTTTTTTCAGAATAATAATTTTTTTTCTAATCCAAAAAAAATTTAAAAAAAGATATTTTTTTTTATTAAAAAAAGAAATAAATGGAATTTTTTTAAAGAAATAATGCAATTAATTAAATTGACAATGAATTAATCCCATTTTTTCTCGCTATAGCGGCTCTTTTTACTTTTGAGGTCTATTTTTTTTTTTTTTTTTTTTGTCTTATAAGGACGACAGGCCAGCACTTCGTTGATCACGAAAATCCCAACATTTCGAGAATGCATTAAATTGAAAATAGAATTTTTAAAAAACGATAACCTAGCACATAACAGTTTATTTTATTTTTTTCTTTCTTCTTCATTTCTTTCATTAATTTAACTACGACGAAAAATTTTATGTCAATCGTTTTCTTTTACGATCATCTCGACGTGTGTATGTATGTATGTGTCTGTCTGTGTGTGTGTATATATATGTGTGTACCTAATTGCACTTATATTCGACATTAACGAAACGTAAATTAGAATCCAAGATGGCGGCAGAATGGCCCTAAAACGCAGGAGGTATTGTATTGTTTTTTTTTCCCTTTCATTTTCCATTTTTTCCTTTTTTCTAATTTTTTTTTTTATCTCCTCGCATATTTCTTAACTTCTTTCAAATGCACTCGTCTTCAATTTTTCCCCTTATCTTTACTTTTTATTTTTTTATTTTCTTTAATATTATATTCGTGTCGTTGAAACTAAATGTTTTGCATCTATTTTATTATTTAAGTTATTACTTCATTTTTCTGTATTATTGATCGTAAAAATTGTTAACTTCAAAACTTAGGCACAATTTGGAACTTTTTTAGACCATTCTCATACACCCCACTATTCTTATAATCATGCAAATACTGTTGTATCAAAAGTTTTATTTGAAAAGAAAATGAAAACAAAAATTATTTCGAAAATAAAAAAATACCCATCTCAATTATAATTTGAACTGCGAAAAACACATGACTCCCCTGATGGAAATATGCATGATATATTTTCACAAAATTATATCATAATATAACAGAAAAAAAATTACAAAATATGACAATTAAAGAGGATAATGTCAAATTTTGTCATAATATCTCATTTTTTGACATATTATAACGAAAAATGACTTTTTTTCTGACCAATAATAGCAGAATATGTCAGACATTTGACTCATCGACCAAAAATTATCAAAATTTGACATTACTTTTGTCAAATATATGTCAAACGATGATATTTGTTCGAAAAAATTTATATTTTGACCGAAAAAAAGACAAATTATAACATTTTATGATAATTTTTGACATTCATATTTCCACCTGGGTCTGAATATAATTACGACTTTTTTTTTCATCATCATCATCGTCATTATTTAATATTATTACATTATTAATTATCATTATTATTTATTATTATATCATTATCTTTATTTATTTTTTTTTTTTTTCATTTTCTTTCAATATGCATCTGAAAAATGGAGGTGAAACATTTCATTATTTACGAAAATAATTATTGAGCAACTGATTTTAGTATTTAGGTAGCTGTTTTGAACCTATTTCATTTTTTCTTCTATTTCAGAGATGGGCTTGCTTTTTAAATGTTCAACTTTGTGATACAACAGTTTTTTTTTTATCAATGCTTGAAAACCTATACCAAAACGTGACAGTATTTTGTGTGAGGTAGCTGACATTGAGCCGTTTCAGGGCCAATCAGAGCAAATTCACCTGTTTTTAAAGGAAAAATAGGTAATTTTTTTTTTTTACTGAATTTTGAATTTTTTTCAAATTGCAAATTTTTAATGAAAATTTTTTTTTTTCAGAAAAATGAGAATAGCTGATTTCAAAAAAGTTGGAGTAGACGAAAATTTTGATAAAAAAACAGGAGTGTTTGCGTCCGATAATTCAGTCTCTATCCGCCATCTTAGTCCAATAAAAAAAACCACCAACTGCAGTTTTTTTTTGAATTTTTTAAAAAATTATTTCCCTTTTTTTCTCTCTCTCTCGCTCGCTCGCTTTTGTTCATGTTCAATTATCTTCACGTTATTGTAAGTATACAATGTAGTATCGATGATCCTTATTACATATACACTAGCAGGTTATTAATATGTTTGTGAAAAATATACATCAAAATTTTGTTACTTTTTTACATCACAGATATTTTAATATAATATATCTTCATTTTAATCTTAAAACTTTGCCCTTTTTTTTTTTTCTTGTTTCTTTTTTTTTTTCTTCCTTTTTTTCTCAACTAATCAATTAAACACGCGCGGATCATTGGCGAATCTTTCGCGACTAATCGAAGGAATGAAAGAGAGGGGACATCCACTTGACTTCAATTAATTTATTTATTAATATTAAATTCAGTTTTTTTTTTCTTCTTTTTTTTCAGAGGAAAGGGTTCTGAACTACGTCAACGATCGACTCGATAAAATAGGCAATTTTGATGAAAATCATAATGTTACTAATTTCAAATGAAAATCTAATTCCCGTAATTAGTTTGATCCCATGATTATCGTATCTCTTGGACTTATCGATTATTCGTATAACATTTTTTTTTTTCTTCTTTTTTCGGCCTTGGTCAATATAATTAAATTCTAATATAACAGTTTTATCATTTTTTTTTTGTCTTTTTCACCTTTTTTTTCTTCTTTATAATATAAAATATCATCGACGATTATTTTTTTTTCTTTCCTCTTTAAATTCCTTGATTTATTATAAATTTGTCAAGTGATGCCATCTCACCTGCCTGAACCGATTCCACGAATTGCGATCATCCAATGATGATTAATTTTTCGAAATTTGAAAAAAAAAATTCAAAATTAAAAAAAAAAAATTTTCGATTGATCCGAAAAAAAAAATTTCGTACTAATTTTTTTTTTTTTTCATCATATTTTTAGAAGCTGGAACTGATGGAAAAATGAATCATCAGAAGATTATCACAATTAATCATCATAATCATAATACGCAAAACTTCGGAGACACGTTTGACCGTCAAGAGTCCGACTTTTTTTGTGTTAAAGTCATTTTTTTTTTTCCTAATTTTTCTTTATTTCTAATGAAGACTGCACCGTTTGTCGCAAAGAATTCGCAATTATAAGATAATAACCACAATCATAATTAGCAATATATCGCCCGTATAATAATATAGATTTCACATCTAACGATAAATTTTTTTTCAATTTTTATTTTTTTATCTCTTTAATATTTTCATAGTTTTTGTTTTTTTTTTTGCAATTTTCTCTTCACTTTTTCCATAGATTTCTGACTCGGCAAAATAGATCGAGTCGCATTTGAATTTGGGAAAAGGGAAATTTTGGAAGGGGGGGGGGGAGGTCAGAGAAAGAGTTTAAGGATAAGGATATAATGTATTTTTCTTCTTCCCTTTTTTTTTCTCTGTTTTTAATTAATTAATGTTTCTCGCGCGATCAATGAACACTCAGAACGAAGATTTTTAAAAAATAATTTACCGAAAGAGTTTAACACCAAGTGAATTTGCAAATATGTTCAATTTGTGATTCCTCAATTTTTTTTTTTTTTTTTTTTAATTAATTTCCATTCATTCGAAGAGGGCATCATGAAAAAGGGCCGAAAGGGGCACTGAAGGTGAGGAGAATGCTTCTTTTTTTTTTTTTTTTTAATTTTTAAATGACACGTTTACACAATGTATGAGTAGTGACTTTTTTTCTCCCTTTTTTATCTTTCCATTTAATCTTATAAAGAGACCTTAAATACACTCGATAACTTGGAATTTTTAATTTATTTAATTTTTTTTTTTCATGATTTCGGTAAATACGTAAATTTAGTTTTTAGTTCCAAAACACCGAGATAGAGTTTAGCCTTGCTTAATATGCGTTTTTTTTTTTAATTTTTTGTATGATAATTTTAAAGATTTTTATTTTTTTTTCATCGTTAATAAGGATTTTTTTTTTTTTTTTAATTTTCAACACCGAACATATACATGCCTTATTTTATGTACAGCCTAGAGTTTCAGTCGTATAAGATTCATGAATGGGTGCGTATATGTTATTTATTAATTCTTTTAGATTTTTTTTTTTTTAATTAATTTTTTCTTTGAATTTTTGAATAGACGTAAAAAATTCCACTTCAATCGTTTATCAATGAATGTTTTTTTTTAAATTTTTACATTCCAATTTTTGGTCCAACGAAACTTCAGAGAAATTTTTTTCTCATGATTTATTCATTTCTCCTTCTCTTTACTTTGTGTATGTGTTTTTTTTTTAATGGGTATGCCTAAATTATTTTCATTTATGTTCGTACTTTCTTTTTTTTTTCAATATGTTTTTTAAAATCATTTTTAAATATATTTAAAATTTTTCTTTCTCCCTCTTCACAATTAACTCGAACGCGCGTGTCTTTTCCTCTTTTTTTTCTTTCATTTTTTTTTTTTTGTGATTTGACAGGAATTCAATTTTTGTGAATTTCGTTATTTTAGTGGGCAGGTGGTAGGAAAGAGGGGGCAAAATGGGTTGATTTTTTTTTCTTTCTCGAATGCATTTGATATAACGTGTAGGTACTTCGTTTTCACCATCTGAAATTGTCTATAATCGTATTGGAAATCGCAATTATCTTCATTTCTCTCTTTCTCTATATTTTTATCGAATTTTTTGTGTCCAGAAAAGGTGTGGAAATCATAGCGATCGATCGTGCCAGTCTCAAACATTTTTTATATCATCACCACTTAGAAACAAAAGGGCACAAGTCCTAGGCTTACGCATTGCACTTGCGCCACTTTATTTCCAGAGCAATGATATAATATCGAAAATAGCAGAAATCTGACAGAATTTTTTTTCAACAGATATATTATTTTGAAAAAAAGATGAAAAATATGTACATGTAGAAAATTAAAAAATCTGCAAGTACAAATTTTTCAAATGTTTTTTTTCATAATAATTCATTTTTTGAAAAATCTAAAAAAATTGCCAAATTTCCGCTTATTTCTTCATTTTTTTGTGGGCGTTTCTTCTTTTTTTTACCTATTAGTTTAGTTTTCTTTCTTCAATCTTATAATCATTCTTACATGCCCTAACGCGAGTCTTCCGATGAATTTTAGAAGAACCTATGGTTCATCGAAGAATTCCTACACACTTTTTTTTTTCATAAAATTCTTATTTAATGTTATTTTTTTTGTTTCATCTATGGTAGAAAATTTGTCATCTCGTATCAAAAAAAGTCAGATTTAAATAGAAATATTAGTGGTATTCTTCAGAAATATGACCCGCATAGAGAGTGCGTATGGTAACTCAATTCATTATTTTTGATTAATAATCTTCATTTTTTTTTAAAATTCATATCTAATTTCATTCAATTATTACTTTTTTTTTCTTCACAATTTCATTAACATCCTATTTATTTTCACCTAAAATTCATTTCACAGCGACACACCGTCAAATTTTTTGTAAATCACGTTGTCATTTGCTAATAATTCATTGAAAAATTAATATTCCCTCTTTTTTCCCCCCATTTTCAAACAATAACTTTACACTTTTTTTTTTGGAATTCATTAATTTTTCAATGAACCTATTGCATTGACCAATGATTTCAAATCGAGCTATGCAATAGCGGGATGAGAATTTTAATTTTTTTAAAATTATTTTTATTCCACTAAAAACTTATTCTCACTTTTTTTTTTTTAATTTTTTTTTCTTATTAAATTCATCATCTCTACGTTCATAATTAATAGAACGTTGGCCCGAAAGAAATGAGATTTTTTTTCTAGATAATATTGTCGCTTTGTGAAAACGTCTATATCTTTATTTTGAATTTTGTTTTTTTTTTTTCATTATCTCCCTATCGCACGCCAAACAAAAGTCTTGGCTCCTTATTTATTTTTTTTTCATTTAATTTTTAATTTTTTTTTACTTGTTGCATACTTCGTAATGATCAAAAATATATGTATATATATGTAATATATTATTCTTATATAATTATGTTGCCTCTTAATAGTAAAAGTAATGTTAATGTTAATAAGTATGTTAGGTAGTTTTACACTGATAGAGGAAAAAAATACGTTGTGTTCAATTATTAATTTAAAATTGATTATTTTTTTTTCATTTTTGTTTTTTTTTTTTTTGTTTTTTTCATTTTCACCTGCCCTTTTTCGTATAATATATAATAGTATACGGGTAAAACGCATTATGGTTCACCTCTTGGTATGTTTTTAGATGAGTGAGTGTGCGGGTAGTGGGTTCATTTATTTATTAAATTTTAACTGTTTTTTTGTTGTTTTAGATTTTTTTTTTGGTGCGCGCGTTTGTGTCTTTTTCACTTTGTTGTTTTTCTCTTGTTATTGTGTGTAATTGTGTAAATTTTTCATTTTTTTTTTTTAATTTGTTTGTCTGCGTGTGTAGGTTGTCTCAATATTCACCTCATTCCCTTGGGACTTATTTTACCCCATGTGTTCTACAGTTTTTTTTTTCGTTTTAATGTATGTGTAAATTTGTGTAATTAGGTTTAATTTTCTTTACTTTTTTTTTTTCTTCCTTGAAAAAACATTTATCATGGTCTCCTTTTGAAAGTATTTATCATGATATCCATGGTTGTGTGTCAAAAGCTCAGTCATTCTCGGTAAATACAGTGCAATTAAGGGCTATAATTTTTTTTACTGTTAAGACAATATAAAATTATAACCAACAGAATTCACCCTCGAGATTGACATTATGTTTTTTTTTTTTTTCCTGTTGGAATTGCATCAGGTTTTTTACGGTGAATTGTTACATACAGTGAAAACTGTATGTTTCAGTTACTTTTTCAATACATTTTTATTTTTTTATAGTACTCGTTAATATTTCGCTTCTTACTTGGCTCTTGGGACTGATGTCCTGACAAGAACGGCTCATAAGGTTCAGAGGGGGGGGGGGGGGGGTACAGATGAGATTAGGATTTCATGTGATATTCTTGGTCAAAGAAGGACTCGAAATTCTATCATTTGTTCGGGACACGTGATTTTGGAATGGACGCGACACGCTGAACGGGGGCGGGATTTTTTATATCAGGGTCAGACAAATATTTTCCAAAGCCGTTTGCTTCAATTTGTCGTGGAACATTTGAATTTCGTTCTTTATCGGATTTGTGTTTCTTTTTTTCCTCTTTTTCCCATTTTTTTTTTTGCTTTTTTTTTCATTTTTTTTTAACAACATACTGACTTTTTTTAATGTCTACTGCTCTACGGAGTCTTCCATGGTGAGGGCAGGTCCCTGTGACTCCTGAACAGGCTGTGCTACTGACTGCGTATTATTCTGTTGATTTTGTTCAGATGATCTTGTATTACTAGCTGCATTGTAGCCTCTCTGAAGTTGAACAACTAGTCCACTTACAGCACCAAATTCTTTTTGCTGCGGCTGTGTTTGCTGCTGCTGCTGCTGTTGCTGTTGCTGATTATTCTGGCTCGAATGATCTACTATAAGCTTACTATCACAGGCACTTTTTTTCTCAGTATAGATATTCTGCATATCCGAATAATGATTAAGCTGTTGCTGTATCATTGTTTTATTACGTAATTCATCACCACCATTGTGTACTTCACGTTCTCTACTACCAATATCAATACGTGAATCTCTTGTATCATCATCACGACTACCAGTTCTACTTATTGACATTGGTGTTGGTGGTGATGTTAAACGATCACTACTATGTTCATCATTTTTAATACGTTCAGTTGGTGATGGACTTAAATCAACAGTTGGTACTCTCTCTGGTCTATCTGGTTGATTTCTTGATGGACGATAACTCTCATCTTCACTGCTATCTGTCATTCTTGGTAATGGTGTACGTCTTGAATTCCTGCACAGTTGATCAATTAATGCTTTACTGCTCATTGTTTCAGAATGTGTCTGTGCCTGACCTCGTCCATCTGTTATACCACGTTGATCACGTGGTATACCAGTTTCCAAACTTGATCTTATTAAATTATCAAGAAAGCTACCATTTGCACCTGTACCCTCATAAAGACTCTCTGCCATGTCCCTCGTTGATTTAACCATTGAACGTGAATTTGACATACCTGCTTCACTACCAGCTCCATCTCTGTTACTGGATGACTGCTGCTGCTGCTGCTGCTGTTGTTGTTGTTGTTGTTGTTGTTGCTGCTGCTGCGATGACTGGGACTGCTGTTGATTCTGCTGTTGGACAATAGCAGCACTTCTCTGTTGTTCCTGTAGTCCACGCATCCTCTGCGTAGCAAAATATTGTTCAGGCAGTATCGTTGGTACATTTGGTGTGCCTGGGATAAATGGTGAAGGCATAAATGGCCCTGGACCCCAGCCAAAATTAAATGGATGTGGAAAGGGTAGATGTGGCATGCCCTCTAAAAATGGCATTTTTAAGCCATTTGGACCACCCGGCATACCACCTGGACCTGGGGTAAATGACTTTTGAGGTTTTAATGGCGGCTTCTTATCCTGATGAGCTGGTCGCAGCGTTGATGGTGTTGTTGTTGACTCTTTCGCCTTATCTTCTGACTGTTTCTGGTCCCTATTGACAAATAATTATTTTTTAATATTAGGGTAAGGTTTTGTAAAGTTTTCAGTGTTGATGAGAAATTAGATTAGGGCAAATGATGGGCAATTTTTCATTTAAAAAACACGATTTTTTACGTACTAGTAAGAAGGAACTATCAAATGATATGCGATATCTCGAATTTAATGCGAGATTCTTTGAGAATCGATTTTTTCGAAAATCGCCCATCACTAATCATGACACAAAAATTTTTCTTACCTCTTTCGTGGCCTCATAAGATGTCTCTCTTTGACCTTGTACTCGAGGGTGGAATGTGGTACACCGTAGTAACTACCAGCTCTATGAACACTCATTTCTCCTCTTTGTACAGCTCTAACAGCTTCAACAAGACTATCACGATCATAATTTCTGTATTTTCCACGTTTTGGCCTTGTACCTTTACCACCAGCACTCTGTTTTGATTTGTTCTCATGGCTCTGTGATTTTTGTTGCTGTGATTGTTGCTGTTGTCCACTCTGTGGTGGTGTATATCTTCCACGTTTAAATGGATTATCACTGAGCATAGATGTTGGTGTTTGTGATAAATTTGTTTGGCCAGATTGGCCCTCTTGAAATTTTGAACTAATACTCTTTGCAATAACATCACGAAAATTAACACTAACACCTTTACCAACAAGTGAATTTGTTGGACTACTTGTACCAGAAAATGCTGGACTAACACGTTCTAAAAGACCAGGACTACCAGCTGCACTTGATGATGCTGCAAAACCTTGTGCAAATGCAGCTGAATTTGGCTCACCATTATTTTTACTTGATCCAGGTGTACCTGCTGGTTTATAGGACGGAATTTTCAGTATAGCTCTACCCTGAGCACTGTCACTTGCCTCCTCTTCAATTGCTGGATTAAAATCATCATTTGTCATTGGTAACCTCTGTTGTTGGCTACCATGTAGAGACTGTGGTGATTGTCCATGCGAATGCGATTGATCACCATTAACATCTTTATTTAGTCTCTTGTCTTCGCTCATCAATCGCCTCATTACCTCTGGTATCCTGTACTCCTGTGTCTCAAGACCTGTGGTCATAAAATTTTTGAATAACAAAAAAATAACATTAATATTTATGTAATAGCAAGACACAAAATGTCCGCTCATTGAGACGGAATAAGAAGCTATACACTACGATCAGCCAGGCTTCTATCGATTTCAGAAGACCCATAAGGTCGCTTGTTAAACCCACATGGGCTCCTCTACACGCCGACCCAAATCCCAATTCAATCATTTCCAAAATACAATTAAGGAAAAAATGAATTTTTCCAAATTTTTAATCATAAAAATTCTTATTTCATTATATTGTTGGCTTAGAGACAATGAGAATTACACGACTTTGTTTATAAGACAACAATATTATTCTTTTTTAATGATATTATATACTTGCCTTTAAATGGTGCAGCTGCTGCCAACATTTTTTGTATGTATGGTCCAATATTGGCGTGTTCAAAACCCGGCCATTCTGTACCAGTTTCATGTCCACGCTGAAGTAAATTCCTAAGGGAATCACTGCCACCGCCCTCAAGTGCTGAAAATCTCACAAGGTCTTCCAACGATAATAGCGGTTTTAAAAGTGCCTTTTCCACTTCTTTCTCCTCTTCAGCACCCGATAGTTCTTTATCATCTGCCTGTTGAAAAACAAATGATTCTAGGCTTCTTCATGTTTCAATTCATTGGCAATTGAAATTGTCAGTAGGGAAAATGTAAATGTATAGTTGTAATTTGTTTTATGAATTTCTATTGTGTTTTTGTGTATTATTATTATTATTTTATATTAATTCATGTATAAGAATGTTTGTATGTGTGTCATGCTGTAACAATAATGACATTAAGCATCATGCAGGAATACTCTATTCAATGTGTGCTCATTGTCATAAATGAAGTATTTAATCGAGTGAAAAGAAAAAAAAAAATATTAGATGTTATAAAAAAAAATACGTACGAGAATGTATTGTTGATATATTAAAAACGAGCAATGGTCAGTTTCTCAAGTGCATTTACGTGTTCTTTGCCAAGGGACTTGTGTCCTTGACATTAAATGACGATGAGCGAGTCCATTAGCATAGAACGCTCATCATTCTTTGTGTACAATCAAATGACTTACCTTCGTGAAAGTTTTTCATTTATACATTACGCATGCATACTAAATGAGAAACTAAAGAGTGCGAGATAAGGATGGAAAAATCGATTTCAATTCTACTTGACAATCGACTTTTTTCGGGAAATTATTGATTGTTAAGGATCAAATGATGATTTTTAAAAAGTCGATTAACCATCGATTTTTGCAGTCGATTAATCGATTATTGCAGTCGATTAATCGATTATTGCAGTCGATAAAAACAGTTCTAGGAATCAAAATATTTAAAATTGAAGTCGAAATTCAAAATCGATTTTTCGAAGAAAATTTTTCCATCCCCAGTGCGAGATTTGCTGTTTGACTTGAGTCAGAATTAAAAAAAAAAAAATAAGCTTCAGAACAATCTTTCTTTCATTTTTTTTTTTCAAATAAAATATAAAATAATAATGAAAATAAAATAATACGCATCAGTATTGTGTTGAGCATCGCGATAATTCGTTTAAAAAAAAAATATCAAAATAATATTGTGAATAATTAAATGATAATTGACGCACATTTTTCTGTTTCTTCCCAAAAACTTACCTCATTGCTCGCAATCTCGCGAACACCAAGTGGCCAAGTATCAAACTACAAATATAGTGATAAATAATTAAAACAGTCCATGCAAAACATAGGACATCTAATTCTTTTTTTTTTTTTTCTTTTTTAACGATAATTTTTTTTTTCATTCTTGGAGTGTCACGGCAACCGCACGTGGATACCGTGTAGACCCAAATTATTTATCTCAAGGATTCCGTGTCTTTTCTCTCATTACTTCAATTTTCTTTTATCAATAAAATATAGAATTTTTTTTTTGTGTAGGAAATTAACGAAATTGATGCACGAGGTCTACACGGTCTCTATCTCTCTCTCTCTCTATTACCATGTAAGAGGTATGTTTTGGGGAAGCTTCATTCGTTCTTCCTAACCAAAACGATTTTCGATAAAAAACTAAAAAATAAACTAAAAAAATCCAATTTAAATTGATAAATTAAATTAACGCGTTTTTCATATTAACTCGTTTTTCCCCTCAATTAAGGATATATGATCATGATAAAAATTCACGATTATGGGGCTTCAAATTTTTTTTATAGTTAGATTATTTGTAACTATTCATATGAGGAAGAAAAAAATTATTGAAAATTGAAAAAAAATACATGGGCTCTTATGAAGAAATGGAGTTTATGATCGTAAATTAATAAATATCCAATTTTCAAGCTCCCTTAGTACAAAGAACAAATATTCATAAGAAAAATGGATATTATAGTAATTCAGTAATATTCAAAAAATCCTATGTATCCATTCATCCCGAAGAGAAAAATAGAATTGAAATTCGAATCACTTCACTTCATCATTCATTTCTCGCTGTGATTGGCCAGATTAACAGCACACGGTCACGTGGTCATTCACTTCGGCTCACTCCGTAACCGTTCGAGCCCATCACCACGATCATACATCCTTAATGAGCGTTTTTTTCGCCTTTTTTTTGTTGTCAATTAATTAAATTCATTGAATTATTCTCATTATTAATTTAATTTAATTTAATTTAATTAGAGAAAGAATTGCCTGAGTATTAAATTTTTGATTGAAATAAATTAAGTGATTAAAATAAATTAAAAAAATTAAATACAATCACGTTTGCTCTCTCTTTTTTTCTTTTCTCTCTCTTTCTCGTCCCCAAAACCTACCTCATCCACTTGCGGGGTCGGACTTGTTGCAGAGGCATTTTGAATCGTATTTGGTGTTGATGCTGTTGTAGTTGATGTTGGTAATGTGGAGGTGATGGTGGTGGTTGATACTGGTACGCCAGACTCGTGAGGATTATTTGTGTGGGTGCTTGTAAGGGAGGCGTCCCTCTCGCGTTCCATTGCAAGCTTGTAGACCTTGTTGCGTAGGGTGCTCCGTGGTATTCCATAGATTACAGCTGCACGTCTTGTACCGAGTTTACCACTCTGTATGTCTCTGAGTGCTGCTTGAAGTTCTTCCTCAGTGTATGTCCTTCTGCCACCACCAACAACTGGTACACCACCAGCTCCAGTCTGTCCTGGCAATCGGGGCTTTGGCCGGTACGATGTTCTGTTGATTATTCAATTTTTTTTTTTGTATTTTTTATATTAAGGGGGTACATACCCCTCAAAGTACTGAAAATCACGTGATTTTCCAAATTCATTTTTTAGGTTACAGGGAGAAGAAAAAAAATAATGTTTCAAGTTTATATTGTTTATTGGCCTTTCAACAACAAGAAACCAGAAAAAAATCTTTTTTTTCTTATTATTATAATTATTTTTTACGGCCATCAATGGATGAGCAATAAAAATTATGATGCCTCCTGGTTGACATGATAACTCGGTCAATTTTTAATATTTTTCAACTTTTTTTTTTTTGAAATCTTGATGATTATTTTCCCTATCGCGTATCGAGGGGGATTTTCTTTTTTTTATAAAAATAAAAAAATTACAACATTTTAAAGTTGATTTTGCAGCTTTTGCCCAAAAAAAAGTGTTTGACAATTTATTAATAAAAGGCCAATTCAAGAATCGAAAAATCCTCTCCATACGCGATAGGGACTATAATTATCAAGATTTAAAAAGAAAAAAAGTTTGAAAATATTAAAAATTGACTGAGTTATCATGTCAACCACGTCAAAAAACCTAGTTTCGAGAAAAACGCCTTTACACGGATACATATCCCTGGGAGTTCTGAAGATGGTGCAAATTTAAAAACTCTTTATTTAGGTTATAGGGTGAAGGAAAAAATGAATTTTTAAGTTCATACTATATAATGATCTTTCAACTATATAAAAACAAGAATTTTTTTTTTTTTTTGAATCATCATTAGTGTTTACGGTCATGCATGGATAAACTTCAAAAAACGTTGCAAATTTGACTTCAAAAAAGTTATTGCCATAACTTTCTAGTGGAGGGGAATTTTCGCATGATTTTTTTTTGAAAAATTCTCAGGCGTTTGGAGGAAAAGAATTCGTAAAAAAAATGAATCCATTTTTAGAAAAGCTCAGGGGTATGTACCCCTTAAGGTATTTTGAGCGGGAAATTACTTCAATGAGGATTTTTTTTCGGAGCAGGCTCAAAATGGAGATGAAAAAAAAATAAAAAATCTTTTTTATGTCCCAAAAATTAACTTGCCCGTCTAGAAACAGAGATATCGGCCCTCAAAGTTTGCCCTTTTCTCCATTTCATAACATGGAAATTCGGCAATTTAGTCATATTTTCTCCAATAACTTCTTCAATATAATAAGGATTTCAATGAAGAAAATCCCAGTGATTTAAAAGACTTTTACAGTGGTGTCACCCCTTAATTTTCAAATTTGATTTTCAATAGAACCAGAGATATCTTCAAAAAAAACTTCAATTTTTCGATAATGGAAAGGGTTTAACGCCTAAAACCTTTCCAAAAGTATGGAATTGTCAAAATTTAGTTTTAAAACATGTTTTCCTTCGAAAAATTTCTTTTCCAATGAAATTACATTTTTATTAAACATTCATTGAACCGCAAATTTATGCAATAATAAATAATTGAAAGAAAAAAAACACTTAACACAAGAAATGACATGACTCAAGTATATCTCAGTAAATTTTACGTCTATCAGTAAAAGTACGATAAGATTGCACGTAAGGGGCCAACCGTGAAATCTTCTGAAGAGGTTCAATAACCCAGTGTCATTCACACACATGTATATCTTAAAGTTCCCCAACTTTGGTTCTTTTTTTTTTTTTTCAAACTGATAAAAGTGCATTTAGCACTGTAAACTTTGCATTCCAAGATACTGCACACCAAAGAGTCTTTTTTTTCTTCTTTTTTGTTCACTTTTTTTTTTTTCTTTTATTAAAATTTTTTTTTTTTCCTTCAAAAAAAATTTAAATTAATTTTTTAATATCAATATTTGCTGAGAAAATGAATTTTTTCAATTGAATTGACTCTAGAAGGAGACACTTACGCCCCTTTGAGTTTAAGGCAACGATATATTTCTTCTTGTAAATTGCCTTTGGTGTTCATCACCTTAGAAACAAAGGGGCGTAAGTGTCAATGTATACGCATATTATTTACGCCCCTTTGTATCTAAAGACAACGCTATCTTATCATGGTTTTTCATACTTCCATGCAATTTTAATCAATTTATCCACTTTCTCAAACACAGGATTTTTTTTTTTTTTTTTTTTTTTTTTGTAATAAAAGCGAGACTCTTTTGTGGGAGACAAACTAATAATAGAAGATGATTAAAAAAAAAAAGGAAATTTCTGTTGCGCAAAATATCAAGTGAAATTAATGGTTTAAACATACACAAGGGCAATGGACAAACTTTAGATTTGAAATTTTTTTTTTATAATTTGAAAAATTAAAATGAAAAACAAAAAAAAATTATTAAAAAACACGTTTAATTAAATACTTGAACGGTCAAAAATGGAGGTCAAGGACAATTTGTGATTAATTTAATGTCAATGTCCGATGATAATAGCACGTACATCTTTATAAATTCGTGCTAATTTATAAAATTTCAATTTTTTTTTTTTGTAATTTTTATAATATTTATAACGTGTCGTTGCACCATTGAAATCTTCAATTGCTCTTTTTTCTTACGTCGACACGTCTTATGAACGCGTCTTATCATAAAAAAGAGAGAAAAAAAGAAAAAATAAATAGAATTTTTTTTTTTTATGCACTCGGTCACGAGGTAGATCTTGTGCTATCAAGACCACATTTCTCTTCTTTTTTTTTGCCTTATTTCCTTTTCTACTCTCTTGTGGTTGGATACGAAATGGTCGAATGGAATGCAAATATACGTAAGAGGACACCTCATCGATTTGAGTGGAATCGATGCATCATAAGACACAGTATGTATGACACAAATTATACTCACGTAAAGATAGCCTTTGGATCAATATTAGCTGGCATTCTCAAAGATATCTTTTGTTGCTCCAGCATAGATATATTGTTGTCCTGTTAAAAAAAAAAAAAAGAAAGGAATTATTGGCAAATTTTTACTGCTTTAATTTTGGGATTTAGGGGAAGGTCGGGTAAAATGGACACTCCAATTGAATGGTTCGAGATGGACATTTTCTAATGATTCCATTGAAAAGCTGAGGAAATTTTAGGTAAAAAACATGTGTTGAAATTTTTTTTTCTCAATTTTTGGAAAAATTCCCTTTTTTGGCCAATTTTTGAAGGGTTTTTCCTTCTGAAAATCGAAAAAATTCACTATTTCGGCAATTACTCCGGTTCTGTTGGTCGTCGCGATCTGGGGTTGATCTCAAATGAAAGATGAGCTCATTTCTCATCGATTTAGGTGGTTCAAATTTTTTTTACATCAATTTTTCAAATATTTATAGGTCATTTTCAGAAAATCAGTTTTTGTTGTATAAGTACTTTAAAAAATTGATATTTTCCTTTTTAAACCCCATAAATCGATGGGAAATGAGCTCACCTTTCATTTAAGATCAACCCCAGATCGCTACGACCAATAGAACCAGAGATATCCTTAAAAACCTGAAATTTTTCAAAAACCGAATAGTTCTACCTTCAAATCTTGCACAAAAAATGAAATTTTCTAAAAAATTCCAAAAAATAACTTCTGCAATATGCTTTTCATGAGAAATTTCCTCATCTTTACAATGGAATCATCAGAAAAAATCTATCTCCCATATTTCCATTCATTTCGAGTTATTTTCATAGTATAAAGGACAAAAATCAACCCGTGTCCGTTTTACCCCACCTTCCCCTATGGAAATAAGAGCAATTTTAATATTTGGATCAATGACATGTACAAATCAGTTGAATTTGTGGTAAATAATTGCATCAAATATTTATCTCCGAAAAAACAGATTACACGAGCGAGCAAATTATGTGGGTTAATAACAGATAATATGAATATGCAGTGGATGATAAACAATATTTACATTGTTGATAGAATCCAAAAGATGAAAGTTTAAAAGCTAATACTGTATTTTAGAAAGAAATGACTTATCAATTATGCAATGACCCTTTCGTTAGAAAAAGATTTGAATCTAGGGATGGAGCAGAATCATTCATTCTTCAATGAAAGCATACAATTAATATTTTTACCACTAATCTTCTTCTACGAATACTAGCTTACCTGAGAATTTTTAGGTTTTGATGAGAGATCGAGTGGCTGATCAGCAGATTGACCTGTATCCTGATGCGTTTGAATTCCAACGAGGGGTGTTTCCCTTGGTGGTAGAACCCATTGCGGCAATAATGTTGGATATGTGCCACTAAGGGCAGCAGCAACCACTGCAGAAGCCGCCATTGGATCCACTTGTACTGACATTGGAGACTCTGCAGATCGTGAACTACTGCTACTCTCACTTTGTGGACTCTGTAAAAATTGAATTAAAAATGTTAAAAATTACATTTACATTGAAAGAATTTCATTAACTTTCCACCAGAAAAATTTTTTCAATATAATTAGATCGGCAGTCATATATCGGCAGATATGCTTGTAGATCTGATCAAATTTGAGAAATCCAGAATGGAACTCTCTAAATTTTCATTAGCTGTAATTATTTATATTTGATAGAATTAAATCTGATCAGATCTGAAGTTTAGAATTTTTTTGCACCTTTCGAGATCTAAATATACCTAATGTGTGGGACTATGAATGTTTCAAGTCTGAAAAAGACTTTTTTAGACGTAGAACTTCACATCCAAATTTTGACATAATGAAAATTTGTTCAGTGACTTGGAAATTCTTATATGATTATATCTAATTAGTAAAATTAGATATCGTCATCTTAGGAACAAAGGGGGTTGAGTGCTATGTTTGTATATAGAAGTCATGCCCATTTGACTATAAAGCAATGATGTGATTATATCATGATTAGGGTTTAGACGTTGGTGTAAGGTTTGATCTAGGCTGAATTTGCCAGTAAATAAAACCCATTTTAAATGGTAATCAATGCCAAATTGACATTCATAAACGTTGAACTGGCTTTATAAACGTTAAAGAATTCGTGTTTCCCAATAATTTAAAGAATTGATCAACATTTGGATATAATTATGATATTGACGTTTATAAATGTCAGTTTAACATTCATAATTATTCAGAATGTGTTTGATTCAAAAGCAACATTCAGGCTGGATCAAACCGTACACCAAAGTCTCGGCCCTAATCATGATTTCTTTGTCTCACTTTGTAAAATATTGAATGATTTAATTGTATTGAACTAACAAGTGGCGCTTGATCGTCGTGGGGCAGTTTTCCATCGAGACAAAAGTAACACTTGTCCAATGGTTTCCAGTCCTCCGGTGGTGGACTCACACGCCGATTGACAGGATACGTTAATGTACAATCGTTTGTTGTCTCTGATTGTTCCTTGGTTATTTGCCTGTTGATCTCTGTATCTATTCTCGTAGTATCGCTGCCTCCACAGTTCACCTGTTGCGGTAGCTCCTGCAATTCCTCCTCTTTCTTTACCCTCAATAGACCCGCTGTCACCTGTATCCGTTCCAACACGTTTTCTACACTCTGATCCTGTATCAAATCATGAAAATGAAAAAATATTTTTAAAAAACCAATGTTATTTACATTTAATTTGATCTTCATTTTTCTCTATTCTTCAAGTCATTATGATGAAGGATATTGAATGATAAAAATCCTACTTTATGTTATTGATAAACAGATTAAAAAACAAAGCTATTAAGTATAATTTTTGTGTTTGTAACTAGAGATGAGTTCATACATGATTTATTCCTCAGAACTGAATTACTAATGGTATAACTTAAGTATATTGAGAAATTGATGATTGGAATTCAACCGCAAGGAGTCATGACTAAGACAAAATGATTGTGGAATTTTTTTAGTATTAGTGTACATCAAAAATGCACATTTTTTTTTTTTTTTCATCAATTAAATAGAATGAGTTCATTAGAAAATAAATTTCCATTGAAAATCATCTGTTTTTTTTTTTTAAATATCTCGAAAACTAAGCGAGATAGAATGATTTTCGTGTAACTTTTAAAATTTCCTACAATAGAAAAGACAAAAAAGGGCGTATCTCCATTAGTTTCCAATAAATTTCTGAAAAAACTGATGGTGGCAAAATGAAATAAATTCGTGTAAATGCTTATGGGTCGGAAACTAAGCGAGATAGAGCAATTTTGTCCAAATTCTTTATTTTGTAGCACTTGAAATTTCCTATAAATAGAACGTGAAGAGCCTATCTCCATTAATTTCCAAGATATTCAAAGAAAAATGATTCCAAAATAAGCTAAATTTGTGTCTAAAAACTTACTTTCAAGATTTTTTTTTTTTTTTTAAAGAAAAATGATATGAAAAGTTAACATACCTTGGTCCCTCCTGTATCGGTTCCCTCGTTCGCCCGCGAATGTCTCGAGGGAGACCGTTCGTTTTCCCTCAGTGGGCTGACTGTATTCCTCAATGAATCGTCCAATTTTAGCCTCTTTTCTGCACTCTCTTGTGTCTCGTTTATTTCTTTTTTCTCGTTGAAATCTTCTTCTTCTCCGTTCTCGTTTTTTATATTCTGTATCCTTGTTAAAGGACTTATCTCTCCTTGCTGCTGTAACTCTGAGCGTATAACAACAGTATTTACTTCTTGTGCAGCCTCTATTTCTAATTTTATATCCTCTGGCCTTATACGACAAGATATATCGTTTGTTTCTTTGTGATTTGCTAATTCTTTTTGTTGCAATAATGTATTTTCTTGTCCTATTGTTGTTATTACTGTTGCCGATATTGGTGGTGTTGTTGATGGCTGCTGCTGCTGCAATTGGCTGCCAATTGATGCCTGACGATGATGATATTGTGTACCAATCTGGCTGACATTCCCAGCAGCTTGATTGCTGCATGCAGTCGATAGAGCCGGATGTAGCCGATGATGTGGCTGGCTTGCTGATTCGCTCCGAGTGCTGCTGTACAGGGTGTCCTGGTATTGCTTCCATCTCCTACGGCCCATCAACTCTTCTGCTACACGTTCCAGACCTGCAACATCACCCCAACTACATTCAAATGATGATGATTGTGTGCATTGTCAATCCCCCCAAATTAAGAGGAATGAATTTATTTCTTTGGGTTTTTTTTTTTTAAATTTAAAAAAATGCAACTGACAATATTTTTCTTATGCTACCCATTTTTATTCTTATTAATATTATTTCTAATGTAAAGATGATTTCTGGATGTACTTTTAAGGTAGTCATTGAATTAATTGCTGATAATTTGGGGAAAAGTGCTTAAATTTAATGGAAAAAGTGATTAGACTATGCAAAAATCATATCTTCAGGTTGTGAATATAATTTTTTTTTTTTTTGAGAAACTCATTTTACTGAATCTATTGTCTTTCAGAATTTTTCTCGAAAAATTAGGGACAAAAATTATGAAAAATTTAAAAAAAAACATCATCTTTGATATGGCATCAAAAAAATGAGGGATTAACTGTACTCGAATTCACTGGGATACTACCTTAAATGGATTGAGTGATTTTTGAAGTGAGTTCAAACATCAATATTTGATGAATTAGGGAGAAAGCGGGCATCAATCTAAGATGATGGGAGAGACGTTTATGGGGTATTGAACTGTTTTATACAGTCTTCTGGGGTTCATCGGTCTTCTGGAATATATAAAAACACACCCACATGTACTTTTTGTAAATTTTTTGGTGTTTTTCTTTTTTGCTTCCAAATGAAAGCTATGTAATCATCAAAATTTTTGATTGTAATTTTTTTAAATAGAAGATACTTAAAATGATCTAAATAGAGAGAAAATGATATTTTTAGCGCATGTCTGTATGTTTGTGCATAAAAGTCTCAATTACAGCAAAACGGTTTTATAGGAAAATTTAATATTTTGTGGGAAACTTCCTCTCGACAAACTCGATTTTTTAAGCTTAATTTGAAGAGAATCCGATCGATACTTTTTGAGATATGTTCATTTTTCGAAAATCAGTTTTTAATAGAATTTCTTGAAACTATTCAACTGATGTTATTTATACTCATATATTATCTTGAGAATTTTGAGCTTATTTGCATGATTAGTTCTCGAGTTATTGGCATTTTAAGGATGTTCTACCGGTATTTTATCAAAATTTAAAAATGTACGATTTCATTGAAATTTTTTTCCAAGGTTCTCCAAATCATAAAAAAACTGTATGCAAAATTTTGGATTTTTTTCATACCTGGTTTAAAAGTTATAAATTTTTTTAAAAACCATTTTTAACATGATTCTTATGGGAAATTCACAAAAGCTTAAGAAACTTTTCAAAAAATTGTTCAAATTTGATGAAACTTCGGATATAGGTGAGAAATAACCCCCCGCACAATTTGTTCATTTTTATCACAACGATTGGATCAATAATTGGCATTAAAATTAATAAAAATGCTTGAAAAATTGTCGATTTTGCGTAAGTGCTGCCAGCTTGTGTCGCCAGAATTCCCTAGAATTCAACGCTTTTTTCCAAATAATTCTCAAACTAATTAAATAAAGGATGTAAAAAATATCTATGAAATGTAATGATAATAATATAATATTTGAACACCCACAGCGTTCCAAAATTCCCTGAAAATCATTTTAATGAGGAATTTAAAAAATAATTATTTCATGTTCAGGGATTGGAACACTGACGAAATCACTGCCCCTCTCATGCCGCACAATTCCCGCTAACGGTAGGTGTAGAACATCCTTAATCCTTATGAATCTTTCAAAAATTTGATATTTTGATGATGATTTGAAAAAAGTTGTGTCACTTCCATTCGAAAGCATATTGCTAAAGCATTAGCAGAAAAAGCTATTATCCACTTGTTTTTTTTTTTTTTTGTAGAATGAGGAGAAAAGCAGAGTGAGAAATTGATAATCATGGATTCGTTGATAATGTTGGACTTATGTTCAGATAAATCCCTGTATTTAGTAGCAGTACAACTTCATTTGATATGAGCCCTTTCGAGAGCTATTGGAAATTCAGTTTTTTCTAGTATTCCTGATATAATTCATGGATTTGTGTGTATTTGTTTCACAATGGTTCTATTATTTGAATAGGGAAAGATGGGGTGAAAAGAACGTGAGGAATGAATCGGATATATTTTAGGTGGATTTTCATGATTTACATGATTGAAATGACGAGAAATCAATGAAAACCTTTTGAAATAGGATTTTTTTGATGATTTCATTGAAAAGCCGAAGAAATTTCCGATTAAAATCATGTGTCAGAATTTTTTTTTGAATCTTTCGAAAGTTGGATTTTTCAGATTTTTGTGAAAAAAATCACTTTTTTGGGGATATTTTCGGTTTTATTAGTCATAGTGACTTTAAATTCATTTCAAATTGAATGTGAGATCATTCGCCATCAATTTATGGGGGTTTATCAAAGAAGATTATCTATTTTTGGGGTATTTATAAGGTAAAAATTCATTTTTCATCAAATTTCCTATAAATACCTCGAAAATTTACTATTTTTCGTTTTAAAAATCGAAATAAATCGATGAAACGATTTTATCTTTCATTTGAGATCGATCTAAGATTGCTCCGACCTATAGAATCACAAATATCTCTAAAATAGTGAATTTTTCTGAAAATCTTGATCCAAAAAATTAGAATTTTTAAAAAATGAAGAAAAAAAGTAATTAAAATTCTCAAAAAATGAAGAAAAAAGAATTATTGCACATATTTTCGACCTCAAATTTTCCCAGTTTTTCACTAAAAAACTCAGAAAAATTTCGTCTCAATTCGCTTTATTGAAAATACTAGTTTTCACCATTTTCTCCTGTATTTGATGCAAATTCTGGCCGAGTTTTAGTTTAATTGGCACAGTCATACATGAAAACTGCAAAATGTTGATAGACAAACGTGATAATAGAATTTTTTAAAAAATATTTCAACTTCCTTATCCAAAGGCCGAAATAGTGGAGGCTTATCAGAAACCGACATGACGTGATTCTAGCAAACACGAGGATTTTCTCTATCAGTAATGCACGTCCCACTAATGTTTCAAGAGCATTACTGCATTTAGACGTTGATACTTAATTTTCTTCATGAAAATCCGCAAAAATAAAGAAAGAAAAGCAATTTAAAAAAAGTATTATCCCTAATTTCTTGACTCTGATAATGTTTTTTCTCAATTACTGAGAACAAAATTAATTCGTCAGGCCCGTAAAATTATAGTAAATTCGGGAAAATCATCGTAGATTTGTAGAAAAAATGTCAAAATGTTGAAAAAATCAAAGTTAAGAAAAAAAAAAAAAAAATTACATTTACTGTTGACTAGTGAGGGGCTCTTTAAGTGCCTCACTTCTTCGGCATCCAGAGATTTTTAAAGGTTGTAAATGTTCGAGGACTGTGAAAATGTGCGATTAAGAGACTCTTTTAGCCGTTTGATCAACCCTTAAACACTCACGCAAAAGTGGATTTGGGTGTGAAACAAAGTGAAATGAAATACACCGCCTATTCCCCTCTTTTCCCCTCATTTCCCCTCTTTCCACCAGCTTGAATGCACGAAACAATTGAGATAAACAATGACAGTCAGTTGAAATGATTTTTGTCAGCTTAGAATTAAAGGGGCGTAAGTCCTATGTTTATACAAAAAACTTACGCCTCTTAACAGGTTTAAATCCTGAACAGAGAAAAAGGATAATGGATTGATCGATTCAATGCGACAATGGAAAAAGTGAAATAAAACAATGAAATAAAAAAAAATATTAACGGAACAAGGGACACTAAATTCAATGGATGGATGAAAATGAGGAGAATAAAAAAAATATGTTGGACTAGAGGTTCAGAGTGAGGACACAACACATACATAGAGAGAGTAGCTCGTTAAGGCTAAACTGTGCCAAATGGCTCTTTATCTACGTCACTGATAAAAATTGCACGCTACAACAAAAAACATCTGAGTGATTTTTTAAATTCGATTGCAATCATTTTAATGTTTATTCTCTTCAATAAAAGGACAATTTCAATTTTTTTTTCTCCTTTTTTTTTTGTGTAATCTGTTGGGGTTTTTTTTTTTTTTTTTTTTTTCAAATTGAGGGGTTTGATATATATTTTCTTTATTTTATGATAATTCGGGGAATGGGGATAATGGATGGTGATGAGGAATTAATGATGTGGGTGGAAATAATGGAAAAAAAGGGAATTTGCGAAGGGAGAAATAGGAGAGGGCAAAACAAAATGATGTAGGATTTTTTTTTAAAGTGCAGATTGACAAAAAAAATTGAAAAAATTCAACAATAATGTGAATTTATTGGAAGTTATTCTCAAATTTTTCCAGATTTTTTTGGAAACTTCTTCTTACTTAAAAAAAATCCGGAATTATTTTGCTCTGATTAATAAGGAAATAATGAGACAAAATGATTCAGATTTTTTTAAGATAAAGTGCAGCTTTATGAAAACATTTGAAAAAATTCATCAATAATGGAAATTCATTGAAGAATGTTCTCAATTTTTTTCAAATTTTTCCACAAACTCCTTTACTCCGAAAAAAATCCTGTATTAATTTTACCCCCGATCAATAGAAAAAAAAACAAGACAAAATGATTCACAATTTTTTTTTATAAAAGTGCAGTACTATGAAAAAATCTGAAAAAATTCATCAATAATGTAAATCCATTCAAAATAATTCTCAATTTTTTCCACATTTTTCCACGAACTCCTTTTCTGAAAAAAAAAATCAGAATCAATTTTATCCTGATTTTCTCTATTTTTTATTTCTCAAATATCTCAGAAACTAATGGAGATACGCCCTTTTTTGCCCAAATTCATTTTCTTAATTCTCGAAATTTTCTACGAAAAATGGATTAATTGCGAGGAAAAAGGGCGTATCTCCATTAATTTCCGCGGATATTTGCGAAAAAAATGTGAAAAATCGACTTTTTATCGCAATTTCACCTCCACGAATTTGATAACATTTTTACTCAATAAAGATAATGGACAATGATGATGAATTAATGATGTGTATAAAAAGGAAATAAGAAAGAAAAAAAAAACACATGAGTTGTGCCAGTTGAATGTGTGAAATAATTCAAACACACAGCGATGTAGAAGCGCGCGAAAACAACTGAATAAATTATTACTGTTTGTCAAATGTTTTGACGACTATTGCATTGGTGAAATGCATTTGAAGTAGTAAATGTGGAAAATACTCCTTGTGAATGGTGATGGACATGAAAAAATATGGTAGTTATAGAAACATGTATGAATATAGGAAGAAAAAAAAATAGAAAAAAAAAAATGGGAGTTTATGTTTTTCAGGATACATTTTTATATATATATATATATATATATATATATATATATATGAGTAGATGCACGAATGTCCTATTATTTAAACGCTCTACTTCCCAACAGCTTATCAAATATATGATAATAATAATACCAACAGGTATGTAATCCCTATTCAAGGAAATAGCGCATATATATATGCGTTTTTTTTAACCGCTGAAAGACGTTTTTTTTTTTTTTTTTCAAGTTCCTCACGGGATATTTTCTTATTTTCAAGTTTCTTCTCACTTCCTAGTCTCTATTTCCTTTTTTTTTCTGTACATACACATGTTTTCTGAGTTTACCAACCGGTTTGACAGTGCAATGTATTAAATATCTGTTGACTTTTAATTTTTTCCCATTTTTTTTTACGCTCTTAATTCAATTTTTTATTGTTTTCAAGTGTAATTTGCTAGTTTTCATTATAGACGCTCGAGTTATCGTGTTGTTAATGTAAAAAACAAACACCAATTAATGAAGAGTTGAGGCAAAAGTCTCGGGGAATTAAATGAAAAGATAAAAAAAAAATAATAATAATAATTGGAGACACAAATCAAAATACATTGTTATTATTATTATTATTTTTTTCTTCGTGCTTTAATATTCTACGGAGATTTATGCGTACAACGACCCTTCTGAGAGGGCTGCACTATCGATTTTTACGAATTCTCCCACTTTACAACACTTGTCACCTTCTCATATCTCTGTTGCAATTTTCTTAAAACGATTCAACGAATTTTCCGTTTTTTCATGATTTCGGATTTTTTTTTTGGAGTGAAGAGGTCCATTAAAAAATTTGAAAAAATTAGACAATAATGAAAAGCTTTTGGAGCGTTTTCTCAAATTTTTTCGAATTTTTTTGAGAATTATTTCGTAACGAAAAAAAATTTATGGACCATTTTGATCGGTTTGCCTTTTTTTTTGGAGGGAATATTTCGGGAATAGATGGAGATACGCCTTTATTTTGATGGAGATTGATGTGCAAAAAAATTCGAGAAAAAAAATTACATTCACAAACTGAAGATATGACTTATCGAATAGTTTAATCACTTTTTCCCCCCCGAATTATCAGCAATTAATTGGCAAAATAACCTACAAATCCTCAATTTTATCCTGTTTTATCGGCTTTATTCTCCAATACTACCTCAACTAATGCTTCAAATTTATACTGAAAAAATAATCAAGCATGATTTATGATATTTAATTTCCACGAAAGAATTATGACTTGATAAGTTTTGTGTAATTGAGGTCATTTTTTTTCCTCATTCAATCATTGATTCAGTCTAATTGGAAATTGTTGAACAGTTAGAATACAGTGATTTTGTGGTTAGGCCCACGAGTCATCCTCATTTATTGCAGCTCAGACTGTACAAACTTCAAGGTCCAACGTATGACTCACGAAAAAAAAAAAAAAAAATATGAATGTAATAACGATTATTTCCCTCGAAAATTAGTCGACTTCTTTATTTTTTTTATTTTTTTCTCATTCTCACTGTTTTTTTTTCTCTCGTTTTTCCATTGTTTCCTATCGCTCATTTTTTTTCGATTTTAAGGTGTCAGAGTTTTGGTTGTTGCATAACTCATGCAAAACTGCATTTCATTCTTGAAAAAAAAGAAGAAAAAGAAAAAATTCCCTCGTCTAAGTGACTGGATTCAGTGCCACTGACTGATAAAACTCGATTGCAAAACGTGCACTTCATACAGAGAAGAATAAAATATTTCAAGAATATACTGTCAATTCTCCATATCTTGAAAGGAAATTTATCAAAAAATACTCAACGTGTCAGTCAAGCGGAATTGATACTTCACATTGAAACGAAACAAAGAGATGAAAAATCATGTTTATTTAAAAAAAATTTAATTCTAATAAATCAAATTTTCTATCGAAAAGCAAATGGATAATAGTATTGCTTTCCAACTACACAGAGAAAATTTTTTTCTTAATTTAAGAATGTGCAGTCACTTAATTTAAGAATGTGCAGGTCACTTGAATTAAGTGACTTTTCTCACTTAAATCAAGCGACTTTTTCTTTCTTAATTTAAGAAAGTAAAAGTCACTCAAATTAAGCGACTTTTCTTACTTAAATTAAGTGACTTTTTCTTTCTTAATTTAAGAAAGTAAAACTCACTTAAATCAAGTAACTTTTCTCAATTAAAACGAGTAACTTTTTCTTTCTTAATTCAAGAAAGTAAAAGTCACTTAAATTAAGTGACTTTTCTCACTTAAATTAAGTGACTTTTCTCACTTAAATTGAGTGACTTTTCTCACTTAAATTGAGTGACTTTTCTCACTCAAATCGAGTGACTTTTTCTTTCTTAATTTAAGAAAGTAAAAGTCACTTAAATTAAGCGACTTTTCTTACTTAAATCGAGTGACTTTTTCTTTCTTAATTTAAGAAAGTAAAAGTCACTCAAATTAAGCGACTTTTCTTACTTAAATTAAGTGACTTTTTCTTTCTTAATTTAAGAAAGTAAAAGTCACTTAAATTAAGCGACTTTTCTTACTTAAATCGAGTGACTTTTTCTTTCTTAATTTAAGAAAGTAAAACTCACTTAAATTAAGTGACTTTTTCTTTCTTAATTTAAGAAAGTAAAAGTCACTTAAATTAAGCGACTTTTCTTATTTAAATCGAGTGACTCTTAATTTAAGAAAGTAAAAGTCACTCAAATTAAGTAACTTTTCTCACTTAAATTAAGTGATTTTTCTCACTTAAATCAAGTGACTTTTTCTTTCTTAATTTAAGTGACCTGCACATTCTTGGATTGAGTGACTGCACATTCTTAAATTAAGAAAACATTTTTCTCTGTGTATTATAGCTTTTTTCTACTAAAGCTTTAGCAATATGCTTGCGAATGGAAGTGATACAACTTTCTTCAAATCATCATCAAAATATCAAATTTTCAAAAGATTCATTAAAACGCTAATAACTCGAGAACTAATCATGCAAATAAGCTCAAAATTCTCCAGATAATATGTGATTATAAATAACATCAGTTGAATAGTTTCCAGAAATTCTATTAAAAACTGATTTTTGAAAAATGAACATATCCCAAAAAGTATCGATTGAATTCTCTTCAAATAAAGCTTAAAAAATAGAGTTTGTCGAGAGGTAGTTTTCCACAAAATATGAAATTTTTCTATAAAATCGTTTTGCTGTAATTGAGACTTTTATGCACACACATACAGACATGCGCTAAAAATGCCATTTTCTCTCTATTTAGATCATTTTAAGTATTTTCTATTTAAAAAAATTACAATCGAAAATTCTTTCATTCGGAAGCAAGAAGAAAAAAATTTTTCTAAAAAAAAATTCCTCATTTTTTCATCGGATTTTATTCCCTTACGCATGTTTGTGAAACACGTGAAACAGCAATGGTCAAATCATATGCGATATCTCGAATTCAATGCGAGATATTGTATCGATTAATCGATTTTTAAAAGTGATCGATCGGTAATTGATGTCATATTTTTTCTTCTCTCCTTCAAACTAAAATAAACTCAATAAAAATCAAATCATCGATCGATCTGAAATTCGATTAATCGAAGTTTTGAAATTGATCGATTGGAAGTTGCTCTCTCTTGAATTAAAATTCGTGAAATTTCACTATCAAATAGTCATGCGATATCTCGAATTCAACACGATCGATTAATCCATATCATCGATTAATCGATCGCAATTTCACGTGATATTATTATTTTTTTCGGTAATCAAATATCAAAATTAACCCGAAATATTGCATATTGATGCAAATTGCATCCAAAATTCCAAAAAATCAATTGGCAGCTGATAAAATATTTTTTTTTATTATTAAATTTTTTTTATCAAATTATTTCAAAAAATAAAAAAATCAATTTTAAAAAAATTACAAATCTTTTTTTTTTTAATAAAAAACCAGCGCATTTTAAATCACTGGTAAATAAAATAGTTTTGAGATACTGAGGATATTGAATTCGAGGACACGTGACTAGTTGCAGAAAGATTGTGCAGAAAATTAGAAGCATCTTAGAGAGGAATTAGAAACTGGCATATGTGTGTAGAACTTGGCGGTTGTCACTAGAGTGAGAAAGAAGAAGAAGAAGAGGAGGGGGGGGGGGAGAGAGGGAGGAGGAGGGGGGGGGGGGGGGGCAATGAGGGGGGACCAGAGACCCACGCCCGTTATATTCATGTGAACATCGCAAAATGCCACATTTATGTGTGTGCATACATCTGTATACATATATATATATATGTGTGTGCGTCCAAGGACGACTGGGCGTCAGGAAAATGGGCGATCGCATGGAAATTAATTCCAAGCCTGTTTTCGCCCGATGCTATAGCTTTTACGTATATATATGTGTGTGTGTG
This sequence comes from Aleiodes leptofemur, assembly GCA_963942555.1. Lineage (NCBI taxonomy): Eukaryota > Metazoa > Arthropoda > Insecta > Hymenoptera > Braconidae > Aleiodes > Aleiodes leptofemur. The sequence goes on from OZ012620.1 coordinate 4,881,645, forward strand.
TGTATATGAGTTTCGTGAGTGCAACAAGGCGATTACAATCGTAAAATAAAAAATAATAAAGAAAGAAAAAAAAAAAATAGGAAAAAAAAGGCAGCACGCAACGATTCACATTGAATTATTCGAATGAATCACACACGCACACACACACACACAAAGTAAAAACTATTTCGTAAATATATATTCTCATTGCCTTGGAAACAAAGGGGCTTAAGTGTCATGCAATAAGTACAGTACTTTTGCCCTTTTAATTTCGAGGCAAAGTGATATGAAGGGGGAAAAAAAAGGTATTAAGAGAAAAAAAAAAAAAAAAAAAAAAATGAATGACAAGTTTTGTTTGCTTTAAGTTTTGACCAATAGGCATTGGGGATATGGCTAACTCTGTATTTTTCGTTGGTGCCACCTCTCTGTATCCCCACTCCAAAAAGTCCCTAATCTAGTGTGTTTTTGAGTGGCCAATGGGCACAGAGACGACATTTTAGACAGGTTAGGAAATAAAATGGATGAAAACCGCCCAACTACTTGAAAAATTACGTATAATGCATTGGGTTTAGAGGTAAAGGGGCGTAAGTGCCATTTCTTTAAACACAGGACTTACGCCACTTTGCCTTCAAATTGAAATGAAAAATAAAAAATTACAATTTAATGTCGAATTTTGGGATTTTTAATGGGAATATTGATTTTTTTTATGCGATAAGAGAGGGGAGGAGAGGGGGGGGGGGGGGGGGTGGCACCTTTGAACACTTCTTGCCTTTTCTAATAATTAACATAATTTTAACATGTTAAAATAGTTAATAATTGATATTTTTCATCTTGAATCAATACTTTGGATATTTTTAACATCAATAATAATTCTTTTTTGATTAAAAAAAAAATAATAATAACAATTATTATTATTAATTAGGGCAAAATGGACACTGTAATGAAACGGTTGGAGATGGATTTTTTTTGATGATTCTACTGAAAAGCTGAGGAAATTTTAGCCGAAAAACGAGTGTCAGATGTATTTTTTTCGATTTTTTTTGAAAATTCGATATTTTTCGGCATTTTTGAGGGGTAAAAAGCCTTTTTTTTTTTTGAAAATTTTCAGTTTTTCGCGGATATCTCTGGTTCTATTGGTCGTAGCAATTCGGGGCTGGTCTTAAATGAAAGGTGAGCTCATTTCCCATCGATTTATGGGGTTATGAATTCAAAAATATTAATTTTTGGGATAGTTATAGGCAAAAAACTGTTTCACAAAACTTTTTCATAGAAATGCCCATAAATACCTTAAAAATCGATATTTTTAAATTGAAAACCCTATGAATCAATGGCAAATGATCTCACCTTTCACCTCAAATCGGAATTTTTACGCTACGACAAATAGAACCAAAGATATTCTCAAAAAACTGAAAATTTTCGAAAAAAGGAATTTACCCCTCTAAAATGCTCAAAAAAGTCAAAATCGCCAAAAATTCAAAAAAAATAATTCCGACACTCATTTTCCGCCTAAAATTTCCCCAGCTTTCCAATAAAATCATCAAAAACAATCTACCGCCAATTTTTCTATTAATTTCAAGAGTTTTCCATAATATTTGCCTAAAAATTTAAATGTGTCCATTTTATCCCTTATGTCCATTTTGCCCCAGTTTCCCCTGTAAATGAGCACGTCTATGAGTATGCTCACTTTGGGCTCGTATATTTTAATATGCGAAGAAAAAAAAAAAAAGAAGTGGCGGGGGAGTTTGCACGAGCTAAGAGTGAGAAATATACGAACACAAGGCTATCCTTTGTCCAAAACTCGCGTGCTTCGTGCAAAACTAGTATGGCATGCATTGGGTAATCTCGGCAGCACCACAGCGAGACAAAAAAAAAATAATTTTAATCGGTTGCATTGAATATCATACGAAATAAAGGAAATACAGAGAAAAAAAGAGGCATTTTCTCTTTTTTTTTTCTAAATTAATTGTTTTTTTTTTACTTGAATTATTTTTTTTCAGCAAATGCGGAATCACGAGTGCTTTTTTTTTTATTTCCATGAATTCACGTTTTTTTTTTTTTCTAATTTCAATTATTTTTCCATCAAATTTTGTTGATCACGATTGTCATTTCATTCGTTGAATTATCATTGGTTTCAATTACTAAGCATGCGTGATACAACTTTTGGCTCATCTCTTAATCGTCGTTGGTAAACTGGGCATTGCTAAGTAAGCTGTAATTGGATATTGAAACTACTCTAACATTTTAGAACGTTGAAGATGGTGATGACCTATTCACAGTAATTATATGAAAGTGTAACGTTGCATTTTTTTTTAAAACTGAAACTGTGTTTTGATGAATCGAATGATTCAGGTTTTTTTTTTTTTTTTCAAAGTGAAGGACTGTGCAAAAAATTCTGAAAAAATTTGAGAAAATTCAACAATATGTCTACATTTTTGTGGAATTTTTTCAATTTTTTTCGTAATGGTGCCTTTATTTGCCGAAAAAAAAATGCTCAATTATTTTGCCCTAATCTCCACAATTTTTCAAGTTTTTTTTTCGCAAACTAATGGAGATACGCCCTTTTTGTTCTGATTTTTTTTTTGTGGCTTTCAGAATTCTTGAAAGAAGTAGATTGAAACAAAAAGGGCGTATCTCCATTAATTTCTAAAATATTTTAAATTTAAAAAAACGGAAAAATCAGGGCATAATGATTCAGGAATTTTTTTTAAAGTGAAGAACTCGACGAAAAAATCTGAAAAAATTTGAGATAATGGTGCAATATGTCTATTTTATTGTCAAATTTTTTCATATTTTTTGAGAGACTCCTTCACTCTTAAAAAAAATTCCACATCAATTTTTTTTCAACAGGTCCATTTTACCTTTTCTCTACCCCATCATTTTTAATTGCTGCGTAATTAAAATTCATTTAGTGGCATAAAGAGCAACCGTAATACTGATAATATTGTCATAAACCATTAAGACCTTAATATTCACTCAGCATAGCACGTTTTCATAATGATCGATTTTCACTCACGTATCTATGCTTCTCCCTCATTTCTCGCACACAATTTATCCCCTTCTATTGTGACATGGTATATATATATATAATATGTATATATATATATATATATATATATATGCTATACAGTATCGTTGGGATTCACAACGAGGATAGAAATGTAAACACAAAATATTCAGTAGTATTACGTAACTCGTTAATAATTGATTCGATTAAGAAATTAATTCATTAAAAAAAAAGTTAATAATTTTATTTTTTTTAAAAAGAAGATTATCACGAAAAAAAATTGAAAAAAATCAGAAAGATGGTGTATAATGCCTATAATATTGTGAAATTTTTTCAAATTTTTTTACAAAGTCGTTCACTCTAGAAAAATTTTTTTTCAAAAAAAACTATTATTAAATTAGAAAGAAAATATTAATTCTTTTGTCAAAAAGGAGCAGTCTATGAAAAAATTCACAAAAAAATCAGAAAGATGCTGTAGCATGTCTCCAATATTGTTGAATTTTTTCAAATTTTTTCATAAAGGCATTTACTCCAAAAAAATGCAGCGAGACAAAAAAAAATTTTTCCTCCAAATAATTTAATTTTTTTTAATTTAAAAAAATTGAATTTTCATAAACTTTCATTTAGAATCCTAATAAAATGATGTTAAATGATAATTTCATCAATAAACATTACCTAACATTATCACAGAAAATTAATAAGTTTTCAGTTACATCACTGTAGCTGTAAAAGTATTGTCAACGTCAAGAGCAACACGAGATTCACGATAGTTACTGCATTATAGTAGAGAGAGAGAGAGAGAGTAACTCCATGCAACAGATTGTGAGAGAGAAAGAGAGAAAGAGAGAGAGAGAGAGAGAGAGAGAAACACTGAGCATCGTATAATGGGACAAACTGCGCCAACACATACAAATCCACACCCACACAATGGACACTGTAATGAAAAGGTTAGAGATGGATTTTTTTCGATGATTCTATTGAAAAGCTGAGGAAATTTTAGCCAAAAAACCAGTGTCAGATGTATTTTTTTCGATTTTTTTGAAAATTCGATAGTTTTCAGCATTTTTGAGGGGTAAAAAGCCTTTGCTTTGTTGAAAATTTTCAGTTTTTTGCAAATATCTCTGGTTCTATTGGTCGTAGCAATTCGGGGTTGGTCTCAAATGAAAGATGAGCTCATTTCCCATTGATTTATGGGGTGTTGAATTCAAAAATATTATTTTTTGGGATAGTTATAGGCAAAAAACTGTTTCACAAAACTGTTTCATAGAAATGCTCATGAATACCTCAAAAATCGATATTTTTAAATCGAAAACCCTATGAATCGATGGCAAATGATCTCACCTTTCACCTCAAATCGGAATTTTTACGCTACGACGAATAGAACTGAAGATATTCTCAAAAAACTGAAAATTTTCAAAAAAAAAAATGCTTTTACTCCTCTAAAATGCTCAAAAAAGTCAAAATCGACAAAAATTAAAAAAAATTAATTCCGACATTTACTTTTCGCCCAAAATTTTCCTCAGTTTTCCGATGAAATCATCAAAAACAATCTAACGCCAATATTTCTATTAATTTCAAGAGTTTTCCATAATATTTGCCTAAAAATTTAGATGTATCCATTTTACCCCTCATGTCCATTTTGCCCCAACTTTCTTGTGTTGAACTTGCGCGCGCATTTCCAACACTTTAAACTCTCTTTGTACAACTAACTTCTCTGCCATAGAGATCTGTGTTTTCACGTGCATCACACACAGGCACACATTTACACACACATTTACACACACAGAAGAGTCTAGTCTCGCCACTCGGTTTAATATCATCATTATGGGATTTAATACAAGGTAGAAAATTAAACGAACCGAAAATCATAGTTATAATATATATATTTTTTTTTCCATTTTAAATTTAATTTCTCAATTAGTTTCATTAAAATAAAAAAATTAAATAGAATAGAAAAAAAGAGGGGGGGGGGAGGTGGGGAGAGGAGAAAAAGAGAGAAATGAGAAGGAAAAAAAAGTCTTTTATTTCATGTTTATGTCCTGGGGATGTCATTTCTGATAATTTAAGCTCACTGGTTGCACTGAAATCTGTGAACCTCTAGGGAACATTTTTTTTTTCTCATGCTTCTTTTTTTTTTTTTATTCCTCCCCTCTTTTTTTTTTTTCTCCGCCAATTCTACCCCACTAGGTATGCATTTTCTATCCCTCTATCTTTCTGGCCCCACCCCTTAGTTCCAACATCGAACCGCGGTCAATCGTCAGAGGGGTGCGAAGACACAATTTCCCCCACTTTCTAGCCAACTACTTCCTCCTCGCCTGTTTCAACCCCCTCCCCAACCCTCTCCCTCTCTCTTCCCTTCTCTACTCTCGTGTTCTTCTGTTGTCTCGTGGATGCATTCGCTGGGATATGGTATATTGCCTCTTATTCGCTTCTCTATTACCGCAATCTTCTCTCCCCCCCCCCCCCCCCACTTTCCATAATCGTATAATTGTGATAATTTTTTTTTTAATCTTGGAGATTAATTGGATTTTGTTTTTTTTTTTTAAATAAAGGCATCGGTACTGGGAAATCTGAAAAAATTGGACAATAATGGAGACTTGTTGCAGCATCTTCTCAAATTTTTTCAGATTTTTTGACAATGTCCTTCATTTTGAAAAAAAATTAATAGAAGAAATCAATAGGGCAGAATGATGGGTATTTTTTTTTTTAGAATAAAGGCGGATTTTTCGAAAAATCTGAAAAAATTTGAGGGAAATAAATAGATGTTGGAGTATCTTTTCAAATTTTTTCAGATTTTTTTGAAGAGTCCTTCATTGTGAAAAAAAAATCCTGGATATCAATGTGGCAAAATGATGTCGATTTTTGTTTTTTAGAATAAAGGCGGCTTTTTCAAAAAATCTGAAAAAATTTGAGAATAATACATATATATTGGAGTATCTTCTCAAATTTTTTCAGATTTTTCCACAAAGTTCTTCACCCCCAAAAAAAAAACCCGGATCGATATGGCAAAATGATTTCGATTTTAGTTTTTTAGAATAAAGGCGACTTTCCCAAAAAATCTGAAAAAATTTGAGAAGATTACATATATATCATCGTATCTTCTCAAATTTTTTCAGATTTTTCCGCAGAGTTTTTCACTCAAAAAAAAATTCCAAGCTCAAAATGGATCAAAAAAATCGAGAATTTTTTTTTTACATTTGACGAATTAATTTTACGGAATTTCCTGTTTTTTTCCCACAGCCATTTCCCATCGTACTTTTCTCACCCTCCCCCTCCCCCCTCCCTGATATCCTGTACACCCCTCTTTCCCTCTTACAGTCCCTCCACCAGGTATTCACTTGGTACCACCTTTCGGTGTCGAAGCGAGGTCAATCGGCAGAAAGAGCGAGAGAGAGCCAGAGAAAAACCCGAAAGGGAGGAAAAAATCAAGAGGGGGAGGGGGGGTTTGGAGACACCCCCTCAAAGACACGGGCGTTCTAACCACCCCACTTCCTCATCATCCAGACTTTCCTCTCCAATGGCCCCACCATGGACCACTCAATATCGTTTCATTACGCACCCTCGTCCACGTCGAGATTTTTTTTTTCTTCTATTAACTCTCCTTTCTCCATTTTTCTCTTCCATTCGCGTTTTTTCTCTTTTACCTTTTATTGCGGCTCTTTGTTTCTTTTTATCCCTCCCTCCCCTCCTCCCTCTTTTTCTTCCTCTGTACCTCTCCTATTCTCGCACGTTTTTTTACTTCTTTCTTCTTGCCGACAACGACGAAACACGAAGGCCCACGAAATTTTATTGTTGCCATTCGCGTTGCCTCTTTTATACACCTTTTTAACGATCACTGACGGCGCAGCTGCACATCTCCATCCTCCTGACTACCTTTGCCTCTTTTCTCACATTTTTTGTGTACACATAAATGCATATATATGTGTGTGTGTAGGTCTTTCGTGTGTTGGGGGAGGCGGATTTTTTCTCGCGGAGTTAAGAATTTTTACGGAAAGATTGGCAGAAAAATTGGGCGACTACATAAATATTTCGGAGGATTTTTCCAATTTTTTTTCAGATTTTTTTGGAGCATTTTTTTTTTTTAAATAGAGGCATCGATACTGAATAATTTGAAAAAATTAGACAACAATATAGGCACTGTGGAGCAATTTCTCAAATTTTTTCAGATTTTTTCGTTGAGTTTTTCGGCCTAAAAAAAAATCCTGGATCAATATGACAAGATGATTTGGGATTTTTTTTTCTTTAAATAGAGGCATTGATAGCGAAAAATTTGAAAAAAATTAGACAAATATATAGACACTATGGAGTGGTTTTTCAAATTTTTTCAGAATTTTGGAAACGTCCTTCACTCCGAAAAAAAATATAATTTTACCCAAAAGTGAGGAATTATGAAAAAAAAAATCGATTATTCGGTAACATGATCGGGGATTTTTTTTTAGAATAAAGGCGTCTGTATCAAAAAATATGAAAAAATTCCTCAAAAATATAGACATTTTGGAGCATCTCCTCAAATTTTTTCAGATTTTTTCAGACTCCTTCGCCCCCAAAAAAAATAATTTCCCCAAAAGTGAGGAATAATCTAAAAAATTCTATTATATTCGTATTTTCAAGTAGGTTATTTCGACAGAATTTTGGGAAAAATCGTGAATTCCAAAAAATTCATCAAATAATGAGATTCACAGAGTTTGATATACACGACGTGACAATACCGCACGTGGGCAGACACACAGACAATACAATGAAAGGGGCATAAGTGCAAAAAATACGAAATTCTGGTGGGAAAGGGGCGTATGTCCACTTATCACTCCAAAATGTTTTTTATGGTCTCTGGAAAATTATTTTCATAATTGAAAATTAAAATAACAAAATGGCGTATCTCTGGTACTTACGCCCTTTTGTTTCTAGATCGATGATATATAGGGGAAGGTGGGGCAAAATGGACACATCAAAATTTTTAGGCAAATACCATGGAAAACTCTTGAAATTAATAGAAATATTGGCGGTAGATTGTTTTTGATGATTTCATTGGAAAGCTGAGGAAATTTTGGGCGGAAAAAAAGTGCCGGAATTAATTTTTTTAAATTTTTGAGTGATTTTGACTTTTTTGAGCATTTTTGAGGGGTAAAATCCTGTCTTTTTTGAAAAATTTCAGTTTTTTGAGAATATCTTCGGTTCTATTTGTCGTAGCGTAAAAATTCCGATGGGAGGTGAAAGGTGAGATCATTTTCCATCGATTCATAGGGTTTTCGATTGAAAAAAAAACGATTTTTGAGGTATTTATGGGCATTTCTATGAAACAATTTTGTGAAACAGTTTTTTGCCTATGACTATCCCAAAAATTGATATTTTTAAATTCAAAACCCCATAAATCGATGGGAAATGAGCTCACCTTTCATTTGAGACCAACCCCGAATTGCTACGACCAATAGAACCAGAGATATCCGCGAAAAACTGAAAATTTTCAAAAAAGCAAAGGCTTTTATCCCTCAAAAATGCCGAAAAATATAGAATTTTCAAAAAAATCGAAAAAAAATACATCTGACACTGGTTTTCCGGCTAAAATTTCCTCAGCTTTTCAATAGAATCATCAAAAAAAATCCATCTCCAACCGCTTCATTACAGTGTCCATTTTACCCAACTCTCCCCCTATACAAATAGGAAAAATGCAAAAATTGACAGATTTTACTAGTTCTTTTTTTTTTTTCTAAAAAGAAAATGTGGATTGGTGAATTGGAGCATACGTATTCCTACTTTGACATACGTCCACTCTGTCTCGGTACTTGAAATCGCCTCGGGCTAGAGTGTGAGAGGCAGTACGACATCGTCAGGTCGTTGCGCTCGATCGACATCATTCCTCGTTTTTTTTTTTTTTTTCCCTTCTTTTTCATTTAATTTTCTTTTTTTTTCCCCCCTTTTTTCCACCTCTCTCTCTCTCTGTATGTGTTTGTGTGTCTCACGAGCTCTGTGTATTATGGCATTCCCGGCAACTCGGCCTCAATCACGATTACGACTTGTGACACACATGTACTAACACGGTGTCAACACGTACCCATGACCGTGGGCTTCAATAAAACGTTCAATTCCACCTAATTTCATTGAGTCAAATTAATAACACGAGAAAAAAAAAAAAAAACTCAATTTTTTTCATGGAAATTTCCAGATTTTATTTTTAAAAAATAAATTTTTTTTTTTTCTTTTTTAATAGAAATTTCCAGAATTTATTTTATAAATGGGAAAAAAAAAAAAAAATTAATAGAAATTTCCAGGATTTATTTTATGAAAAAAAAAAAAAAAAAATTATGGAAATTTCCATGAAATTTATTTGATAAATAAAAAAAAATTGATAGTTAAAAAAAAGCGGAAGTGATCAATGACAAGTGATTAGCACTTCCTCCAATCACGAATCTCAATCACGCACACACACACACACACACACACACACACACAGACAATAAAGTATTAACGATACGTGTCAATTAAATTCCAATTGATCGATAAAAAGGATGAATTATTGTAATTTTCCCCTCCAAAAAAAAACCCACTGAAACCACGAAATTCGTGATTTCCTCCCACGCTTATACACCTTTAAGCACATGTTTACAAAAACACACAGACACACAGACACATGGCTCCTCACCTCTACGTTCCTGTTATCCCTCAAAACTCCATGAGCCCGAATAATTTCTCATCACAATAATAACAATAACAATAATAATAGTGAAATCGTGAAATAAGCATGATTAAAGTATTTCATGATCACAAAAAAAAAAACGAGAAAAAAAAAACCCCGAATTTCCAATATCGTATGATCGTGATAGGTACAGATGCACGAGATAAAACGTTCTCTCTCTCGGGTCTCAACTCGGCTGAGGGTGCAAGGCGACAGTGAAGAAAATGGTAAAATTTTTACGTGGTGGGGATGAGAAGCAGTGAGTCGACTCCAGGGTTAAGGGGGGGAGGGAGGAAAAAGGAATGAGGGGAGGGGGGGAGAGGGTGCACGAGACACACGGCTGTCGGAAGAGGGGAAAAGGGTGTAGTTTGAGGGGAAGAAATGGGATATAAGGAGAGGAGGGGAAGGGCGAGGGGAAGAAAAGGTTTCGGGCGCGGTTGTCCGTGGTCAAGGCATACGCGCACCCCCCCCCTCTTTTTTTTCCCCTCTTTTTTTTCTTTAGAAATAAGGAGAAATCGAGGCAAAATGGACCATTGCGTCTTAATAATTCGGGATTTTTTTTTTGCAGATTGAAGGAGTCGGTAGAAAAATCTGAAAAAATTTGACAAGATACTGCAAAATGTCTACTATGTTGTGGAATTTTTTCATATTTTTTTGGACACACGCCTTTACTCTAAAAAAAAATCCTTCATCATGTTTTACCGAATTAACGAATTTTTTTTTCATTATTTCTTACTTTTTGGGAAAAATTATTTTTTTTCGGAGTGAAGGACGTTTCCGAAAAATCTGAAAAAATTTGAGAAGATGCTTTAATCTGTCTGAATTATCGGTGAATTTTTTCAGATTTTTCATGGAAGTTGCCGATCTTACAGAAAAATTTCAAATCATTTTATCTCGAAAAGTGAAAAAAAAAAGATTTTTCAAATTATTAATGCATTGGAGGTAATTCTGGGGATTTTTGTGCTGGGTTAGGAAAACGAGAAAATTGGGAATTGGGAGGGGGGAGGAGAGGGGAAGAGGGGAGGAGGGGGGTTAGGGTAGTTATTCGGGGGCATTTTCTACTGGCAACAGGTCTCTCGGTAGACGTGGCTGCTTCAATCCGTTCTCTAACTCCTCGTTTTTGAGGAGAAGAGAGGAAATAAGTAGATATATATATGTGTATATATATATATATATATATAGGGGTATCCCTGTGCCATATACACTGTCACGTACCCACAAACTCCAAACAGCCCTGCATAAATTATTTGACACGCGAGTACGAGATAGTTTGAAATTACATTTTCTTTATACAGTTTGTATGTTAGGGAGTTTTTAGTGTCTCCATCACGAGGTTCATTGGGCTTTTTTTTGTTTTTTTTTTATTGGCAGAATTTTGGGAATGGGGTGATGATGAATTTTAGGGAAAAGTGAAGATTCGAGGAAAACAGTTTGAGATAAATTTTTTTTTCTATGATTTTATTGGAAATTTGAGGAAATTTCAGGGAAAAAATGACTGCAAAATTTTTCTCAATTTTTTGAAAACTCTTTTTTTTGAAAATTCTCTTTTTGAAAATTCATTTGAAATTTTTTTTTTTCTGTGAAAATTCGTTTTTTTTCATTGAATTCCCCGGAAAATTGATGATTTCTTCATTAAAACCCCATGAAATCCAGAAAAGTCTCCAAAGAATTGGAATTCTTGTAGAAAGAAAGAAAAACAAAGTAGAACTTGTTGAAAAATTAAGAAAAAAAAAGAATTTTTAAAAAATTACAAAAAAAGAGAATTTTTCAAAAATTCCAAAAAAAAAGAATTTTTGCAAAATCCAAAAAAAAAAATAGATTTTTTTGCGTAATTTCAAAAAAACAAAATTTTAAAATCTGATTTTCACCCAAAATTTCCTATTTTTTCAATAAAATCCCCAAAAACTCAAATATCTCCACTCTTCCCCTATTTCTTCAATGGTTCACCTACTCAAATAAAAATTACAATTTAATTATAAATTATCAAAAAATATTATGTATTATAATTACCAACTACGAAGACCATATTCTTTGTCCATCGCAGCAATTCCCTCCTGATGTGTCTGCGTTCCTGTATGCAGCGAGCATAGGGGCAATCCGCCATTTTTAAAAAAAATCACATCTTAAGATGTGTTTTTTTACACTCCTGCCTTGGGATGTCTCTGTAATATTTGTATCCCAGATTCTCCACTTTTTTTTTTCGTGTTTTATATTTTTTTTTTTTTCACTTGAAACAACGTGACTGAACTGCCACACTTGAATACGGCGAGGAGGGGGGAGAGGGGGGGGGGGGGTATGGTCACTTATTATAAAATACTGTACACACTAGCAGGTTTTCTGCGGACATCCGGTATTGCGCGTGATCCTGAAGCTGAACTCGTGCTTTCAGTAACAATAGCTCTTTTTTTATTTCCTTCTAATTTCATTGATAATTTAAATTTTTTATATTAATTAATTTTAAACGTTGAGTTTTGGCGCGGGAGGAGAAAGGCAACGATTTCAGTGATTTTTCCCATTAATTATCCATTAATTCAACATTTAAGGGGGGAGGGAGGGGGAATAATCCTGATTTTCATCACTATCTCACATTTGTGTCAAAAAAAATATCCCTTTTTTTAAAAATTATTTATAAAAAAAAAAAAAAAATGGCAAATTCAGCGAAATTAATTTTTTAATGGTTTTTTTTCTTTAATTACGATTTTCTAGCAATTTTTTTAAAACTTGATGTAGCTATAGTCCTTATTTTTCTTCGTCTTCTTCTTATCTCCCGCGCCTCATTTGAATTTTTTTCCACTGCTAATGCTGTTTTTCGTTTAATACTACTGGCCACAACGAGTTACAAAAGTATTCTCTTTCTGTATCCACTTTGTTCTATGTTGTTTGTCTCGTGTTAAATGCGACAGAGTACCTCTTGATCTCTTGATTTTGTGATCTGCAAGTAGAAAGAAAGAAAAAAAAAAATTTGTATTATTTTTGCACTGTTAGAAAAAAAAAAGGGAAATTTTATGGACAATTTGATGGGGAATTTTTATTAAGGGGTAAGACTACTGTAAAAGTCTTGAAAAAAAGGGGTTTTTCGGATATTTTGATTGATTGAGCATATATTTGAATCTTCAGAGAAGAAAATTCATCAAAAAATATGAAAAAATGACGACACAAGAGCCATTCTTGCGAGGCTCCTCGAATTTAAAACACTCTGCAGTGTAACTGGTGCAAATTTCAATTGAAAAAAAAAAAAAAAAAATTGGCTCAGTCTAGATACATATAGCTACAGAAATACGTAGGGGATTTCAAAAATACTGTTTTTTGTAGGATTGCTGACTATTTGAATGAAAAAATTCAAATTTCAGCCGAAAAACCGGCAATTTTTTATCAATAAAAAATGTGCAAATCAATTTTTTGAAAATTCCCTACGTATTTCTGTTTGAAATATTGTTTTCAAGATGCTGTGAAAAATTCAAATGAAAATAATGAAAATTATTGGAATTATGCTGCGTGCCAATTTGAAAAATCATTTTTCGAGAAAAATACGATTGAAGTTTTTGACTTGGGCTATGAATATGAAGAAATGCCTTGGGAAAAAATTCAAAATTTCATGTGAAATAATGAGTTTAAGGTGATAACTTTACTTGCACGTATTCTGGAAGGCCCAAAATAATTTTTAAAGCAAGAAAAAAAAATCTATTTTTGCGAAAATTTCAGTAGAAATGTCAATCTTTTCTGAAATTTCAGGGGATTTTACACGAAAAATTCAAACACAAATTTTTCAACAGTGCACACTTCTATCAATTTATTTCCTAAATTAAAAGAAAATAAGTATTAAATTTATTTCCCCCCCCCTTTTTTTTTTAATCTTTTCACATGGACCTTTAATAAAATTGCCTTTGACTCGACTCTCTCAGCATGCATTATTATGTATAGAGTGTGTGTGTGTAAGGCAAAAGCCAGTTGAAAAAAAAAAAAAAAAAAAAAGAAGAGTAGAGGAGAAAAGGGAGGAATCCTGTGGGGCACACACAGACTGAGGGCGGAAATACGTAGGGGAGGATATTCGCGTGGCAGTGGGAAGAGTAGGAGGGGGGGGGGGGGGGAAGAGGAGGATTCGATGGAGGGAAAGAGGAAAGGCAGAGTGCGCCTAATATGCAACAAGAGAAAAAGAATTGGCGATCAATAGGTAGTAGCTGGTAAGCGTCCTTTCATCTGTTCCCTCTCCATCTCCCCCCTCCTCTCCTTCCTCTTTTCCTCCCACCCCCCCCTTTTCCTTTTTCTCTGTCCTTCGTCCTTTCCACCTGCCCACCACGACTCGTCCACCCGTTTCGAATCTTTTCTACCTCTCTTTCTTCAAACCACCCTCTTTCGCCTTTCCTCTGCCCCCTCCCCCTCCCTCGCTCCCCCTCCTCCCCCTCCTCACACACACCCTCTGGAGAATTTTCGATGCGTCAAATTGTTTCTCAATTTTATGGGAAAAAAAAAGCAATTAAAATTGCAGTTATGTCAACTTTTTTTTTTTTTTTTTTTGTAAATAATTGGGAAAAAAAAGGGATCATGTTTTAGGATAATTCGATGGATCGATTATTTTCGAGGGTCAATTAATCGATGCGATATCTCGTGTTGAATTCGGGATTGATGAAATAAAAGTGAATGGATGAATATTTTTTTTTTTATTAAATTCTAAAAACAGCAGTTTTTTTTATTGTTTTCAAGAATCGATCGATCGATTCGATATATCGCATTCGATTCGATAGTTAAGTTTCATCAGTTTTACTTTAAAGGGATATGAAAAAAAAAATAAAGAAAATAGAAATTACATAAATTTAAAATCAATATTTTATGCAAATATCGATTAATCGATATTAAAATTCGATTAATCGATTTTCGAATTGATCACTACCTCAATTCCCTTTCACCCCCTTTTTTTAATTTCAAGTTTTTCAATAGATCGATAATTTTCAAATATCGATTAATCGATGTGATATCTCGCATGAACTTCGATAGCTCTATTTCACCTATATTTCATTTCAAAGACCCGATTTATTTAAAATATTTTCCAGAAATTTTTTTTTCACTCCATTCATGTCAAAAAACAAATAAAAGAAATAACCCAAAAAAAAGAGGAGTCGATCCACCAAAAAAAAAAAAAAAAAAAAAAAAAAAGAAAAAAAAAAAAAAAAAAAAGAAAAAAAAAAAAAAAACATTCAATTAAATCATCGGCTCCATGTAAATTTGAACAAATTGCATTTTACAATCTACGACGTGATTTACTTCATTTATATTCCACTTGGTACTCTCTCTCTCTCTCTATCACTGTATATATATATATATGTGTGTGTGTGTGTGTGTGTGTAGGTGGTGTGCCTGATATAAATGAAAATGCATGAGGATTGATCGATTCTTCGGGCTACGATCGAAGTCTGGTCTACATAACCCACCGGTAGTTTTTCCTATGTACAATTCTGCGCGCCTCTCTATATATCCCCCCTCCTCCCTCCTCTTCTTTCTATATTCACGGAAAAGACGTCATTGAACTCTGGCCGGTAGAAAAGACCTAACCATAGGTAAAAAAGAAAGAAAAAATCAAAAGAAAAAAAAAAAAAAAAAAAAAAAGAGAGACTTGCCGCTTAAAAGAAGAGAAAGAAGTGCAAAAAAATAATGGGAAGAAGCGAGAGAGTAGAGAAATCGTTAGAAAAGTCTCGTGGGTCACTCGTTGTTCGGCCCAGTGAATATTTCGTGCTTGTAAAAAAAAAAAAAAAAAAAAAACCACACACTCATTTAGAATTAGCGAATGGTAGAATAGAACGTCATCAACACGTGCAACTTGTATGCCATTTGAGGTCAGGCAATAGTCCACAAGAGAGACAAAGACAAAGATAGAGAGAGAGAGAGAAAAAGTCAAAGATAGAGGGAGAATTGAAAAAAACGTGTATAGCCTACGGTGCAGGGGGGGGGGGGGGGGGGGGGTTGAAAAGAGAATTGAGTCAAAAGAATTCGTGATATTGTCCCGTTAAATGTTATAATTTTGCTTTTGATTTGAAAAAAAAAAGCCAACCCCATAAAATTGTAGAAAATCGTGTGAAAAATCATGGATTTTATATTGTACAGTAGGAAAAAAATCCCCTTGGCTGTTAGGATGAGGAGAAAAGTGACATTATGAGAGTGCGGGGGAGGATGGAGAATCGCATTGAACGTGATCGACACGGCTTTAGCCTCTTTAACCCCCCCCCCCTTTTCTTTTTTTTATTCGCGCAAGAGACGATCTGAGGCCAACTATGGCGCGATTGCAAGAAAGAGGGTAGAAAAAAAAAAGAGGGGGGATAGGGTGAATGATGTGGTCTTGCACGTGTACGTGAGCCACAGGAGTCACGGAAATAGCGTGACATAAAATTTCAACGATTTCGAGATCAAAGTGGCCACCAACCAACTCAACCCACGCGTGCCCTCGTAGCACCAAGCTCTCTCTACGTTATATACCTACTTACATTTTCTACTTCCTCTGATCGATTTTCCCATTACTCGAGCAGCCAAGCCAAGCCAAGGTGCACCCAAGAGTCTTTCTCTACTTCCCCTTAAAAAAAATTCTAGCAGCCCCACTGCACGCTTCGAGATAGTGTGTGAGTGCAAGAGAGAGAGAGAGAGAGAGAGAGGAGGGGGGGGTTGAAAAAAAAGGAGGGGTAAGGATTTTGTGCAGAAAATCCCTCACTTGGCCCTTTTCTTTCCCCTCTTCTTCTCTTTTTTTTTTTAACTCTGTTTGACGTCCTCCAATGCTGCTTGCATTTCCGTCATCGTCGACGTATCCCATCCCCCCCCCCTCCCTCTTATTCCACCATTCCCACCTTCTCCTATCCATCTCACCCTTCTTTTATTACTCCACCCTATTTGACAACGCAATTTCATCCTGACAATTTTTATGCCATACTTTAATGGGAAAAAAAAAAAGATGAAATACAGGCAAAAGGATAGAAAGAGAAAAAAGACACGAGTGACCTTAAAAAAAAATTGCAATAAGGATACAAAAGAAAAGATGCCTCTCTCTCTCTCTCTCTCTGAATAACGTGGTTTCTATTACGATGATAACGAAGACAAGCATCCATGGATTCTGGAGAAAAAGTAATAACGATGCTCAATGAAAAAAATAAAAAACTTGCGAAAAAAAAAAGGGAAAGAATTGAAAAAAAAATTCTGTAAAAATGTAGGGAGTTAGGGGGGAAAAAAAAATTAACAAAGGCCATTGCACAGGGTCCGAGAGACTGTGTGTGTGTGTGTGTGTGTGTGTGTGTGTGTGTGTGTGTGTGTGTGTGTGTGTGTGTGTGTGTGTGTGTGTGTGTGTGTGTGTGTGTGTGTGTGTGTGTGTGTGTGTGTGTGTGTGTGTGTGTGTGTGTGTGTATGGAAAAAGGAGAAAATCGAGTGAAAGAGAGAGAGAAATGGGGGAAAAAAAAGAGGGAGGATGGTCGAACCAGTGGCCCGCGGGCCTCGTGTGTGTATCTGAACATGCCCTTTGTAGGATATAAGAGAAAGACAGAGAATTTGAGAGAGAAAGAGAGAGAGAGAGAGAGAGAGAGAAAAAAAAGGGAAAGAAAAAAACGTGTTCTCTCGTTCATCCCTTTAACTCTTTTCCTCATTGCTGAAGTGAGACAGTAAGCAGTGTATAAAAAAAAAGGACGGAAATATATATACATATATATATAGAGGATTTTTTTTAAGCATACAGTTGGGTAGGTGTAGTGTACGGAGCCTGGAATATTTTTGCAGAGGTGCAAGGAACTCATCGTAGTGCCCAAGGAGGGGGTGGATTTTTTTTTTTTTTAACGCGCGAATAGCGGCACGGGGGGGGGGGGAGGGGTTAGGTTCGTGCAGGAGGAAAGAGTAAAGTGAGAATGAGAAAACGACGCTAACAGAGAAAGATGGATGGGAGTAGAGTTAAAAAAAAAAAAAAAAAAAATTGTGCGCGTATAGAGGATGAGGAAGAAGGCAAAGTGGGAAAGGGTGAGTTACCAGGAAGAGCAACGAAAAGAGTAAAGCCCTGGTAGAGAAGGGGGGAGGGGGGGGGAGAGATCGCGCACTCGCGTTTTCGTGCTTTTTTTCATCTCCTCTTTTTTACGTTTCTTCTCCTCTTCGTTTTTTTTCCTCCATTTTCTTCCTTCCTCCTGTTTTTTTTCCACTCTACCTTTACTACCCTTACCAACCCCCCCTCTCCCCAATCCTCTGCACAAGGCTAGAGGGAAAAAGGGGGGGGGGATGTGCGTTGGATTCGGTTACTTGGTCTCTCACCCCCCTCCCCCCTTTTTGGTACCGATCTCCGCATCTCTTCTTCTCTCTTTCTCCTTCTCGCTTCGAGCCACCGCCCCGCTCCATCATCCTCCTTTTTTTTCCATCTTTTTCTCTCTCTCTCTCTCTCTTTATCCTACCCCTACTGTAGAAACGTTGCGGGGCCGCCTCAGAGCGGCGCGGTAGTGCTTCTCTTTTTTTTTTTTAACGAAGGATCCGCTCAATACCTCGGCTGTCATAACCTCCCGTTGCCCATGCACCCCCCCCCCCTCCCCCTCCCCTCTTTCCACCACCCTCTTGCCGCGCGACCTCCGCCACCTTCCTCCGTTTTACCTCAACTCGCAGCTATACATCTCATCTCTTTTCCCTCTTCTTTTCTACGGATATATATATATATATATATATATATATATATATGTATATGTGTATATATATATATAGAGCTTCTCTTTTTTTTTAACCTCTTTTGCCCACACCGCCATTCCAGTTTTTAACGTTTTCGTTCGACGTTTTCCTGGGTCCCATGAGGAAAAGGGTAGGAGAGTAGCTGAGGGCACACACACACACACACACACACATACACACAGCAGACTCAAATGTTAGGGGGGAGGGGGGGGCTATATTTCCTTTCTTTTTACTCCTCTCTTTCTCTCTCTTTTTCTCTATACATTCTCCTTCAACAGTAAAAACCCTCCCTGTTTCTGTGCTTGGACCCCTCCTGGCTCTGAGGGGAGAGGGGAGGAGGGAGGGGGAGAAAGGGGTAGTGCATTTCGTCGTTACTTTGTTTTACGTGTTTCCTCCCTTACTTATATACAGAGATTCTCACACTACTTTGTGTCCATGTTCAGTTTTTTACTCAATCCCCCCCCCCCACCCCTCTTTTCTCCTCCCTCCATCACCCCATCTTTTCAGGCAGTTATTTATTTATTATAATTTTTTTATGAGTTTTTTTATTTAATAAAGTGGAAAGTAAATCGAAATTTTAATTTAAATTTTCAAGGAAAATCCTTTTATTCCAAATTTTTTTGGGGGAATAGTTTCAATTTTAGGGGAAATTGGGGCAAAATAGACCTACTGAAGATCAAATGATAGGGGAATTTTTTTGAGGGTGAAAGAGTCTACGAAATTTTTTTTTTAAAATTCAGTAATGATGGAAATAGGTTGAAGCATATGCTTGAATTTTTTTGCAGATTTTTTTTTCGTATTTTTTGCCCTTTTAAAAAAATTTCTGAATTATTTTCAAGCCAAAGTCTATTTTGACACGATTTGCTCTACTTGTCAATTCAAATGTTAGTATCTCATTAGTGCCTATTATGTCATTGTCACGAGTTGACATTGATAAAGATCCTTCGATTTTTAAGACATCGTTTTTTTTTTTTCAAGAACTTGTGAAAATATTTTCATATTAATTTACACTTTAATTAAAAAATTTGCACATTTTAAAGAAGAATGACTATTAAATTTAATTATTGAGAGTGGCATGAACAGCAAAATAATTGATAATATTGTTATGTTTCCCGGTTTTGCAAGAATGTTTGCTTCTCATAAATTTATCATTCACTTTTTTTTTTTTTTATTAAATAAAAAAAATAAAAAAATTTATTTTTTGAGAATATTTCGAGAAAAAAAACAATTTTTTTTGATAAAAACTTTTGGAATTCTCTAGAAAAATAAGAGAATGAGAGCAAAAAGGGCGTATCTCCAATTAATTTTTATCGTTAATAGAAGAATTATATTTTTTCCATGCATTTGCAGGAAAAAGATTTGAGAAACATTGAAATCTGGTTTGTAGGCTTTTATTCGGAAATTTCGTGCTAGAAACTCACTGAGCTTACAGTTCCTCTCTACAGCAGAAGCAACAGTTCGCTTAGTCTTTCTCTCTCTCTCACTCTCTCTCTCTTTACCTTACTGGCGCACGATCTAGTTCTACTACAATTCACCCCACATCGTTGGTCGTGTCCTTCTTCTCCTTCAATCTCAGCCACATGGACTAGTTGCCAAAGCGTTTCTACAGGGTAGTTTGGGCTTCCACTAAATTTAGGTAGCTTCTCCTTGTTGAGTCAAAGTAAAGGGGATAGCTTATGTAATACTCGGCTCATTTTTGTCTGATATTCAAGAATAATTGTGCATAAAAAAAAAAAATTCTTTTTCATTTTTTTTCTGTGAGTGGAATTTTATGGAATTTGAAAATTTTTTTTTTAATTTTTTAATTAAAAAAAAAATTAAAATTTTTTAAAATTATAATTTCTTCGAATTCTCAAAAGTAATGTACTTGCTGTCGATTTTAATATTTTTTGGAGAAGGAATAACTTATTGTATTTACCGTATGGAAAATGATGTATTGAGAAAATCCATTCAAGCATATATATATATGGAAATATTATGGAAAACTCTTGAAATTAATAGAAATATTGGCGGTAGATTGTTTTTGATGATTCCATTGGAAAGTTGAGGAAATTTTGGGCGGAAAACAAGTGCCGGAATTAATTTTTTTTAATTTTTGACGATTTTGACTTTTTTGAGCATTTTAGAGTGGTAAAACCCATTCTTTTTTTGATAATTTTTAGTTTTTTGAGAATATTTTCGGTTCTATTTGTCGTAGCGTAAAAATTCCGATTTAAGGTGAAAGGTGAGATCATTTGCCATCGATTCATATGGTTTTCGATTCAAAAATATCGATTTTTGAGGTATTCATGGGCATTTCTATGAAACAGTTTTGTGAAACAGTTTTTTGCCTATAACTATCCCAAAAATTAATATTTTTGAATTCAAAACCCCATAAATCGATGGCAAATGAGCTCACCTTTCATTTGAGACCAGCCCCGAATTGCTACGACCAGTAGAACCAGAGATATGTGCGAAAAACTGAAAATTTTCAAAAAAGCCCTCAAAAATTCCGAAAAATATCGAATTTTCAAAAAAATCTAAAAAAAATACATCTGACACTCGTTTTCCGGCCAAAATTTCCTCAGCTTTTCAATAGAATCACCGAAAAAAATCAATCTCTAACCATTTTATCACAGTGCCCATTTTGCCCCACACTATAAATCCATATATTCATCAATATATAATTTAATATATTATAATACAATGATTTTACATTTATGGATAAATTTCTTCCATTTCTCAAATTTGTGTTGTTGTTTTTTCTTCGTGTTATTTAAATATTGATACATTTTTCTTTGGTAATACTAATTTAATCAGTGTTTGTATGCACTGATAATTACTCGTATCAGCATGATTGAGCTAATAATTACATTCATTCGTAAATTTGAATGAATGAATTCATTGATTGTATGAGAAATAAAGGTTGATGATCTTTAAATTGTCAATTCTATTTCAATAGGGAAGGCACATATTTTTTTTTTTTTTTTGTATAATACTACGTTATACATAATGCATAATATCTTAGAATACTGTAGCACATCAGATTTTCTATTTTTATATCAATTATTATTAATAATAATCAATTAAAAATTAGATGTTTGAACTCAACGTTTTCCAGATATGACGTCATTACATTGAATTATTAGTTTCCAGTTTGCTCGTTAGTAGTGCCACCGCTATTTTCGCATATAAACTTGACATAACCAACATATCGACAGTTTTTATTTAGGTTAAATGTTGCTGGAATAAATTGTAATTGATTTATTTTGATTCTATTCCATTCAACTTTTCAACGAATTACTCTAGAAGCATTATCGGGGTAAATTTCTCGTAATTATTCATTTATTAATCAAAATAAAAGTAAATTAAAACTAATACACAGAGGGCGGGACGGGCTTAAAGTCCAATACAGTGTAATGACGTCACTGTCTTTTTGACACACTGAAAAAATGTACATGAGGATGATTTTGATATTTTTTATATAACATTCATAATCTATAGTAACTAAAAAAAAATTTAAAAAAATAGGTGTCTTCCCTATTGATAAATGCCTCCAGACGATTTTCTTTATTATCATTTTATTTATCCATTTTTCATTTAATCAACAGTTTCTTTGGAATATTTTGAAAATTCCGAGACACATACGCCCTTTTTTTCTATTAAAAGCGCGTTTTTTTCTGGCAATTATGCCCTTTTGCTTATAAAACGACATTTATGTAATTTTTTTATTATTTCGATATTTTTTTTTTTTTTCGTGATTTAATTTTTGAATTGAAGTAGCAATTCAATTTTCAGTTCACTCCGAATTTTAACGGAATTAAAAAAAAAAAATTAACATACACCATGTGAATGCAGGTTTTGACCACAGAATGTATATATATATATATATATATATATATATTTATGAACTGTCTGGTATTCGTTGGACGTTTCCACATGAATTCCACAGTTTAATAAACAAACATGGATTATGATGGTATAGGACAAATGCTATTTTAATCAGTTTTTCATCATGAAGAGAGAAAAGTTTCATGAAACGCGACACGCTTGCTAATGGATTAAAGGTCGCTGTGATCGGTTTTCCTGGTACTGGATGAAGTAGAGGTTTATGAAGGGATAAATTGAGAGATACACGTTTATTTTTGTCAGTGAAAAGGGCAGAATTACAACTGTGTGTATTTGTGTGAGTGTATATTGAATCATTGTAAATCATATTTACGTGGAAAATAATCTGCATTCACATTGTTTCAGTCACGCTACGATTGAATTTCAAATTTTTGGTGTATAAAATCTATAAATGACTCTAATTATATGGGAAAAAGGAAATTTTTTTTAAATTTTTATTTTTTTCCAAAATTTCAATTAAATTAAATTGAGAGAATAATGATCATTAAATTTTCAATGTTAAATGAGGATTTTTATAAAATATTGAGATGCCTTTTTTAAAAATGATTTTATTAAAAAACTGAGGAAATTTCTGGAAAAAATGTGCAAAAATCAGTTTTTTTAAACATTTTTGAAGAAAATTGGATTTTTGAGAATTTTTGGAAAATTTTGAATTTTTGTGCCACGAATAGGGATTGAAAAAACGAATTGATATTGGGGAAAGGGAAGGGGGGGGGGGGGGGTTGAAATCATCTGTCTGATGATTACACAGCATCCCATTGGAAAGCAGGAAAAAACTGAAATTCCCCAAAAAAAAAATCCGTCAAAAGAATTTCATCAGACTAAAAATGCAATTATAAAATTAAAAAAAAAAAACGGATCAGATGCTTTTGGCATCGTAAAGCAAGCGACTAGAGTGGAGTCAGTAATGCCACACCCGTTTCACAATTCAACCCTCCAAAACCTCTCGTATATTTTTTTGAACACCCTCCCCCCCCCCTCCCCCACATTTCAGTTTCATACGTCCGCAGACATGAGACTGCCGAAGAGCGTTGAAAACTGGCGGTGCGAAATTACGCATATTTCTTTCTGCACCCACACACACACACACACACACACACAAGTCTCTCTTTTTTTCCCCTTTCCCCAATGAGCACCCCCCCCCCCCCCCCAAAAAAAAAGAGTACTATCGATCCCCCTTCCTCTTCACATACGAGAAAGAGAGAGAGAGACGAGTCTCAATTATAAAACGCTTCGAAACATGCGACCCTTGTAAAGACGAGAGAGGAATGGGGATGGTTGCATAAAAGGTGTCGCTATATATACCCATATATGGTGAAAAGACAGAACAGGGAGAATTGAAAGAATGAGGGGTTGAAAATTTTTCGTACGTGGTATACACCAAAAAAAGAAGAAAAAAAAAAAAGAGGAAATACACATACACAGAACTTACGCCCCTCTAACTCTAATGCAACAATATATATATGTATGTATTAAATGTGGAACCGTCCAAAGTAAAGACTCCATTGTATTTCACATGTATGTACTTGTGATTTTTTTTTTTTTTTTTTACGTACGCTATTCGTAATTTTTTTTACTTTTTGCTTTATCGACACTACAAGGATATGTCTTTGCACTTTCCACTGATTCTCCAGGAAAGAAATTCTTTTGTCATTGAAAAAACGTGAATACTTGGTTTTTTTTTGTTTTTTTTTTTTTTTCAATTACAGAAATTCATTGTTTTTCTCTTCATCAATGCAGTAAAAAAAAAACAAATGTCTTGAGAGTAGAAGAAAAAATTTAGATATACTGGGAAATTTGAAGGAAAAATATAAAGAATTGTAGAGAGAAAATTTTCCTGAGACATTTGTTTAATGCAAAAGAAAACTGTCGATACTTTTTAATTAGGAATCGATAGTAAAGTGGATGGAAAAAAAAGAAAGAAAAATTATGAGAACAAGATGACCCATGGGAGGAGAGAAAGAGAGTGAGGAAGAGGGAAAATAGAAGAGAAGGGGAGAAAAGGGGGTAGATGAGAGAAGAGGAGAATATATAGTGTATATATTGCGGGCAAGTTCGAGGGGGTCGTTAATTATTGCTTGCCGCACCCCGAAGGAGATGATTAATTGGCACGGGCTCGCCCTGACAGATCCGATGGCATTCGTCTCTTCCCATGTCTCATCCCCACTACAGCTACACACAGAGTACCTTGGACACACGGGTGTTCCCTCCTCTTTTTTTTTTTTTTTTTTTTCTTTTTCTTTTGCTTCCATCCTCCCACCAATATTACCTTTCCTACGTATTGATCGAATATTTGAAAATTTTTCAGAAACAAATGAAACGCGTTCCACGCCTTTTCTCTCTTTCTCTCTCTTTCTCTCATTCTCTCATTCTTTTTCGTTCTCTTTCTTTCGCGTTAAAAAAAAATGGAGGGAATTGGAGAAAATTGAAGTAGAGGGAGGAAAGGAAAATTGGTGGGAGAGGGTCTGGATGAGGCTACAACGGGGTAACTAACCCCCCCCTTCCTCCATCCCCCCCCCCCTTCTTTCCTGCAAAGATATTCTACATCTTTTTGTTTCTACGATTCATACCTTTTTATTTCCATTTCCTCTTTTTTTTTTTTTTTCTTAACCAAGCTCTTTCGTTTCAAAAATTATGGCTTCGATATTACCATAGCCTTTCCACGAATCTCTCTACTCGATTTCTTTTCCTTTTATCACTGCAACAATTTAATTGGAAGCATTTTTTATTAAAAAGTATCGACAGCCACTGGCCTTTTTTATGGGCTTGAGGCATTTAATATTTTTTTTTTCATCCTCTTGCAAATATTCGCGAAAAAAAAAGGTAAATTTATTTGTGTTAATGGATGGTAGAATTTCTCGGAAGTTACTTTGTGATATATAGATTTTTTTTTTTCTACATTTGCAGATACTCATCGAGGGAAATTAATTTTTGCGGGCATATATATATATATATGTTTTGGTGCAGATTTATGCAAGAACATTTCATTTTTTTTATTTTATTTAGGGTAGTATTTGAGAGGAGGGTGGATAAAAAAAGGGAGGGGGGGGGGAATGAGGATTTGAAGGTTGTTTTTCAATTAATTGATGATAATTCGGGGATAAAGTGCCTTAATTAACACGAAAAATGTGATTAAACTATTTCGAAACTCATATCTTTCAGATTGTGAATATAATTTTTTTAAAAATGTTTTAAAAAAACGTGGTTAAACATTGTTTTTATGAGATATTCTTAAAATCGTATGAAACTTTCCGAATATGGGTTAAAGATTACTCGACAGATAAACGTCATCATTTTATTTGCTGATTAAATCGATGATTTTCATTGAAATTAATAAAAATAAATGAAAAATTGTCACTGGCACATAATTGCTGCCAACTTGTATAATAAATAAATAAATAAATTATTTTTTCATTTTCGGGGATTGGAACACTGACGAAATTACTGCCCCTTTTAATTTCATCCAAATTTTATAATTTTTTATAACTTTAATTATACACTTAACGATTAATCGAGAAGAACTATAATTTTCCTTGAGGAAACTCAAATTGTGCCGTATATCTCTGATGTGTCGAGGATTTTAGACGATATAGTGTGATTTTACTTTGCTGATAGTTGCATAGAAGCATTTTGTATGAAACTCACACGAATATTACCCTTATGTTCAGTCAAACATCAAGCCACAGTTGCTTAATACATAATTCTATGTTACTAGTTTGTGAATTATCAAACACCAAGTGACGCTATATTCACCCCCAATATCATGGAATTCAAATTACTGAATCTGTATCACTGAAAGGAAGCTTTGATGTTACTGATATCTCAATTTTGTGGTAGAAATTATGTCGAGATAATATGAAATTTTTTTCCACAGAAAAGGCAGTTTCAAAAAAAAAATTGAAAAAATTACACAACAATATAGACATATTCATGAATTTTCTCAAATTTTTTCAGATTTTTCCAAGGAATTTTTCAATCCGAAAAAAAATCTTTTGTTATGAAAAAACAACAAGACTCAAATATATATTGAATTTAAAATTCGTTACCTTGAAAATAAAATAAAAATCTAAAGTCTGTTTTGTGTTACAATGAAGTGCAAAATGCTTGACTGATAAATATTCAATGCTACTCAACGATAACCCTCCATTCATTGAATTTTTTAATTCACAAGTTTGTTATGAATGGTAAAAAAGGTAAAACTGAAGAAATTCAACTTTTTTTTCTACATTTTATATCAAATTATTTCGGAAACTATTTACAAATTTTTACTGTAATGCAAGATATTGCATCGATTAATCGAAATTTCGTAATTGATCGATTGTCAATTGTTACCAAAATTAGAAAAAGGAAAATTAGATTGCCAGAACCACTAGAATTATCTTAAATAATAATATTTTGAACCAATAAATACTAATATTGAAATAAATTCGACTATCAATTTTATTTTATGCATCGCATTTCCATCTTTGCTGAATAATAATAATAATAGCACATGAAAAATACTAAAAAATTGTTCTGAATTCGAATTATATCACATCTTTGCATGTTTCGATAATTTCCAAGATTATCAGAAGCACGTGGCCAGTTAAAATTACATTCTCTCTCCTCAACTCATTTACAACACAAGCTCTCACAAATTTTACCCCAGTTTCCGCGTGATTCTGTTAATTAACGAGGCTTCGTCACCCACAAGAAAGTTCATCGATGATCGTTTTATTTCAATGAATTCTTACTTCACAATTTAAAAAATTTCCTAAACTTACGCCAGTTATCATTGTTTTTGCAATGAATGTACTGCCTGTGTTTTTTTTATCTTTTATGCAATTTTCATTTACTTATCGCTCAATTTGCCCGTTTTTTTTTTTTTTTTTTTTTTTTTTTTGATATTGACAAAACCATTCATAAAACACATTCACGCAAATTCTGTTTTGGCGCGGTTTATCCATCTGAAAATGTCCCCTGGGCTGGCAGGTTTGTGCGGTTACGTAAACTTAATGATGCAGATAGCCAAACTAGAATGGGAACGATGAGGCCGCATGTCACCGCAGAGAGAGGCTCGTCCTCGTGTTATACATGTGTATAGAAAGCATAGTAAAATGCATTCTTTACTTGTATTTGTGTATGTGTGTATGTTTGTATGTTTGTGTATCTCTTTCTGTATTATGTACAATACACAAAGAACATGACTCTTTTTTTATCCCGTCTTTTCTACTGTTTCAGGTCCTTGTCGTGTGCATACATGTGCCTTACAACGGAAAGGGAAAAATTGCTCTTCATCAATCATTATCAAAGGAGAATAGAGAAAATAGTCACAAACGTTGGTAAATATCGAATCAGTATAAAAATTTGTGATGAATTTGTGGGAGAAAAGGGAAAATGTTCAAAACTTATATTTTTCAAGATATTTTTCACGCTTTACTTCCGAATGGAAGCTATGTAATAATTAGAATTATTTGATTGTAACTTTTTTCAATTGAAGATACTTAAAATGATCTAAATGGAGAGAAAATGATGGTTTTAGCGCATGTCTGTGTGTATAAAACAGTTTTATACACAGAGAAAAATGTTTTCTTAATTTAAGAATGTGCAGTCACTTAATTCAAGAATGTGCAGGTCACTTAAATTAAGTTACTTTCCTCACTTAAGTCAAGGGACTTTTGCTTTCTTAATTTAAGAAAGTAAAACTCACTCAAATCAAGTGAGTTTTCTCACTTAAATCAAGTGACTTCTCCTTTCTTAATTTAAGAAAGTAAAAGTCACTTAAATTAAGTGACTTTTCTCACTTAAATCAAGTAACTTTTTCTTTCTTAATTTAAGAAAGTAAAACTCACTTAAATCAAGTGGCTTTTCTCACTTAAATTAAGAGACTTCTCTCACTTAAATCAAGTAACTTTTCCTTTCTTAATTTAAGAAAGTAAAACTCACTTAAATCAAGTGAGTTTTCTCACTTAAATCAAGTAACTTTTCCTTTCTTAATTTAAGAAAGTAAAAGTCACTTAAATTAAGTGACTTTTCTCACTTAAATCAAGTGACTTTTTCTTTCTTAATTTAATTGACCTGCACATTCTTAAATTAAGTGACTGCACATTCTTAAATTAAGAAAACATTTTTCTCTGTATAGAAAAATTCCATGTGTCCATTTTTCGGAAATCAGTTTTTAATAGAATTTCTTTAAACTATTCAACCGATATTATTTATACTCGTATATCATCTCGAGACTTGTATCAGTTAGATGTCTGTGAATTTTGAGCTGTTTTGCATGATTAGTTCTCGAGTTATTGGCGTTTTGATGAATCTTTCCAAAATTTGATATTTTCATGATGATTTGAAAAAAATTGTATCACTTATCAGTTGAAAAGCAATACTATTATCCACTTGTTTCCAATTCTTTTCCTAATTATCAGAGAATATTTCATTTATTGAATAGAATTACGTTGAATGCATTAATGATGTTGAAGCCATATCCAAATAACAATATTGTACATAACTTGTATCATCGAATAACCAATTAGTATCATTGATCTTGTTTGGTAAACTATTATATTCACATTGATTGTACACTAGTCATGTGGGACAACCGCGTGCCAAACTGGTCAACTGATTTTCCACTACAATACCATTTGTGTTCATAGCGAATAAGTTCAAGTAAAGTGTTAATACGTTTAATATTCACACTGTAAATTCTCTTTAAAAAAAAGTCTAAAAACTTGTTCAAAACTGATGCAGTCATATGTGTGTGTATAGCTATGTCAAAAGTTCGTTTTGGTTTTGTGGAGAATACGAACAGTTGAGAGCAGACTATTTTAAGCTATTAATATTTAATACTCAACTGCCAGTACAATTGCCATTGCATGTTAAACACGCGAGAAAAAAACCTACTATACACATATGCCTCAGCTGTTTTTTCCTCTCTATCATTGTGCTCTTTTTTGATTTATTCACTTCCTCAATAGGGGGGGAGACCAGAGTAAAATGGCTCTAGATATTTTTTTTTGCAGAGTGAAGACTTCTACAAAAAAAAAAATGGAAAAAATTACGTGACACCATAAATATGTTGGAGCATCATCCTGAATTTTTTCAAAAAGCACTTCACTTTTAAAGTTTAAGACAAAAATATAAAAACAAAAAAAATCAGGTAGAAAATCTGATAAAAATATTCAAAAATATTTGTAAAATGAAATGAAATAACGTCGAAAATAATTTTATAAATTTTAAATAGTAATGAGAAATAGGAAGTGTATGAGGAATAAGAGATATATCCAATTAGTACTTAGTTCTTGAACTATATAGAGAGGACAGAGATTTGTGGATTAGTGATTTTCCAGATACATCAACATTCTAATAACTAGTATTTGCATTAAAATTATACTGAAGGAGTTTCTTGATGCGATTCGACACGCAGTTCTCGTAATACACACTCCAAGTGCTTCCTCTCTCACGTGAAAACGAGGATGGTACAAATGAGCGAAACAGGAGTAGAATTACATGAGTGTGAGAAAGATAGATAATGAAGGAGGCAAAGAGAGAGAGATAGAGAATGGGGGATAAGAGTGGAGGAAAGAGTAGAGTCGAAGTTAGACTTTCAACTGAGTGAGAAATACGATACGAATGAGATGAGGTCCGAGTCTCTCTGCGTTCGGCACATTGACGGGTTACATAACTCTAAATCTGTCGGCCATTTTGTAGATCCACGTCTGGCGCCCTCCCGACCTGAGCATATGCTATATACACTGGATTTCTTCTCTATCATTAATATATTCAATATTATTCCGAATGTCATTTCAGTTGATACGAACGAAAGAAAAATGAACAGCATTATCATTCATAAATACATGGCAAATGATCTGACCTTTCATTCAACATTGGTCCCAAGTCATTTCGACCAATAGAACCAGTGATATTTCCAAAAATCTAATTTCCCCCAAAAAAAATCAGAAAAATTTACTCTATTAAGGGGCTACATACCCCTGAGCTTTTCAAAAAATCGATTTATTTTTTTTACGAATTCTTTTTCTCCAAACTTTTGAGGATTTAAAAAAAAAAATCATGCGAAAATTCCCCTCCACTAGAAAGTTATGGCAATAACTTTTTTTAAGTCAAATTTGCAACGTTTTTTAATGTTTATCCATGCATGACCTTAAACACTAATGATAATTTAAAAAAAAAAACATCTTGTTTTTTTATTGTTGAAAGATCGGTCAGTAGTATGAATTTGAAAATTCATTTTTTCCTTCACCCTATAACCTAAATAAAGAGTTTTTAAATTTGCACCATTTTCAGAACTCCCAGGGATATGTATCCGTGTAAAAGCGCTTTTTCTCGAAACTAGGTTTTTTGACGTGGTTGACATGATAACTCGGTCAATTTTTAATATTTTCAAACTTTTTTTTTCTTAAATCTTGATAAATATAGTCCCTATCGCGTATGGAGAGGATTTTTCGATTCTTGAATTGGCCTTTTATTAATAAATTGTCAAACACTTTTTTTTTGGGTAAAAACTGCAAAATCAACTTTGAAATGCTGTAATTTTTTTATTTTTATAAAAAAAGAAAATCTCCCTCCGTACGCGATAGGGAAAATAATCATCAGGATTTCAAAAAAAAAAAGTTGAAAAATATCAAAAATTGACAGATTTATCATGTCAACCAGGAGGCATCATAATTTTTGTTACTCATCCATTGATGGCCGTAAAAAATAATGATAATAATAAGAAAAAAAAGATTTTCTTCTAGTTTCTTGTTGTTGAAAGGCCAATAAACAATATAAACTTGAAACATTATTTTTCTTCTTCTCCCTATAACCTAAAAAATGAATTTGGAAAATCACGTGATTTTTAATACTTTGAGGGGTATGTATCCCCTTAAGTGATTTTCATCGTAAATTTTCTCAGCTTTTCAATGAAATCATCAGAAAATTTCTATCTCAAATATTTTCCCATAATTTCTTTTCTTTTTTTTTTGTCTCTGAATAGTTTGGGGAAATTTCGTTTCACCAAAACTCGACTGCGAGTTTTCTAAATCGAGGTCAAACCAAATTTTCTACTTTAACCTACTGAATACCCTGGCGAATTTAGCTTTCTAAAGCGTATGATGGAGACGAGTCACATGTAGATAAATTCTACATATACACATCATATGTGTGTGTGTAGTGTTACATTAGAATTCAGATTGTGGAGGAGAAGGTTTTAGAGAGAACAAGGAAGAGAGAAACGTAGATTATTAGTCAGCTAGTTTTGGACCCCCATCCTCAATATTGCAATACTGTCGTCTTCTCAGCATCGCGGAATATCACACAGCGTCGAAAATTAGTCGGTGGCTATGGGTATTTCACTTGGGATTTATAAACGACATCGTGTACACTTGGGCAAAACGTGTATATCGTACCAACCTTGATGTTCAACTCTCAGTGGCATTTCTCAGCTCAATGTTCGCAATTAGCTGATGGTTAAATTATTCACATTTTGAATTTATACTTTCATTTGACATCATCAAAATTAATGAAATGTCATTTAAAATACTTCGAGTGTATTTTTCATTGAGATGCAGTTAAGGATGTTCTATAGAGGTGGCAGTGATTTTGTTACTGTTCCAATCTCTGAACTGCGGGTTTTCAAATATTATATTATTATCATTACATTCCACAGATAATTTTTTTTATTCTTTATTCAATTAGTTTGGCAGCAATTATGCGCCGGTGACAATTTTTCATTGATTTTTATTAATTTCAATGAAAATCATCGATTTAATCATCGAATAAAATGATGACGTTTATCTTTCGAGTAATCTTCAACCCATATCCCGGAGTTTTATTGAATTTTGACAATTATTCGGAAATTTTCATACGATTTTGAGAATGTCCCATAAGAACAATGTTTAACCACGTTTTTTTAACGTAGTAGATGAAAAAAAAAAAAATCATGACATTTTCATCATTTTTTGATCTCTCAAAAATACCTGTAGAACATCCTTAAGTGTTTCTATCAATTTTTTATTGACATTTTCGATAGTTGAGGGAATAAACAGTAATACTAATTGAAAAAGAGATGTGAATTGGCTATTGTGCAATAAAGAGTTCAGCTAAGAAGCCAGAAATATGATATAAACTGATATAGTATTTATTAGAACAATTATTGATGTATCTAATTACGAACGTGTTGAATCATGTATAACGTATTTTGGAGCCGCACCACCATGAGTAATACTAAAGATTAGTGATGTGGATGAATACGAAGATTTGTATTATTATATTTCAACGAGAGACACTGATGAAATAAGGTGATATCGAATTATATTTATTTTTTTATTTTTATAAAAAAAGAAAATCTCCCTCCATACGCGATAGGGAAAATAATCATCAAGATTTCAAAAAGAAAAAAGTTTAAAAATATTAAAAATTGATCGAGTTATCATGTCAACCAGGAGGCATCATAATTTTTGTTACTCATCCATTGATGGCCGTAAAAAATAATGATAATAATAAGAAAAAAAAGATTTTCTTCTGGTTTCTTGTTGTTGAAAGGCCAATAAACAATATAAACTTGAAACATTATTTTTTTTCTTCTCCCTATAACTTAAAAAATGAATTTGGAAAATCACGTGATTTTTAGCACTTTGAGGGGTATGTACCCCCTTAACTTTTCAAACAGCTTCAGCAGAAAACCAAATAAATGACTATTACTCAATCTTCTCCATTACTAATTTTGTCCACCCAAATATGAGAAAATTATTACCCAAATTGTTCAATTTTCCCAATAAATAAAAGGCATCTATTAAATTAACAAATAATCATATAAACCCATATTCTTCCACGTCTATCTAACTTTTCAATGAAAAAGTATGTACTCTAGTTTTCATCTACTAACAGTAGTAGTGTGTTTGAGTTTTCAAACGGCCAACATAGAAGTCATGTATATCGAAAGGCGCGACAGGTTTCCTGGCGCACGTGGCGCAGCCACCAGCCGGTATATAACGCAGTACACATAAGCCGGTCATCACGACACAAAGTAACGTAAAATTTTTTTCGTTCTATGCAATTTCATAAAAAATTTAAAATCTTCAAAAATTTGAAAAAAAAATATAAAATTTTTTAAAATCCTTGTAAAATCTTATAGAAATTTTATTTTTTCCCTCAACCATTTTCTCATTGGATTTCCTTTTAATTTCATATTAAAAGGAAATTCCAACAATTAGAGTATTCAAAAACACTAAAAAGTGATGAAAAATGTATTAAAAAAAAAAATGCGCAAAAAAAAATGAAGGCAATTGCATAAAGTAGAAAAGTGGAGACATCACGCCAGTCTACGGATCTTCAAGTACTCTTTTCGGCCATTTTGGTGTCCAAGAGAGTTGTCGGGCGGGCTTGGATTTTATATCATGTCTAGGCGGGCGCGTCACTATATCTCTCCTTGTTCTTTCCTTCTCTCCCTTCCTCCACTATTCTTTATTCTCGTTATTTTTCCTCTTCCCTGTATCTCTCTCTCTCTCTCTTGCCACTCGTTTTTTTCACTTCTCTACTTTGCTCGCTCGAAAGATCCATTCTTCTCCCTCTCTTTTTCACCCCAGACACACACGTGTGTACAGACGCAAACATACGCATTCAAAGAGTATTTGTCGGGACTCCCTCTCGTTTTCCCCTTCCTCTCCCCCCCCCCCCTTCGTCATTTCATTCTTTGCTGCTATTCCTTTTCATCTCCCCCCCCCCCTCTCTGGATTTTCTCCTTTTTTTTCTCATTTCTGCCACCCTCACTCGTTCACAAGAGCACACCATGTGTATATATATATATATATATATATACATATATATATGTATGTGTATGTGTATGTACGAAATGCATGAAAAATATGCTGAATAGAAAAAAAAAAGAATGAGAGAAAAAAAGAATAAAAATCTCACGGTAACATGATTCACTAATTTTTACTCACTGATTCGTCGTTATACCAATGGCAAGTAGAAGGAAATTGTTCTCTCGACCTCGCACATTCACCACTAACTTTTCCACCTCCCCCCCCCCCCCCTTCCCTCCCCCTCTTTCTTCTCGTCTTCTTGCTGCGCGCCTCTCTCTCTCTCTCTCTTTAGCTATCTTTCTGTTGAATTCTCCTCGTTTTGCTTCCTTCCGGGTGTCAAGTGCAATGTTATTGTATTTTCAATAGACACACACACACACACACACACGATTTTGCCAAAAAAAAATAACGCACTTATCCCAATATTATTAAGATCGTGTCATTACTCCAAAAAAATTTTATTTTATTTTTGTTTCTTTTTCTAAAAAGTATTGAAGTTTAGTGAAGACCACAAACACACACAATTACGTAAAAACTCAACACATTTTTATATATATCCATCAAGTTGATTGTAGCCAGTGTGTATGTGTGTGTGTGTGTGTGTGTGCGAAAAAAAAGGGGCTGCTTTTTTTTTCCATCACTCTTTTCTCTTTTTTGTCGTATTATCAATGAGATTAATTTGAAAAAAAGTTGATAACCTGCCGAAAAGAAATTTCACTTCAATAAATTGGATGGTTTTTAAATTTTTCTCAAAAATCCATATTTTTTTTGTTGTATTAACTGCAATTTTTTCGATTTTTTTTTAAAAGGCGGGATAATTATTTTGGGGGATAAATCACTGTTCGGTAGGATGTAGGAAGTAGAGGCGCCAGCGCAGAATCAAGGGGAAAAAAAAACGACGATGTTGACGTGAAAAAGGACGTCGTTGTTAGTCGTTGGATGAGCGCGAGTATCATCACCTGGGCAGCCTCGTGTTTCTCATAATACACACAAAAAAAAAATAACCGTGAATCTCTAAAACACTAACACAGTTAAACTCGATTTTCTATTGAATTCATCGGGAAAATTAATTTTTTTTTTTTCACTTTAAAGAAAAAAAACGCAGTGAAAATGAAGAATAAATCAACTGAATTTCGCACTGAGAGAAAAAAAAGTGGAAATTCCTGTACATTAAAAGTTTTTACCACTATGTCTCGAATAATTTGAACCGAAAAAAAAAAAGTTCCCCAGCTTCACATTCGAAAATTCAAAATTTCGCGCCACCACTTGAAAAACACTTTTCTCCTTTTTTTAGTCTACTTGAAAGCATTTTATTAACTTGTGTTCACATTGATTTTAATTTGATTGACGTTTAGAGACAGAAAGACACACACACATATATATATATATATATATATCTTTTTTTCAAAAATGTATGTCTCCGTGTCTTTCTTTCCTTTTTCCATGTGCATTAATTAATCAACAAATTAATTAATTATAAATGATAAATGCAGCCGAAAAGAGGGCGATTGAGGAGTCAGCAGCAGCCAAGATATTGGCCCCTCTCTTTTTTTTTTCTTTTTCTTTCGAACTTGTGGCTATTGTCACCGGCTTAGATATGCGTTTTGTCGCGAGTTGCTTTGGGTCGCGCTGCGCTCCCGTAACTGCATTCGCGTCCACCAGCATGGCTTGCGCGCTAGGAGTCGCCGCCATCCAATTCTCAACCCCCACCACAAAACATTGCTTGTACGCCGCCGTCACTCTTCGTACTCTTCGTACCTAACTAATACACTCA
The DNA here is from genome assembly GCA_963942555.1 of Aleiodes leptofemur. Lineage (NCBI taxonomy): Eukaryota > Metazoa > Arthropoda > Insecta > Hymenoptera > Braconidae > Aleiodes > Aleiodes leptofemur. The sequence goes on from OZ012620.1 coordinate 4,917,407, forward strand.
TATATATATATATATATATATATATATTGTACAAGTACAATTCCATATACTTACACATACACACACACACACAAATACTAGTGTAAAAATATTTTACCCCCCTTCAAAGCCTCCCTCTGTCTCTCTACTTCACCCGCATATACACATGCGCTTTAACCGCGTTTTGTACCTATAGTTAACTCTTACACAGATACAGAGAAAAAGAGAGAGAGAGAGAGAAACGCGAGGGAGTAGTAGTGGTACTTGTGTACTTGTCTGTGTGGGTGTGTGGAGCCTAATATTGTCAGGAAATTACTGTGTGTATGTGCGGTTTTTCAATGCACATCTTTCTCTATCTCTCTCTCTCTCTCTCTCTCTCTCTCTCTCTCTTCTTTTACATGTGCGTAAAACGAAAATGGGTCTCTCGTATTTTTATTTATTTTTATTTTTTATTTTATCTTCAAGGAGAATTCAAGATTTGTGATAAAATTGTTGAGAATTAATGTGTTTTTTATTTTTTTTCTATTGCATAATTTGGGGGGAGGGGGGGTTAGTCTCCTGTTGAGCTTGAGTTACTGAAATAAATTTTTAATTGATTTTTTTTTTTTGAATTTTAGAGAGAATATAATAAATCTTCCGCGTGTTTTATGTTATGCAAAAATACTCTCAGGGTGAATTGTTAAATGGCTTTGCTTTCATTTTCCGTTAGCACACAATGTACGTATATGTATATATATATATATATATATGTATACACAATATATAGGTAGTATGTCGGATTCTTAGTGGGAGCCTTTGATCGAGGTCCTTGGCACACAGTGAATGGCTGTGGGATTTCCGTTCAACGAGATGGACCAGTCTCGTGGCTGCTGCCTCTGTGCAGCGATGGTTTTATATATATGTATATATGTATGTAAAAGAGCGAGAATCTAGATCACGAATTTTCATGTGAATATATTTCATTGACTAAACAAACTGCATCTTTATCCTTATCTACTTGATTTTATTTTTATTGGAAAAATTAATTTTTTTTGGCTTTTTTGCTTCCGAATGGAAACTATGTAATCATCAGAATTTTTTATTGTAATTTTTTTTTAATAGAAGATAGAGGAGAATGGGGTAAAATAGACCTCCATGGTAACATGATCAAGGAATTTTTTTTCGGAATGAAGGACTCGACGAAAAAATCTGAAAAAATTTGAGAAAATTCTCCAACATGTCTATATTATTTGTTAATTTTTTCAGATTTTTTGATGCAGCCGCTGCTTTTTTGAGAAATCTCGAGTCATTTCATCTTCTAGGCTCATTTTGCCCCACTCTCCCCTACTTAAGATGATCTAAATAGAGGGAAAATGATCTTTTCATAGATTAGGTTTTATAGAAAAATTTCATATTTTTTGGAAAACTTCCTCTCGATAAACTCTATTTTTTAAGCTTTATTTGAAGAGAATTTGGTCGATAATTTTTGAGATATGTCCATTTTTCGAAAATTTGATATTTTCATGATGATTTGAAAAAAGTTGTATGACTTTCATTCGCAAGCATATCGCTAAAGCATATTAACCCACTTTTTTTTTTTTCTCTAAACCATCAAAATTAAGAAAAAAATCGTTTTAATTTTCGCATAATCACAAGATATAAAAAAGACACAATATATCTATGTATACAGATATATTTGAGAATAAAAAAAAATGACAAAAAAAATATGACAAAGAAGTGAAAAAAAAAAAAAAAATGGAAGGCCTCAATTTTACTGTCCAAGGATTTCTAAGAAATATTTCAGTGATTCTTTTATTATTCTTTTTCGTCTCCAGTTTCGCTTCTCTGAGTAACGGAATGAGTAAAAGAGTAAGAGAGAGAGACAGGGGGAACTTTGAGGGGGCCCCCTTTTTGCCCCATTGCGCATGCGCTGTGTTTCAGTGAGTCTCTTTCTCTTGTCAGCTCGTGGGCACTCTCTGCGTGGCCATGACACTTTTAATAGAAGACAATTCGATGCATTGTATATATGTGTGTATGTGTGTGTGTGTGATGGCAATTCGGATTTTAAAATTTTTCACGATAAAATCCAGCGAGATCCCTCGAAAGACGCGAAGAACAAGAGAAAAAAAAGAAAAAAAAAAAGCTCGACTTGAAACAATAGAGAGAGAGAGAAAGAGGAATGAGGAAAAAATTAATGGTAAAGTCCCTCTTTTTAAGCATTATTATTATTATTATGATATTTATGAAGAAACGATTAGATATCATGTGTGTGTGTGTGTGTTACGTCTTGACGCCTGCACAAATCCTCAACTTCCAGTGAATTGTGCCACTCGTTAATAATTGCGCAATTCCTGTAAAATTAATGTGTTTTTAAGAAAAACAGGACATCGAAAGTTTGCACCATTGCATTGAGAGAGTGACTAGTGCCTGTACTAGCGCAAAACCGATTCCCTATACTTGACATTAAATTCCACCGCGGCCTTCTAAGCTCTCCTCCCCCCCCCCTCCCCTCCCTTCCCCCACCGTTCTCTCTTATTGGCTCGTTTATTTCTCCTTGTCTCTCTTTCTCTCAATTATCGGCACTCTGTGTGTGTGTATGTGTGTGTTTGACTATTTCTCTCTCTACTACTAGCACATGGCGTTCGTGCTATGTTGCTAGTAGTTGTATACAAAAATTGCGTTGAAGCCTTTCTCTTCTTGGGCAAACGAGCCAATGCCTAAGCCACGTCCCGAAAAATGTCCGCCCACAGCGATCACAGAGGTGGATTTTCGAGGTCTCTCTAGTCCGCCTAAGCTCACACACAAAGAGAGAGAGAGAGAGAGAGAGAGAGAGAGAGGGGTACATACTAATTCCACCATTTTAAAAATTGTACAACCAACACCCAATACTCGTATTTTGATAATTTTTGATGAATGTTATTTTTTTTTTTTTTTTTTTGCATTACAGCATTGTTGGAAATTATACTGTAATTATAGTGGAAATACAATTATTTCCTTACTTGTACTGTGCAAAATAACGTCAATACTGTTGATCCTCAATATCTACTGTAATTTTTCGTGATTCAAAGTATTTTAGGTTTTAATCTGGAAGGAGAAAATGAAATCCTTGATTTTTGAAAAAAAAATTCGTGCTGCCGGGTAAAATCACTTTATATACAGAAAAAGTAATCATGTATTCTATCAGAATGGCTAAATAAATATAGGGGAAGGTAGGACAAAATAGACACATCTAAATTTTTAGGCAAATATTATAGAAAATTCTTGAAATTAATAGAAATGTTGGTGGTAGATTGTTTTTGATGATTTCATTGGAAAGATGAGGAAATTTTGGACGAAAAACAAGTGCCGGAATTAATTTTTTTTAATTTTTGTCGATTTTGACTTTTTTGAGCATTTTAGAGAGGTAAAATCCTTTTTTTTTGAAAATTTTCAGTTTTTTGAGAATATCTTTGGTTCTATTTGTCGTAGTGTAAAAATTCCGATGGGAGGTGAAAGGTGAGATCATTTGCCATGGATTCATAGGGTTTTCAATTCAAAAATATCGATTATTAAGGTATTTATGGGCATTTCTATGAAACAGTTTTGTGAAACAGTTTTTTCCCTATAACTATCCCAAAAATTAATATTTTTGAATTCAAAATCCCATAAATCTATGGGAAATGAGCTCACTTTTCATTTGAGACCAACCCCGAATTACTACGACCAGTAGAACCAGAGATATTTGCAAAAAACTGAAAATTTTCAAAAAAGATAGGGCTTTTATCCCTTAAAAATATCGAATTTTCAAAAAAATCGAAAAAAATACATCTGACACTCGTTTTCCAGCTAAAATTTCCTCAGCTTTTCAATAGAATCATCAAAAAAAATCCATCTCCAACCGTTTCATTATAGTGTCCATTTTGCTCCACTCTCTCCTACAGATAAGTCAAATGCACTTTTTTTTTTTTTTTTCATTTCCAATTAATTTCATTTTGCCAACTATAAAGTAGAATTTTCGTACGATTCAATAAACATCAATTAATTCGAAATTTTTTAATAATTTTTTTCAAACACCTACATATATCTATCACTTTTCAACGATAAAGTCCGTAATTACATTTTAATATATTGATATACTTATTATTTCATGATGAAAATATTTTTAAAATTAACAATAATTAATATGCATTTCTATGAGTAAACAAAGATAAATTGAACTGGTATGGATTGATATGTTCTGTAAATTAAACTAACTATTTTATTAATTGACATTTTTACATTTTCTTCAAATTTACGATAATTTTTCGGAATATACTATAATTTTACGATCCTGACAGAATAATTTCATTATCAAATATTGCCACCACTGCTCCACTCATCATCTCCTCCCCCCCCCCCCAAAAAAAAAACAAAATAATAATAATAATAATTTTCCGTAATTTCCTAGACTTTTTACCAGAATTATCAATATAATTATTACAATATAAAGATAATAAATAGACTCGAATTGTGGTATAGTATAATGAATAAAAATTAATGGATGGTTATTAAGTTGCAAAAAAAAAAAAAAAGAGGAAAGGAACTATGTGTATACGTGATCGGACATCTCTATGGGCCAAAGAGAGCTAATGGCACGATATCGTGGCAACTGTATAACACCGTGGACGGTACGAATAGACGTATGTCGAGAAGTGGGGGAGGAGGGGAAGGGGAGGGGGGGGGGGGAGGATCCCGCCGATAGTACGTGAAAAGAGGGGCAAAGCGGGGGCACTTCCATTGGTTACAAAGCCCCCTTCTGTACACACGTGTATATATCTATATATATATATATATATATATATATATATATATATATATATGTGTGTGTGTGTTGGCTTATAAATACATTCATACCATGTGTTCGCCTCGAGGCTCGCGTGAGTCTCGCACACCGCGGCTCGAAGTACGCGACTTCCAGAGTCACTCGTACACACATACACGGATATATATATATATGTATACACATATATATATACACAAGAATATAACTGCTTACACATATTTCAACCAAACAGTGCGTGCGTCTATGCCACGTGACGTCTAAATTCATGTCGGCCATTTTGGAGAATGATTCATTTGTTTAGAATGGGTCGGATAGTAGTAGGAGGCGGAGCCTTCTATATGGCACACACAAAATCTTCACGGGCGTTAGATTCAAGCCGAAATGCGATACTCCATAACTCCAATAATTCTGCCACAGTGCCAGTTTCCTCCCCCCCCCCTCCCCCCCTCCCTCTCACCCCTCTTCTCACTGGTGTTCACGTATCTACAAATCCATATGTGTGACGAATAATTCAACTATCACACGCTCACACGTGCTTCTTATCTATCAATGCACAAATGTCAATTCAATGAATATAGGTTTTTTTTTTTTTTTTAAATGTCTTTTTTCCTATTTCAATGAAATTTTCAATGTAAAAAAAAGCATCAAAAGTGATAAGCTTGACCAAAGTCAAGCTTATCACTTTTCATACTTATCCCCCCCCCCCCTCTCTTTTTTTAAAGAATCTTGGGGCAGACATGAATCTTGGGAAGAAATGAATTATCCGAAAATTTGAAATAAAATAAATTAATTAAAATTAAATGTTTTTTTTTGAGCGAAAGACACTTTTGGATGAAACGCGGGAATTAAAGCGCAATTTTAAAACTCGTTTGAAATTCTCGACCTCGAAATTCGAATCGAAAATCAATTTAAAAGGAAAAAAATACGGCACAAGAGAGAATTCAATATATATATATATATATATATTATTAAATAAAATTAAATTGCAATGAAACTTCACTTTTACTCATTTCTTTGTGCATTTGCCTCAAGGTCACGTGGCTACAGTGGGTCAGACACAAGCACTACCGGTCGTCTTTCGTAATACAAAAGCGGAACGACTTTTCTCTCTCTCTCTCTCTCTCTCTCTCTTTTGCAAAAAGGGAGCCCGGGCCAAAGTCACTGGGTCGTGTATATATACGAATTCACATTGACCCAATGGCGTCGAGATCGGTGAATATTTTGCTGCACTTTTTTTTTTTCGCAAGAACTTGAGGATATTCTACAGGTATTGTAAATTGGGATTTCGTCAGTGTTCCAATCCCTGAACATGAAAAAATGATTTTTTAAATTCCTCATTAAAATTATTTTCAGAGAATTATGGAACACTGCGGGTTTTCAAATATTATATTATTATCATTACATTTAACAGATATTTTTTTTTATTCTTTATTTAATTAATTTGAGAATTATTTTGAAAAAAAAGCGTTGCATTCTAGGAAATTTTGGTTTTCATTCATTGATTTTCATTAATTTCAATGGCAATCATCGATTTAATCATCCAATAAAATGATGACGTTTATCTGTCGAGTAATCTTTAGCCCATATCCGGAATTTTATTGAATTTTGACAATTATTCGGAAAGTTTCATACGATTTTAAGAATGTCCCATAAGAACAAATGTTGAACGATGGTTTTTAAGAAAATTTATAACTTTTAAAGTAGGTATGAAAAAAAATCCAAAATTTTGCATATGGTTCCTTTATGAATTTGAGAATCTTGGAAAAACAATTTCATTGAATTCGTATTTTTTTAAATTTTGATAAAATACCGGTAGAACATCCTTAAGGGGTAACACCACTGTAGAATTTTTAAAAATTACTTTGGGCCTTCCAGAATACGTGCAAGAAAAGTTATCACCTTAAACTCATTATTTCACATGAAATTTTGAATTTTTTCCCAAGGCATTTCTTCATATTCATAGCCCAAGTCAAAAACTTCAATTGTATTTTTCTTGAAAAATGATTTTCCAAATTGGCACGCAGCATAACTCCAATAATTTTCATTATTTTCATTTGAATTTTCCACAGCATCTTGAAAACAATATTTCGAACAGAAATACGTAGGGAATTTTAAAAAAATTGATTTGCACATTTTTTATTGATAAAAAATTGCCGGTTTTTCGGCCGAAATTTGAATTTTTTCATTCAAATGGTCGCCAATCCCACAAAAAACAATATTTTTGAAATCCCCTACGTATTTCTGTAGCTATATGTATCTAGACTGAGACAATTTTTTTTTTTTTTTTTAATTTAAATTTGCACCAGTTACACTGCAGAGTGTTTTAAATTCGAGGAGCCTCGCAAGAATGGCTCTTGTGTCGTCATTTTTTCATATTTTTTCATGAATTTTTTTCTTCTGAAGACTCAAATATTATTTTATTGCCACTTTTTCTGTAGAAAATTTTTTTTTTTTCCAAAAAAGGCCTTTTTGAGGCTTTTACAGTGGTGTTACTCCCTAATGCAAGTCACATTGAAAATTAAGTTTCAAACCGGCGCTATTGGCCATGCTTGGAAAACACGCGCGCGCACGGCCCCGGCATTCTGCGGGTATCCCAGGCGTGTCGGAAAGGGAACGGACGCCGGCTGCAATGAGGCCTTGACCGTATCTCCGCTTATCGCATCACACAACTCCGCTGCTATGCCACACTTTGCAGCTTAATGTCACTACATTGTCATTGTTGGCTTGTGTAACGAAAATTTTTCTCAATTTTTTTTTCCAAATTCACCAAATTTGAAATGCAACGATAAGAAACGATTATTTTTCTCATGTTTTTCAAATAATATTTGGGGGGAATTGTTTTTTTTTTTTTTTGAGGAGTTTGAGATAAAATGACGACAATAATATTTTATTGTTTCTTTTATATTAGGAGGAAGTGGAGACGGGAAATTTTTTTTTTTGACTCAAGGAGATTGTGAAAAAATATGAAAAAATTTGAGAATATACTGTAAAAAGTTTACATTGTTCCTGAATTTTTTCAAGATATTCCAAAGACGCGATCCAATTAAAAAAAAAAAAAATCCATATTTTTTCCAAGTTAGTTCGTTTTCCTTTTACGAATTTTTTCAGATTGAACAAATCTTCAAAAAAATCTGAAAAAATTCCGGAAAAAGCTCCAAAACATCCTAACTGTTGCTGAATTTTTTCAAATTTCTCCAACAATATCTTCACTATTAAAAAAAAAAAAAATGAAAATCCAGATTTGCACGTTTATAAGAAAGATTTTGAGTAAAAGAAAAACTCTTATTTCCAACAGAATGAATCTGTTTGTGTATTGTGTTGTGGATAGTGTCCGAGTGGAATTGATCACTTGCATAAATATTCGCTATCAGAACTCTCGAATGTTGAGAGATACTATTCAAATCTATTCGAGCTTTCCACTGTACACGTTTCTAGACATATTTTGGGGGATAGCTACTTGTTGCGCCACTAAAGAGAGCGAGAGAGAGAGAGAGAGAGAGAGAGAAAGAGAGAGAGAGAGGGAAAGGGTGAACCCGACGAGTTGCAGAATATATATGCCATATAGCTACATACATACAAACATCACTGGGCGCACGTGTGTGTGTGTGTTAGGATGAGAAGTACATAGAATCGGTCTCATAGAGACAGAGAGAAAGAGAGAGAGAGAGAGAGAAGCATACAGAGTTGCAGCACGTGTATGTGTGTTTCAGTACACATCGTCACGTTTTCACGGTCCAGACAGGTGGAAATATTCAACGAAATTTAACTCTCCAACGAGCAAGTAAAACAACAACTACAAAAATAAAATGGAAAAAAAAACATAATAAAAGCAGGAAAAAAAAAGAAGAAAAATAAAAAAACAGTTGGAGAACGTCCAAAATTCTACTTGTTGCACACTATCATTTACCCAAGGTTATATCAACGAGAGGGGGGAATTGTGGAAAATTTTGCACTGGGACCTGTTAAACGTAGAAGCGTGTGAATGAGAATAGTTAGAGTGCATTTTGTGGTGTACCAAATTTTTTTTTGTTTTTTTTTGGAGAATTATTCACTTGTTGCTCTACTGAAAATTCAACGAAAATTGAATAAATTCAAAGAATTTTTTTCTTTAAATGAAGTTTTATTTAATAATATAACCGAAACTACTGGAGATACGCATATTCTATTTTCATCGATTTCTGTATCCTCTGAAAATTTAACACAGCAAAAAGGGCGTATCTCCATCAATTTCTTAAATATTAAAAAAAAAAAACAATAAACTTGAAAAAATCGTGTTTTTTTAATTATTTTAATGTAATTGCTTCAATTAAAGGCAATTTTCTATGTGTGTGTGTGTGTGTGTGTTTGTTTGTTTGTTGACCTGTTGGACAGCAACTTGTTGCATCTGATTGGCTAATCGATTTTCAAATAATTTTACGCCTTGATATCAATGAAATTAGTAAATTTCAGTTTAATTGTTTCTTAAAAATTTGGTAAAAATGAGAAAAACACAAAAAAAATTCAATATCACGTTTATGAAAATTCCCATCAAATTGTCTATGAAATATCCATTTTTTAGGAAATTTAGACGACCAGTCTAGGCTTAAACTAGGGGCTTCAAGCTGTCCAACTCCATTATTTGCCAAAGCCCAAACACATATATTCTTCCACTTTTTTGATAAAACTAATATTCAACAAGATAGGAGCATTCAAAGTTGGAGTGGAATAGGCCATTTTCACTGTTTTTCTTCGAAATTTCAAATGGTTATAAATCCTGAAACAAAATTTTTATTTTTTATTTTATTAGCCATTCCAATACTATATCCAAAAATGAACAGAATTAAAAATCTTTCTTGGATATACGACCTTATTATAATTCAATAGTTGAAAATGGCCTTTTACGTCTTTGCTGATTTTATAATTAATTAAAACGAAATACTTTACTTGATATTCTGTATCGATGTCGATTCGGCCTCAATGTGAGGCCATCTTCAGGATAAAAATTTTATTCATCTATAAAGAATCAATCAAATCAAAAATACAAAAATATATAAAGATATTTCAGGCTATTGTAGATAATTAAAATTTTACCTTATAACTTAAAATTTCTTAGACTCATTAAATTGTTGGACTAGTGTTATGTCTATTTTTTCAAAAAAACATAACCTCAAATATTGTATTTTTTTCATTTTTTTTCATTGTGTTCTTTTTTTTAGAAGAAAATCTTGAGAGTTTTAAAATACATAATGTTTGAAATAACACATTGTTAAAAATATTATTCAAACTAATAGTTATGACTTTTAAAATTAATATAATTTCAGTCAATGAATGATGATAATGATGATAATAATAATAATAATGATAATAATTATCTACAATAGCCTGCAATATTTTTGTATATTTTTTCTATATTTTTTTAATATTTTTGTATTTTTGATTTGATTGATTTTTTATAGATGAATAAATAAAACGTCGATACAGAATATTAAGTAAAGTATTTTGTTTTAATTAATTAATTATAAAACTAGCAGAGACGTAAAAGGCCATTTTCAACTATTAAAATCAGAAATCATCGTTCCAAAATCAAGTGAAATAGCGTAGAATGCCTCATATACATTTTCTCGTGTTAGATCTCTTCATACGGACGATGGGTATGAAAGCTGTTACTACTTGTTGCTTGTCCGGGAATCCTAGGATACCCAACCTTCTACTATATATATACTTCAACCATTGTATTTTCTCTCTTTCTCTCTCTCACTCTCTCCTGTACGTGAGATTGTCGCGACACATGAGAAATGTACCTGTTGTGTGTGTATGTGTATATATATATATATATATATATATATATATATATGTGTGTGTGTGTGTGTGTGTGACAGAGAAAAGAGGAGGTAAAGTTAGATTTGTATATGAAAATGTTTGAAAAAAGAAAGAAAAAAAGAGAGAAGAAATGAGAGTAATACTTGTTCTCTTCCTGTGGGCTCTCTTTGCAGTGCAATGGTGCAGTTACCTACAAACCACTCACATCTTCCAACACGTTGAAAACACGTTCATCTTGACGGGGGGAAGATTAAAGCCCGCTCGTGTTACGTGTCAAAGAACACTTGCACTTGAACGTACACTAACGATTGTTACTCGTCTCTGCATTCTGCAGAAAACAAAAGGAAAAAAGAGTAGAAAGGGGGGGGGGGCAATAATTATTCATTACGTGATAACTAGTGGAGGTTGATGGAAATATTTTTTTTGAGGTAGTATTTGGCTGTGGGATCGATAAAACAGGAAAACATTTGGATTTTTAGGTTAGTTTGCCAATTAATCGCTGTTAATTCGGGGAAAAAAAGCTAATATATTTTTTGAGGTAATGTCGTCGATTTTTTCTTTCTAAATTGATTTTTCAATTTTTTGGTAGCACTTGAAAGTCAAAAATGCAATTTTTGCTGGGAAAAATCAACTAATTAGTCATTGTAAAATAACAAATAATTATGAAAAATGGAAAAATTCAACGACATTATCTCGAAAAACATCTTAGCTAATCAACGCACTTGGATTTTTTTCGTTTCTGTTGATCCAGCGAATAGTTCTAGTGTACACCGTTTTTTTTTAGGGATGCCTGAAGATATTTACTGGCAACAGCTCATTTATCAATATTTTGCAATGAAAATTTCGCAAAATAAGAGTCATATGCTGTATTATTATATAGAAATTCATTAAAGGTATCAACATTATCTGTATCGTTTAAAAAAATTCTTGAAAATATGCTTTTTCTCGACCGCCAAAAACCCTCTCCCCCCCTTTGAGGGCGTTTCATCCCCACCACCGGTATTTTCAGTAACTTTCATAATTCATTATTAGGTAAATTATCGGCCATTATGGTCACTACGAAAAAAAAAAAAAAAAAATTTTAATTTTTAATATTAAAGACACCAACGTTTCGTCCACTCTATGTGGACCTCATCAGAGTGCTTTTTTTGTTTATTCTAAAAATATCAATACATTTTTCAATTAATTTATAAAATTTTTACAGAAACAGAATAATACAGAGTAATAAAAATGTCTCCTTACAATTTAACATTTTGGTTCCTTCAAAAATACTTTTTTTAGTCTCATTTGTCAGTGTGACACTCACTACATTTTGATCTATGTTATTTGATAATTCATATCTCATAAACTGCACGGTTAAAAATTATGAAAAAATGAAGAAAAAAAATATCATTTTTGATACGGCATCAAAAAAATAAGGAGTTAACTATACTCGAGTTCCCTAGTATACCTTAATTTCCCTTTTTTGTAAAAATAAAAATGGAGTATTGTCATTAGCAGGAGCAGAAGTATTGAGGGGAAGAACACAATGGAAAAGTGGTGGGGGCTAATGCAGAGACGGATAAAACAGTTTGGTGTATTTGTGCATTTGTGTGTGTGTGTGTGTGTGTGTGTGTGTGTTAGTGGAAAAAGACGAAATTGTGTGTGGGTTTAGTTATATATATACTTTCAATGTGGAACAGACTCACTCTCAATGAAGAGTGAGAGTGACCCATTGAGTGGGTGAGAGGGAAATTTGGCAGCTGTTTTAAACCGGGCTAACTGGCGAAATTTTCCCCCCTTTTTCGCTTCATTCGGGTGTATCATGCCTGCTCACAATCGCCCTTTCAGTCTCGTACACGGTCACGCTTTTCTCTCTCTCTCTCTGTCTCTCTCTTTTTCTCTTTCTCTCTTCTCTCGTTCTCACACTATACCATAAAACGGGGATATATATATATATATATATATCTATGTGAGTAAGTACAAACACTCGCCTTGCGTATTTTCCCTTTATACTCAAACACAAATGCAAACGTTATTCGCTTTCGTCACTTGCTCACTCGTGGACTCTCGTTTTCATTCTCCCAACTCTTTACTAATTCATTTTCTGGATGTTTTTGAGAGGTAATGGATTGAAAATTTGGAAGTTTAATGAAGCCGATTAATTGGTCTTGGAGAAGCGAAATTTTTTTTTTTTTATCGTTTCTCTGGAGAAATGAGGAAATTTTCGGTGGAAAACATGTGTGAATTTAATTTTTTGGAGTTTTTTTTTTAATTCGAACTTTTAATTAAAAATTTTTTTTTTCACTTTTTTTTGAGGTTTTCTTCGGATTTTGTTTATGGCAGCGACTCGCGGTTGATCTTGAATGGAAAGTGAGATTATTATCCATCGATTTGAGGGAATTTCGAACAGAAAAATACCAATTTTTAAGATATTTATAGGCTTCTTTGTAAAAATGAGGTTTTGTTCAATAAATACATGTGAAATCGATAATTGACTCTTAAAAATCACGAAAATTAATGGCAAATCATCTGATTCTTCATTTTAAAATCAGTCGCGAGACGCTAGAACCAATAGAATCTAGGATATCCTCAAAAAAATGGAATTTCCTAAAAATAGAGAGAATTTCATCTTTAAATTTTCACAAAAAAAAAATAGAATTTTTGAAAAATTATAAAAAATCATGTCTGACCCATGTTTTTAGGTTGTGATTTCCCCACTTTTTCAATGGGATCATCAGAAAAATTTCATTTGTACTCGCTTCTTCAAAAATCCCACTTTTCCCCCCAATTTTCCCCATAATAAATTCAAAATATATCTGAAAATCATTAAAAAGTCAGTGAAAATATGCAAGATTCAATTTTTCTGACGATCATCACTTGTCAAGCTGAGATTTCATAAATTTCCCAAAAAAAAGAAATTTTTCCAAAACTCTTGAAAATTGAATTTTCATAAGTTTAGTGAAAAAAAATGCCATAATTTCCCTTTGAAATTTCCTTAGCTTCTTCCTTTTCCCGAATCATCAGAAAAATCCCCTATTTCCCCCCAAATTTCATCCAGAAAAACCTCGAAAACTCAACAGAAATGCCTCCATTTCCCTCCCCCCCCTCCCCCTTTTCCTCAACTATGTGCAAATGTTACACACGTGGCAAACACACATAATACACGTGCAATACACGTAGCATCGTACAACTCGTATATAAACCACGTTCATAAATGTGTGCAACTCGCTTGGTTTGGCAGGACGCAATTATGCCTGTATACCAAATAAAACCTCTGTGGATGCATTCATGCCATCCTTTTCTCACTAATTTTTTTGTTAATTTTTTTTTTAACGAAATTTATTTTTGGAGAAGGGTACATTATTTACACTATTTACAATGACATTTAAAATGAACAATTGTTGAGAACGAAGAAAATTTTCACGTATTTATCTATAAGATTTATAGTCAAATGGTTCATCAAGCTCTCATGAATTTGCTGATCGGGTTATTTATTTAATTTGTTTTTTCATTTCTTTTTTCTTTTTTTATGATTATCATAATTGGGATTTCCATAATTTTTACGGCAATAGAATGGAAATAGGGTTGATAGAACTACTTATCGCCTTTTAGGCTACTTTTTTTATATTTCAGTGAGAATTTTTTTTCTCTACCTTCAATTTCATTTTACCTAAAAATGAAAAAAAAAAAAAAAAAGGTGAGAATAAGAATGAATTGTGAAAATGAGAATATCAAAATAAATATTTAGTAATATATATTGAATAATAATAATAATAACATTTGTACTAAAAAATGATTTTTAGTGCTGAATTGCATGAAAGTTAGCAGTAACACCATTAACTCAAAAACCCTTTGAGCAAAAAAAAAAGAGTTCTACTCAAAATTAGCTCTTGAAAAGCTCTTAAAGATACATTGGAAAAAATTCGATTCTGCTGATTTTTCATACGTCTACTCGTCAGCAAGAGAGTCTAGTTGAATGGAAAAAGGATACTTTGATCCTAGCATCTTAAAAAATATTCAATTGTCCTTATCCCACCAAACTCGTCCATCTCTCTCTTTTTTTCTGCATTCCCTCCTCCTTTTTTTCTTTTTTTTTTATCTTTTTCATCATTCGCCATCCGCCCGTCCCACACACACTGACCTGGGTTAACTCGACGAACAGTGCCGAATATAAAACGGCCAGTTCTACTGACCCTCTCCCCAGACTCTGACAAAAAAAATACTGACACAAAACCCGTTTCTCTCCCCACTATGGCCAACAAAAAACCGTCTGTCGGGCTCGGTCCCATTGCCAAATGCATCTTTCTCTCTCTCTCTCTCTCTCTCTCTCTCTCTCACATACACATGATATATATAGGAGCCTTTATTCACTAAACTCGAGTCGAAGGCAGGGCCACGGTCATCCGAAAAAAGCCGCGCCTCCACACTTATTTTCACTCCATAGAATCAACCATTTTATTCTCCATTTCTTCAAAAAAAAAAATATTTCCATTTTTTTTAACGAAAAATTTTTTTTTTTTTTTCTATTTGCAAGAAAAAATTGCAATATTTTTAGAAGCATGATCAATATTCATAGATAATATTTGTGCAATTCTTTTTTTCTCATGCAAAAAAAAGTAGAAACAAAGTTTTTTCATTCATGAATATTTGAGGAGAAAAGTTTCATCAAAATTTCTTAATTCTCAACATTTTTCTTTTTATCAGGAAAAACTTTGTAAACGTAGAATGTCTTCTTTTTTTTTTTTTTTTATCACTTTGTGTTGTTTGAAAAAAGAGAATTATTACGATGGCAATGAGAGTAGCAAACATCTGCGCATTTTTTTTTTTAGTAAATAAGAAAAAAAATTGGATAAAAAACGTATCTTTGAAAAATAAGTCCGATTTTTAAAAAAAAATTCCCTATAATAATTTATTTATCAAACGAAAAATCCAAAAAATTGCTATTTTTTTCGAGTTTTATTCCATTTCCACTCTAATTCATCTAAATATTTTTATTTCCTGAATTATCCATCAATATTAGTAAAATCCAATTTTTCCCATTCAATTTTCACGTTTTTCTCTAAAATTATTCATTTTAAAATCAAAGTGTTTTCAATGAATAGAGCGAAAATGATCAATCATAAATCCTCTCGTGGTCCATTGAATTGTGTTTGAAGATGCGAATTTTGAATCTACAAATACAGTTTGAATTACGTGCTCAAGCTATTCTGTGAAACAAAGCCAGTCTCTGTGTCCTGTCAGCACGAGGCATAAACCCATGACCTATCCCTACATTTTGCCATCAAAATACGTATATTAACCCCATTGGCCATATATACAAGTTTGCTTTAACAAAAAAAAAAAAAAAAAAAAAAAAAAAAAAAAAAAAAAAAAAGTGCCCCATTCTATAATTGCACTCATGCAAGTCGAACTAAATCATCATCATCATCATCATCATGAATGCATGAAAAAAAAAAAGATGAAAAAAGCCCTTTTTCTGCCTTTTTCGAAAGAGACTTTAAAAAAAAAAAAACTTTCTCCCTATAATTTTTCCTGCCATCACTGCATCCACGAGCATTCATTAAAAGGAGCAGAGAGAAGAAAAAAAAGCCCCTTTTTTTGCCCGAATGAATGAAAATCCATAGTAAATTCACATCAGAGATAATTTTCGTGTTTTAAAAAAATAACATTTTTCGTAATTTTTAATTTTTAATCATTAAAAAGTGAATTAATCACTCACCAAAACTGCAGAATCCAGGAAAAATTGGGGAGAAACAAGAAAAAAACGATAAAATCTTGTCGAATCAACACAACACTTCAACTACAACTTCAACTTCAGTATATCCTTGTCTATAAAACTTTTGAAAAAAGGGGGGAAAACAAAAAAAAATTAAGTGATTTTGCAAATTTCAAAAATACACTTTTTAGAAAATTCACTTTATTCGTGGAAAATAAAAATATTTCTCTTAGAAAAACTGTATATATATATATATATAGCACACTCACTGGTTGTGTAGTTGCCGGATGATGCACTTGCACTAACACAAAAATCGCTTTTGGATACTGAAAGAAGGCAACGCGCGAGTTTTCAAAGTCGTGTATCACCACTACGAAGTATAAAAGAAAGAAAGAAAAAGAAGAGGAAGGGAGAGGAGAGGGGAGAAATATAACCCCACTCAATCGAAATCGGAGTTGGTTGTGACGAAACTCAAGCTTCTTCTTTCATTGGAGTAATAACGAAAAATCAAAATTCAACTCTCTAAAACACACATACACACACTTTTTTTTTTTTTTTTTTTTTTTTTTTTTTTTCAAGTTAAATTATAAAATTGAAAAATATTTCAACTCTTCAAAATTATTTTCAAGCAAATTTCCACATATATATATATATATATATATATATACATATGGAAATAATGCTCTGGAACTGTCAATTCACTAACCTACCTCACAAAACAGGAGAGAATACAGGAAAAAAAAAAAAGAATAAAAAGCCCAACCAGCAGTTTATAACGTACAAACGAATGTGCAGTGTACAGGACGTAGCAAAGTGTACTTACCACAGTGGCGCTCGAGTAACTTGCTTTTTCTCATATACCCCCCACTCTCTCTCTCTTCTTTTTTTTTTTTTTTTTTTTTTTTTTACTTGTTGGAGTTAGTGAACACAAGATTGGCTGAAAGGTGCGTGAGAATAAAACTAAGTTTGGAGTAATTTACAAAAAAAAAAAAAAAAGTTGGCCCTGATAAAGTTATATTATCAAAAAAAAAAAAAAAAAAAAAAAAAAAAAGTCACTTGATGATGCTCAATGCATCCTAAAAAATAACGAAATAAAAAGTGTGAATTTCCACGTTTTATTGCGTTTCAATACTGATATCTACTATCAGAGGTGCCAAAATGTATATTTCAGTGTTAATTTTTCAAAGATAAAAAAAAAAAAAAAAAAAATTTCTGACAAATAATTGCAATTAATGATTCGCAAAATATGATTCATTTTTGATAAACACACACACACAGAATTGACACAAGATTTGTGTCCTTGAAAGATATTATGTTCATTATCTGAACAAATAGTTTTTCCTATTGTCAATTGCCATTTTTTTTTGATAATTTCGTTTTTTTTAGAGTCAAATGATATGACTTGGATTAATTTTATTACAAAGCACTTACGCCCCTTTGTTTCTAATTTGACGATATGAATCGCGAATTTTTTTTTAGTAATACATGAATTTCCTTTTTTTTTTTTGTCTCGTTGGAAAATCTTGAGGTTCAAAGATTTATTTTAAGAATGAAAAAAGTTAAAATTTTTGTATAAAATCGTTAATAACAATTTAAACAAGATAAAATTCGCAAATCTGATTTAGTTAATCTGTAAAGAATGTAATGAGAAATAAAATAAATCATTGAAACAAAAAATTCAATTGAAAATTTTAAGATTTTCATTATTTTTTTTCTTCATTTCTTTAAATCTTGAAAATTTTTGTAAAAAAATGTAAAAAATGAAAATTTTTACAATTTTCAATTAATTTTTCGTTTCTAGGGCTTAATTTATTTCTCATTACATTCTTTATAGATTTATTTGATCAAATTTGAAAATTTCATATTTTATAAATTGTTATTAACGATTTTATGCAAAAATTTAAGAAAACTTTAAATAAAAATTAAATTAAGTAAAAATTTAATATAACATCCTTAAACGCATTGTATTATACATATTATCACCTTAGAAACAAAAGGGCATAAGTGCTATGAATAAGCATAGCACTTAAGCCCTTTTATTTCTAATATTACTATAAAAACTAAATTAATCACGAGATATTGAACTTAAAAAGTAAAAATTATTTAAATTAATTCCTTTTTTTTTTCTTTTGTGTGGAATAAATAAAGCTAAATATCAATAATGATAATAATAATTCACGAATTATTCATCAGCATTCGATTTGTATTTATGCACTTTTTTTTTATTTTCAATGTTCTGCTTTGTATCACTGTCAGTTCAACGCCAAAATACACAGCTGCAGAGGGAATATTCTCTTCTTTTTTTTTTTTGACATGAAGAAAAAAAAAAGAGAATTTTATTTTGGCTATCCAATGAAACATCAATCATACATGAGAAGTCTAAAGTGTGCATTGTATTATGAGTGTCATGTGTTGTCATTAGGCGGATTAATCAAATTCCACAGGAGATTGGAAAGACCGTCTCTTTTGGTTAACAGTATAAGTATACGTATATATATATATATATGTATATATATATTTATACAAATGTTTGTGTACGGTAAATGCAGTTATCCCCCATCTCTTCATAAATTTAATGCAGTACTCGTGTGTGTGTCTGTGTATATATATGTATATATGTGTGTATATATATGTGTATGTGTGTGTGTTGTTGCTGCAGTTGAGAGGTAAATGCCCGGGTGTCCGAGACACAGCCTTATCAGTAGTCTGATATTATTTCGGCTGGCGAATAGCAGTACTGAGACACTCGCAAAAATAATTCTCGTGTGCAATAAAAATGTGAATCACTCTTATCATTCATGAACAAAAAAAGGAAAAAAAAAATTCCGGTACAATAAATTTTTTAGGAAAACAGGAAATTTTTTTGGAAAAATGACATTTAAAAAATCGTCGATTGCACGATTTTTTGTCAGAAAATATTCCTTTAAAAAAACGGAAATAAATTATTTTTTAAAACGTTTTTGGGTTTTTTTTTCCTTTTTGAAGGGATTTTTTTTTGAAAATTCAGGCAATCGACTTTTTCTTTTAAACATTTTCGATTGGGACTCTATATACACAACATATTTTTTTTTTTCATTTTATTTTTGGTCAAATATTTGTTTTTTCAATAAAAAAAAAACATTATTTCTTATTATTTTCATATTTTTCTTTTCGATAAACTTTTTTTTGTTACGGATTATTTTTCACATTTTTTCTTTTATAATCAAGAAAAAAATTAAATTTTTTTTCTAATTTTACTGCATAAAAATGCGAATTTTTATTTAAACAATTTTTTTCGTATTAAAATATTTTTCAGATTCTTCTAGTAATTATTATCCATACTATACGTGATTCTATGCGAATTCGATTAACTTCCTCTTCAAACGTGAAATTTTCTCTGTCTCTCTCCTAAACATTAACTCAAAAAAGAAAAAAAAAAAAAAAAAAAAAAAAAAAAAAAAATCTTAATACATATCCGTGAAAATTGTTGGTTTTAAACGGAAAAGATCGTTTCCTGTGGCACAATTCTATTTTCGGTTCTTCCAATTATCACTTGGCGTCTTTAACCACTTCCAAGAGTTTCTCATTTCACTCTGCTGATTGGAGCACAAACGAAAAAAAAAAAGAAAAAAAAATGAATTAAAAAGTGGGGAAATAAAAATAATGGTAGGAATGAAGAAAAAAAATCTTTATCGCATTTAGGCCAAGCGAATTTGACCGATAGCAGGTATACATAGTATATATCCACAAAAATAAGCAAGTTGAACGGCCTTTTGCCTCTTTTTCCTCTTCCTTTTGCTTCCGAATGGAAGCTATATAATCATTTGAATTTTTGATTGTAATTTTTTTAATAGAATATTTTTCCTCAAGAATACATGCAAAAACTAAAAAACATAAATTCCCAATGTCAGGATCAATTTTATTTTTTATTTTCCCTGATAATTTGGTAAATAAAAAAAAAAATATTTCCATTTTTTTTCTTGAACTACGGAAAATCCTAAATTTTTTATTATTCATAAAATTTGTTGTGATTTTTTTTTTTCGAGAATGCACTTGAAAATTTGCCATTTAAGTGACACGAAAATAATGTTGAGTTGTCATGAAAAATTTAAAAAAAAAACTGGAAAATATATCGAGAGGAAATAAAGTGGAAAAGGGGGGGGGGTGGGTTGCTGCCTTTTTTTCCGGAAATGGAGGGGAGGAAATGGGAAAAAGGCCCTTTAGCAAATGTTTTTAAAACCTATTTTTCCCCAGTCTTTTCTAAGGGTAGAGCAATTGTCCAGTTTATTTTTTATCGATTGACTTCATGCTCATCTATTTTATATATACAATACATATATATATGAACACACACAAAACGATGAATTTTATTTCACTCGCCCTTTGTGTTTGTCATTTTTTTTTTCCTCCATTTTTCATTTTCTCGTCTATCTATTCTCTTTTTTTTTTCCATATACATATATATTTGTTGGTGGAGGCGCGATCAGGCAGGTGGTACGTAATGCCCGTAATTGCGTAGCTCAGGACTCATGCACACAAATACTGTATATATATATATATATATATATATATATATATGCAACTGCAGTATCGTCCAGCCATATCGAAAGGTACAATCGTGTCCGATGACTCTCTGGGACCTTATAATATCGTTGCCTCAGAAACAAATTGGCATAAGTGCTGTATATAAGCATTAGGACTTACGCCCTTTTAACTCTAAACTGATGGATATTAACAACGTGTGTTGGACGAATAGTTTGATGCAACTTTCACAGTTGTAATATGTTCAATTGGTCATTACGAGGTGAACTTTCCTAAAAACATTATCTGTTCATTCTTTTTTTTTTTTTTTACCCCAATGTTTTTTAAAAAAACTTTTAGAAAATGAGGGGCAATTTTAAAGTTTTTGAAAATTGACTTTTGTGAATTTTTGAGGTGTTTATAGTGGTATTATCGATTTATGTGGCACTGAAAATAACAATGATATGGAAAATAGCAGAGGAAACAATTTTTAGTATTTTTTTTTTTTTTCAAATTTCAAATATGATTTTTTAAAAAGTCGAAAAAATACACAGAGAAAAATGTTTTCTTGATTTAAGAATGTGCAGTCACTTAATTTAAGAATGTGCAGGTCACTTAAATTAAGTGACTCTTCTCACTTAAATCAAGTAACTTTTTCTTTCTTAATTTAAGAAAGTAAAAGTCACTTAAATGAAGTGACTTTTCTCACTTAAATTAAGTGACTCTTCTCACTTAAATTAAGTGACTTTTCTCACTTAAATAAAGTGACTTTTTCTTTCTTAATTTAAGAAAGTAAAAGTCACTTAAATCAAGTGCGTTTTCTCACTTAAATTAAGTGACTTTTCTCACTTAAATCAAGTGACTTTTTCTTTCTTAATTTAAGAAAGTAAAAATCACTTAAATCAAGTGCGTTTTTTCACTTAAATCAAGTGACTTTTCTCGCTTAAATCAAGTAACTTTTTCTTTCTTGGTTTGAGAAAGTAAAAGTCACTTAAATTAAGTGACATTTCTCACTTAAACCAAGTGACTTTTTCTTTCTTAATTCAAGTGACCTGCACATTCTTAAATTAAGAAAACATTTTTCTCTGTGTGTAAATGCAGATTTTTTGAATTTTTTTTTGTTGCAATAATTTATTTGCATGAAAAAATTTCATATTTTGTGGAAAATTTCCTCTCTACGAACTCTACACAGAGAAAAAGGTATTCTTAATTTAAGATAGTGCAGTGAGTTAATTTAACTCACAAAAGTGAGTTAAATTAACTCACTTTTCTGGGTTAAATTAACTCACTTTTACTGAGTTAATTCAACTCAGTAAAAGTGAGTTAATTCAACTCACAAAAGTGAGTTAATTCAACTCACAAAAGTGAGTTAAATTAACTCACTTTTCTGGGTTAAATTAACTCACTTTTACTGGGTTAATTCAACTCAGTAAAAGTGAGTTAAATTAACTCACTTTTGTGAGTTAAATCAACTCACTTGTATAAGTTACATGAATTTACTTTTTCTTCCTCAATTTAAGAAAGAAAAAGCGGATTAATGTAGCTCACAAGAGGGACTAAATTCAAGTTACTTTTACATTTCCAATCGAATTTCATGGTTAGTACTCGAACCATCATAATTCACGTTGAAGTTTTAGATAAGACATCATGTTTCATCATTTTATATCAGATCAACCGATACAAATCTACGTTAATATACAAAGGGCGCTTTGTATGTTAACATAGATTAGCAAAGGATTAAATTATGAAAAATATTCATGATCTTGAATTTTGCGACACAATCGATTATATTCCAAATATGAATGGTCCAATATAAATACGGTTGAAGTAGACAATGTAGTAAACAATGGGAAATCGTCCTTCACAGATTATCACTAGAGTCATTTTCTAGACAGACTTAGGAAATAGATTTTGAAACAAAAATAAACTAGGTAATCGCTTTCGAAATTCATAGTATTTTTATTGAGCTAAGAACTCCAACATTTAATACATGAATAATATACTGTATGAATGAGTTAGTAATGGGCTACCTGATTCTATAGGATATGCCAATAGGTTACATATTCTTTTTCTTCGGGCCTCAGTCGTACATGTGTTGGGTATTTTGAGTGAAGTCTTTCGTACTTAATACAATTTAATTAGAGGTTATGTGGGATATTGGATAGAACAAAATAAATTGTAAAAGTCAATCTTCACATTTATTTCCAAATTCACGACGTTTCGCTCCTGATTAGGAGCTTCTTCAGGCTCTAAAATGAAACAATCAAGAAAATCAATTTAAATAATATAAGTTAAACATTATTTCGTTTTGACATGAATGATTGACATATATTCATTACTAGCTAAACTACCCGGCTTTGCTCAGGAGTTGATATGGGATTGTGTGTTAGTTGAGATAAAAGAATGAACGTTAAAATATAGAAAGTATTTTTCTTCCTTATTGAAAACATATTCTAATTTCTTAAACCTTCTAGGACATTGTCGGAATTCAGAAGATTCGCGAACCTTTAGGGACATTTTAAAATATTCTCGAATTTCCTGGAACACTGCAAAATATTCTAACACCTGTGAGAACATTCTAGGAAGTTCTCGGACGTTCTGGAACATCTCAGAGTATTCTCAAACGTTTTAGAACATTCCACAATATTTTCACACCTCTTGGAACATTCTAGAAAATTCTAAAACCTTTGGCAACATTCGAGAAGGTTCTTGAACTTTCTGTAACATTTCCGAAATAATTCCAAACCTTCTGGATCATCCTAGAGAATTCCCGAACCTTCTGGAACATTCCAGAACATTCTAAAGCGTTCTCAACTATTCTAGATCATTCTAGTGTTGTGTAGAACGATCTGGAACATTATTTCACCCCCATAAGGAGCAATATTCGCTACTCCCATATCTCGAAAACCAACCCCCGTAGATGAAAACGGAAAACTTCTTTATGGATGAGGGGTGGAGGGCTAACTCCCCATATAATACCCATGGGGCTATGAAGGTTGGTTTCTGAGTTTTAGCGGCACGCACATAGGACACTTTCTTTCATTATATATATGTGTGATTATTGCTAATTACCTTTAGATAAATGTAAGTTGTCATAATATCAAAATTGAAATTGAGAAACACGGAAAATATTTCATTTTCTCTTTCTCACTATTCATCTTCAATGAACTACAATGATAAACCAATTCACAATATTCAAAGACAAAACTCACTCGTTACCAGACGCAGTCACAACTAGTCTACGAATTGATTTATTTTCATGTACTTATGTATTGAGTTTTGTCTTTGAATGTTGTGAATTGGTTTATCATTATAGTTAATTGAAGATGAATAATGAAAAAGAGAAAACGAAATATTTTCCGTGTTTCTCAATTTCAATTTTAATATCATGACAACTTACATTTATCTAAAGGTAATTAGCCATAATAATGACTATATATCGAGGGTCTAAGAGCAGAAGGTCGTATGGGCCAAAATGGCCCTTTCTCTGGCAGAAGGTCGTATATCCTGCACATACGTCCTTCTGTCTTTAGAGGAGCATCTAATAATTCGAATATATCCGCAGTTGTGCGATAGATATTTCTATGACACAATTGTAGATACGACCTTCTGCTTTTAGTACAGTTTCGAATCATTCCAAATTTCCGTATCATCTGCATTATACTGAAAACTATTATCCACTTCCAAGAAAAAAAAATGACGATTCAATGAAATTTTGTTGCAATTCCATTATCCCAGAGGAGGATTTTTTGCACTCTACCAAAAGAGGTAACTTCGCTCTACTCGTTTGCCAAATTTCGGATTTATTCCCGTGTAGTTTGGGCGTAAGTATTAATAGTGTAGCATCATATTTATAGCGATATCTCGAGAATGGTTCATTAAAAAAAAAACTATTGGGCAAAGTGGGGTAAAATGAACACTCTAATTGAACGATTAGAGGATGGAATTTTCTAATGATTGCATTGAAAAGCTGAGAAAATTTTAGGCGGAAAGCACGTGTTAAGGTTTTTTTAAAATCAATTTTCGGAAAAATATACTTTTTTGGCCAAGTTTTGAAGGGGTTTCTCTTCTGAAAGTCGAAAAAATTCAGTTTTCGGCGATATCTCCGGTTCTGTTGGTTGCACCGATTTGGGATTGGTCTCAAATGAGAGGTGAGCTCATCTCCCATCGATTTATGTGGTTCTAAATTGTTTCTAATCAATTTTTTTAATACTTATTGGTCATTTTCTGAAAATTAGTTTTTGCCCTATAAGTATTTGAAAAATTGATAATTTTTTTTCAACCTCACGAATCCACGGGCAATGAACTCATCTTTCATTTAAGAACAGCCCCAGGTCGCTACGTTCAATAGAACCAGAGATATTCTCGAAAACCTGAAGTTTTTCAAAAACAGAAGGCTTTTACCTTCAAATCTTGACCAAAGAAATGCAATTTTTGAAAAATTCTGAAAAATAACTTCTGATGTATGATTTCCACGTGAAATTCCCTCAGTTTTCCAATGCAATCATCAGAAAAAATCTATCTTCAATATTTCCATCTGTTTCGAATAAATTTCAGGGTATAAAATACCAAAACCAGCCCGTGTCCGTTTTACCCCTTGTTTCCATTTTACCCCACCTTCTCCCGAAGACTTTTTTTCTTCCAAATTAAATTTTCCATTTCCTTGAATTTCTAGAATTTTTTAAAAATTTTAACTCGATTTTTTTTCTCCTAAATGCAAAAGTTTGTATGTCCATACGATTCTGAGGAAAAAGTATTCCTAAGGAAAAAATTTTTTTAGGTACGATTTTCTCTATTCATTCCCTACATTTTTTATTTTTATTTTTTTTCATAATTTTTTTTTCTCTCCTTTCCAGGCAGAAGGTCGTATCCGTCAAATCACGATAAAAGTGGTTGTCCGCGACTGGAAAACACTCAAATCGTGGAGAAACCGAAAAAAAAAATTGAAAAACAGGTGGACATACGACCTTATGATGTTTTTCAGGACGCAGCCCGATTTTTGGCCCATACGACCTTCTGCTTTTAGACCCTCGATATCAATCATTTATGTCAAAACGAAATAATGTTTAACTTATATTATTTAGATTAATTTTCTTGATTATTTTATTTTAGAGCCTGCAGAAGCTCCTAATCAGGAGTGAAACATCGTGAATTTAGAAATAAATGTAAAGATTGACTTTTACAATTTATTTTGTTCCATCCACTATCCCACATAACCTCTAATTAAATTGTATTAAATACGAAAGACTTCACTCAAAATACCCAACACGTGTACGACTGATGCCCAATGAAAAAGAATATGTAACCTATTGGCATATCCTATAGAATTGGGTAGCCCATCACTAATTCATTCATACAGTATATTATTCATGTATCAAATGTTGGAGTTCTTAGCTCAATCAAAATGCTATAAATTCCGAAAACGATTACCTAGTTTATTTTTGTTTCAAAATCTATTTCCTAAGTCTGTCTAGAAAATGATTCTAGTGATAATCTGTGAAGGACGATTTCCCATTGTTTACTACATTGTCTACTTCAACCGTATTTATATTGGACCATTCATATTTGGAATATAATCGATTGTGTCGCAAAATTCAAGATCATGAATATTTTTCATAATTTAATCCTTTGCTAATCTATGTTAACATACAAAGCGCCCTTTGTATATTAACGTAGATTTGTATCGGTTGATCTGATATAAAATGATGAAACATGATGTCTTATCTAAAACTTTAACGTGAATTATGATGGTTCGAGTACTAACCATAAAATTCGATTGGAAATGTAAAAGTAACTTGAATTTAGTCCCTCTTGTGAGCTACATTAATCCGCTTTTTCTTTCTTAAATTGAGGAAGAAAAAGTAAATTCATGTAACTTATACAAGTGAGTTGATTTAACTCACAAAAGTGAGTTAATTTAACTCACTTTTGTGAGTTAAATTAACCCACTTTTACTGAGTAAAATTAACTCAGTAAAAGTGAGTTAATTTAACCCAGAAAAGTGAGTTAATTTAACTCACTTTTGTGAGTTGAATTAACTCACTTTTACTGAGTTGAATTAACTCAGTAAAAGTGAGTTAATTTAACCCAGAAAAGTGAGTTAATTTAACTCACTTTTGTGAGTTAAATTAACTCACTGCACTATCTTAAATTAACTCCCTGCACTATCTTAAATTAAGAATACCTTTTTCTCTGTGTAATTCGCAAGTATTAGCAGAAAAAGCTATATCATTTGGAAAGCAATACTATTATCCACTCATTTAATAATACAAAAAAATAATCAGAATGAACCTGCAGGGCAAAATGATTCAGGATTTTTTTTTTAGATGAAGGGATTTTCAAAAAATTTTGAAAAAATTCACCAATAATCTAGACATATCGCAGCATCTTCTCAAATTATTTTCAGAATTTTTCACCGAATCCTTCACTTAAAAAAAAATCCTTCGATATCCCAGAAATGATTGCATATCCAAACACTTATTTTTTAAATGTGAAATAATAATTTTTCACCATTTCAAATCGACTTTTATTAATGACATCATCATGCTCAAGCCAAAAAGGGTGAAACATGAAGCCCTACGATTGGACCATTAGATGCAGCTAATCTGCACGACCCGATTGGGCTGGTTTAATCATATATATATCTATATATATAGATATATACCTGACAAACTGCAAGAGCCGGTCATCCAGGTTAACGTGTCACGGGTATCCCATCAGTTAATCGCACCAGAGACATGATTTTCCTCTCTTTCTCACTCTATCCCATTCGCTATTTTTCATTCTTCCTCTTCTACCTGACATTTTCTATGCGGCTGCTTACTACAGTGTAACGATACTCGTTAATAATACCGCATACACTCTGCGCCGATCAGTAATCACTGATGGGATACTCGGGGTATATATAAGTATCTTTAGAATTGAGCGAAAATGACTCTTTTTTTTTTTATCATCTTTTTCATGATTCTTTCGAGCTGATGAGGATTTTAACATTATTCAAAATTAATACTTCTCCTACTGAGAAGATAAATTACCAAAGTATAAGAGTGTGTTTTGTAGTTTTTATCATTTTTTTTTTTTTTTTTTTGAGGGAAGAATTCTTCATGCTGAGAGATTTTATTGCGGAAATTAGTGTGGGAGTAGTTTTTAATCAAAAATAGTCCATTTTTTTTTGGCTTTTCGGAGACTTTCTTCTTTGTGAAACCACAAAAAATACCACTGAGAGATTAATTTCGGGAAAAAGGGGCAACCCTTCAAAAACTCGCTGTCCATGATTTTACAGAATTTCAATTTTTTTTTTCTATTTGAATTTAAAAAATTCATAACTTTTTTTTTACGGAAAATTTTTCCCTGAAATTAACCAAAATTCTTCCTATGAATTTTTTTTTTATTATAACTCCCTATGAATTGGTAGTAAAATTTGAAAGAGAAGGGAAAATTTTGAGAAGTAAAAATGTTTCTTGATGAATATGAAAAAATACGCATAGGGGAGATTGGGGCAAAATGGACACTGCAATGAAACGGTTAGAGATGGATTTTTTTTGATGATTCTATTGAAAAGCTGAGGAAATTTCAGCCGGAAAACAAGTGTCAGATGTATTTTTCTCGATTTTTTTTGAAAATTCAATATTTTTCGGCATTTTTGAGGGATGAAAGCCTTTTTTTTTTTTGGAAAATTCTCAGTTTTTTGCGAATATCTCTGGTTATACTGGTCGTAGCAATTCGGAGTTGGTCTCAAACGAAAGGTGAGCTCATTTCCCATCGATTTATGGGGTTTTTAATTTAAAAATATCAATTTTTGGGATAGTCATAGGCAAAAAACTGTTTCACAAAACTGTTTCATAGAAATGCCCACAAATACCTCAAAATTCGATATTTTTAAATTGAAAACCCTATGAATCGATGGCAGATGATCTCACCTTTCACCTCTCATCGGAATTTTTACGCTACGACAAATAGAACCGAAGATATTCTCAAAAAACTGAAAATTTTCAAAAAAAGAAAGGGTTTACCCCTCTAAAACGCTCAAAAAAGCAGAAACCACCAAAAATTAATTCCGGCACTTGTTTTCCGCCCAAAATTTCCTCAACTTTCCAATGGAATCATCAAAAACAATCTACCGCCAATATTTCTATTAATTCCAAAAGTTTTCCATAATATTTGCCTAAAAATTTAGATGTGTCCATTTTACTCTTGATGTCCATTTTGCCCTACCTTCCCCTATACAAACAAATATTGCACAAGAAAATGTGTAGAAAAGATAGAGTCTTATCAAAACAGAATTTCTCAGCGTTTTTACGGGCCGTTGGACATCCGAATGATTGCATTCGGTATCTTTTTCTTCAACCCCCTCGAGGGACACGTTTTGCCCAAAACGATTTTGGCTCAACGATAGACGGCTCCATGAAGAAGAAAGAAAGAGACACCAAAGAAAAGAAAAAAAAAAAAAAAAGAAGCCCCGAAGATGTTCAAGACACTGGAATAAAATGCTCTGAGAGGGATGAGGCAAAAATAGAGAAGAAAAAAGAAGGGGAGGGGGGTAGGAAAAAGAGGGAGAATGAATACAATAATAAGCAGAAGAAGAGGAGGTCTTTTGCCTCACGGTGGCAGTAGCGTTTCACGGTGCGAGATAACCGGAATACAGGTTTTCCGTGGATAGAGCTGTGCCGTGACGATGGGCAAAATGGTAGGGGGTATACCGGTAGAGATGCTAATGTCGGCCTTGTGCCACATACCCGTAGCTCTGGTGCACGTCCGTGTGTGTTTTATACATCTCCAACATCTCTTCTGTATCATCCTTTTTCCATTTTTTTTTTTCTTTCACTTGATGACTTCTCCGTGAAACGAGGGATATTGAAAGAAAAACGAACATTTACACTATAATTGAATGAAACTATATCTAAAGATGAACACAGAAAAAAACTGGCCATGAATTATGAACTTCTCGTACATAAAACATGCACTACTAGTGCATGAGTGTCTTGGGCATGAAACATGCACTATTAGTGCATAAGAGTCTTGAGCATGAAACATGTACTATTAGTAACGTAAATATGCACTAATTGTGTATCAATCATGTAAAATTTTGCGTGCATAATTCATGCTGATATAGCACATGATTTATGTTCTTATAAATACATAAAATACGTTTTATCCAATCTAATTGTATTTTACATACATATACACTTATCTTCATAACATTCTATTTCTTTACAAGTTTAACAGTATTTTCTCTCTATTTAGATCATTTTAAGTAGTCCATTAGTTTTTCGTGATATTTGCAAAAAAAATGTTGGGAAATCGACTTTTTCTGTGTTTTACTCCCTTTTTTTTGCCAATTTCTCTGTACATGAGTATAAAACTTTGGTATTGAAGGGACGGAAAATTATATGCATCCCCTTTTCACGATGAATTATAGCAGTTATCAACTGTTGTCGTTATATGAATTCTTTCAACAGAACGTTAACACTTTTGTACTTTATGACAGTAACATAATGATGAAAAATTGAATTTCATTAAATCATTTTTTTTTTTTCTAAATATTTCATATTTCAGAGTTATTTTATCATTATAATCCTTTCTAAAAGTGTTACGATAGCGTCAGCTGAAGTTAGATATCCAAGAATATGATTTTTACGATTTGTATAAATAGTTAAATTTAAATTGTACAATTGCAAAATCACATGAGTTATCTGCTGATAAGATTATCAATAAAATTAACGATGAGAAACAAGAATTTGCGTAATTTCTGCATTTTATCAACTTCAATTTTTCCATAATATTTCATAAATTGCAGTTTTTGTTGTGTGTGTGTGTGTGTGTGTGTGTGTGTGTGTGTGTGTGTGTGTGTGTGTGTGTGTGTGTGTGTGTGTGTGTGTGTGTGTGTGTGTGTGTGTGTGTGTGTGGAAGAGAAAAAAAGCACGAAAATTAGGTTCCATTATGTGAAGAGGAGAAAGAAATTTTTTTTTTTTTTTTTCTACACTCTAGAAATTGCTGATCGAGTAGTGAATAGCAGAATGACGCGCCATTTTAGATTACTATAATGTTTGAACTTTTTTTTTCTTTCATTTCAGGTCGAGAAGCGTTATGACGATGATTACCGCTAGAAGAACGATTTGAGAGTCTTACACACATACAGGCAAATGTAAGAACTGCTTCGTTTTTTTTTTTTTTTTTTTCATCGTTTTATATTGGATAATGTAAGCAAATGAAAAAATGGTAAAATAAATAATGGAAATGAAAGGTTTTTAGGTACTGCGAGCGTACATTTAGGATAGAAGGTCGAATTGAAATTGCAACGAGATCGACAAATGTGCAAGAAAAGAAGGTTAGGCCACAGGCCACAAATGCCCGTTTATATATACATATATATATATATATACCAACTCTCAAACGATTGGGTGGTATATATCGTGAAAATGCGTGAAAAACTTGTTGTCCTAGAAAAGTTAATGGCGTCAGTCAGTGGCACAAACTGTCCGGACACACGTGAGCTGGCTTTGCTGTTCTCCTCACACAGTACAAACTCCTAATCCACATGTGTACACTTATTTTTTTTCATTTTTTCCCTTTTTTCTTCTTCTTTTTTTGCTCTTTATCGTATCAGCTTCCTCCATCGTTTCTCTCACACACTCCATCGTATCAATACCGTTGAATATACCTATTGAATCTACCAGAGACCTCTGCTACTGACAGACAGTTTAATTTATATCTCGGAAACACGCGCCAAATGCATGTACATGATTTTTTTTTTGCCCTCAGAAAATAATATTTTTCGTTATCTTTTTTTTTTTTTTCATGTTTTTGTATTGTCAATAAATAGACCAATGGACAAGTAATGTAATACAAATCAAATAAATCCCCCGAATTAGGTTTTTTTTTCAAAAATATTGTTAGATTTCAGTAGTGAAGAGGTAAAACAAGATAAATCTATTTTTTTTCTCATTTAGTTGTTTGAAAATACCTCAGAAAATAAGCGAAATAGAGCAATTTTGCCCGAAAAATCTTTTGTAACTCTTGAAATTCTCTACAAAAAAAAAGATAAATAATATCACCTTATCTCGCTTAGTTTCCGAGATATTTCCTTCCAAATGATCGCAAAGATAAGTTGACTGATCCTGTTTTACCTCTTCACTACTGATTTATGGAATTAGTGGGTGGAATTAACCATTTTCCCTCTTCTACTGTGATGTATCCCGCATGGAAAAGCAATACATTGTTATAAATATATTGAAAAATATCTGATTAATAACGGGTAATATAATGCGGCAAAAATATGTGTGATGTTCAATATATTATGTCATTATATTCATAATTATACTATTCTAATTATTTAAATTTTGATATTTTATCAGATAAATTGCTATATATGAATCGTTTGGCAATGAAAAATACATTTTTTCATTTACAATTCATCATATAATAATGGCAGTATACTGTATAGTATTTTCCTGTTTTATATGGAAATAATTACCATTGTCATCTTATATTTAATCTTATATTTTATTACAAATAAAACATAGGATATGCCATCATATATAGCTGCTCTTCATGGTAGCTAGCGAATTTCCATCGTTATCACAATACGAATTTAGAACGATACACATCTTCAATGATTTCTAATAGTTTTATGATTCAGTGAAATATTGAGGTACTTCAGATACACGTTGGAAGCTTTCTCTATAGATTGAATCAAATATTTTCTGTACACTGGGACGAAAGTGAGACTTTCGGTAAGCTCACTTCTGTCCCAGTGTGCAGAAAAATCGTATACACACCTTGGGCAGTAAGTAAGAAAGCCTCAGAGCGCATGTTTGTTGACCTCGGCTTCGCCTCGGCCGAATTACATGTGCTCTGAGACCTTTCTTACATTACTGCCCTAGGCATGTAATATACTATTCCTCTTCTTCAGATCTGAGAATTACATCCTTTCCTAGAATTCTATTTTTCTTATAAGTTAGCGATCGTAGGCGCCCAGGAAGAAAATATGCCCCAATTCAAGTAGTCTACGTTTTTCTGGATTTGACTGCTGATAGAAAAAACATTCTACTGCTGCATCAACGCTTCAAAAGTGCACATTCTAGAGTAATTCACAATCCTTTATTTGTCAACAAAAGTGATTTTTTCTCTTCAGCCACTCGGTGAAATCAGTTAAATGGATCATTATTAATCCATGAGAACTCGTCCTTTGCACATAGCGCCACACTGACGCTACTGAACTTACGGCGTTTGCTCGAGTGTAAGTGAGGCGCTAGAAAAAGCGCGAGTTCTCGAAGGTTGAAAATGCAGTTCTATTTGATAAAAAAAAAATGGGGCGTATTTTGGACCACTATTTGCTAATTTTCGAGATCTTCAATAAACGAACATTAGAAAATAGAGCAGTATATTATGAAAGAATGGACAATGTTCCCATTGACCGAATCCCCATACAAATTA
This sequence comes from Aleiodes leptofemur, assembly GCA_963942555.1. NCBI lineage: Eukaryota > Metazoa > Arthropoda > Insecta > Hymenoptera > Braconidae > Aleiodes > Aleiodes leptofemur. The sequence goes on from OZ012620.1 coordinate 4,950,598, forward strand.
TTGGGAAAGATTGTTAGGTGAATAATGTCGGAGAAAAAACTTCAATAATTTTTTTTTTATTGCCAAAACTTCAATAATTATTGGGAAACATTTTATTTTATTGCAATGTTTCGGGATACAGAATTCATGTCAATAGTTCAAGGTTACATACATATTTACAAGCGAGGTAACATTTCCCATGATTATTTAATGTTGATATGTCAATGATTACGACTTTTTTCTCAATTTGTTCAATTCTTACAGCACTCAAAAAGTCATTTTTTTCTTGTAAAAAAATTAAATGTTCCAATCGTCTTTTAGGCACAAAGAGCTGATGTTTTGGTTGATAATATTTTCCAATTATATAATTACACATGCTTGTGCCATTTTTAACACCCACAAAATTTTTTATCTCAAAAATTCTACCATCCCTCAAAAGTACATTGAAATTGGATTTTTTTTTTTCTCGATCATATAATTTACCAGTAATTATTTCATGTTCGACTACGCATCGTTTGTAAACATAGTAATTGCTGCCTGAATCGAGTTGAATATTCAAACTTTTCAAAGCTAAGTATTGATTTCTTGGTAACTGAGTTGTTATTATTGGATTCTCAAGAATTCCAATATGCCCTATTTTAAAATGTACTTCCGGTTTTTGTTTCTTATTTAGTAAATCTTCTAGAAATTCTTTCCGATTAATATCAAGATCATTTTTGCATTCCATTAATAAACAATCAACAGCACATTTTAGGCGAAAGGAATCACTAATTTGTGTTGCAACACCATTTGGACTGTTCACATGAGATTTTAAAATTTGATTGTAATTCTCGTAAATGAATGCACTGTGGGACCAGAGGGGTCCCCAATTTTCTACGCTTTCTGCTAGATGTGCTAATTGATGGACATTAAAAGTTAGGTGTTTTTTGTCATAAAGCTTTTCAACACCAGTAATGAAATCCAATAAACATTGATTCGCATACACTATTTCTGATTTCATTATTGAGGATTTAACTAGAAGTGATATAGCGTCTACTAATAGGGCCCAATGATCAATGTACTTTTTCGGAAAGAAGCGTTTCAAAAGAGGTAAACTATAGATTAAAATAAAAGCCACACACTCGTGGGCTTTTAGGTGAGCTCGATCTGATATCATTCTAGGGGTGCTTGAAAAATCTGAAGTTGGACGTATAGAAAGTAAAAATTCATCTGCATCATGAATAATACGTCCAAAATAAAAATCTTCCTTATTATTTTTAGAATCAAACCACAGATTGATGAACTGACGGCAAACTCCCAATGCAACACAATGCATCCAATCTGTATCTAGATTTTTTATAATATCAAAACCTGGAATTTTACTCAATTCTGATTTTTGTTTGATTCCTTTTCTGTCTTCTTTTTTGTTTTTTTTCGCATGCTCCATAGTTCCTACATGGGTTCTGAGACCGACACCAAAAGGATTTCCATCAACAATAGGATATATTCTTGAGTGCCCCCGACCTTTTTCTATTTCTTCTCCACGATTGAGACACAAACCACATCCATAGGCACCATTGAATTGGGTGGAACATCTGACTAAAGGACGAGCAACAGCATCACATATTCCCATTAAAATAATTACTTTTTTTCTATATACTTTTCCACAATACTCATATTCAAAACCGTCAGTGAAAAGCTTCTGAGCTTCCGTGACAAATGGTTTGAGATATTCATTTAAGCTCTTAGGTTTACTGGGTCCATACCATATACTAACGAGTAATACATTACTCTGTCGTTCAATTGGATCTAGTTCATTTAGTGTACATAATATTGGATATGCTGATTTATTGGAATTCTCAAATATTGGAGTTCCATCTACTCCAAAATTGAGTGAAATCCATTCATTGTCATTTGATTTTATATTTTTTTTATAGAGCTTCCCATCAAAAATATCCTCAATGGCATATGTACATTTTTTTTCACGATTGTGAGAATATAAATTGTGGGCATCAGTCTCTTGAAAAATTCGACGTAATTGGTCTTCTATTGACAAATATAAAAAAGAACCTCCATTGGATTTTGAATTATTTTTGAAAGAACATGACTGACATTCCAGTGTTTTTATTGCAGATCCGAGATAATATCCGCACTTGATGCACAGATAATGAGTCGAAACATCTCTTGAATAATAATTCATAATTTTTTTCCAATAATACTTTGAGCATTTATCATTATATGTATCAGTTGATATATTTAGCAATTTCGTTATCCTTGAGGATACTGTATATGTGATACCGCAACGCCATTTGAGTGCCATCAGTAGCAGATTTTTTATTAAACATTTTCTGGGAATTTCATCAGTAACATTTATTTTGCCGGTGCGTTGATTCACGTCAATAGAAGACTTTTCATCCAAATTTATGGCCAAGTTTTCCCCAATATTCTTGTTAGAACTCTCATTTCCTGATAAGTCATTTTCCTTGATTAAAAAAAAATGCTATTAATTAATAATTTAATAACTACATAATTATATAATTACAATCATGAACTTACTTCCAGATTGAGCTGATCAGTGTCAACTTGATTTTCACTACACTCATAACTGTTGGCCTCTGATAGTCTTTGCATTCGATTGAGTTTTTTTTCGAATGACTCTAGTTTTTGTAATATACATTCAGGATCATCATCCAAAACATTTTTCCTGTAATAATATATGTGTGCATTCATTGCCTTATTCTTTTTATATCTATATAGATTCAGTAGTATTCACTAACATCCCACGTTACGATAAACTTGTAAAAAACCACTTGCGAACCACTTGTAGAAAAAAAATAGAAAGTACATGGATTTTATAGCAAATCATTTGAAAAATCCGTATTCCTACTCTTTATTGTCTGGGAAAGAGATATTTTCTATTATTAGCGAATCGATGATAGAACAAAAAAAACACAATTGAAATGGAACGAGGGATTCACATTCGTGTTTTTCGTTAATTAGGAAATCAGAATTAATTCAATTCAATTTTTCCGAATGAATGAAAAACAGTAATATGAATTCCATGCTTGATTTTAATGACTTCTTTTCCTAGCACTGCTCCACTGATAATGAAAAGAATTCTCTTCCCCAAATGCTTTGAATGAATATATGTCATTTTGACTCTTATTTTGTACAAGTAGTTTGCTAATTCTACGCTCAAACTGGCTTCAATTATTGATGAATTAATTACTCTCCCCCAAATAAATGAAAGTAAAACTATGAATTCCCCCAACTACTCCAAATGAATTAATGTATCTAGTAATTTGTTCTATTCCTGGTTCGTTGAATATACACATGAAATATTTTTCATCGTTTACATAATTTAATAATTTCTTTTCCCCAAACATAAATTTAAAAAAATAAAAAAAAATCCTGAATATTCCAAGCCATTTTCATCCGCCAATTTTTGAAAAACCAATTTTTTGACAGCTTAATGAAGTTTTGGAGATTTTTTGAAAATCTGCGAATTTTCTGAGGTTTTTTCATTATTGAAAGCTAGATAATTGAAATGCTCAATGCCTGAATTTCAAAGTCAATTATCGACATTGTTGTCAATGAATTCATTTCTCAATATGAAGAGCCGATAGGGTTGGTATGAAATCTTTCGCAGCACTTGTGCGATACGATAGATTTCATACTGACCTTATCGGCTCTTCAAAGCCTCGTGTATATAAAGAGCAATTTCAAAAAGAAATGAATGAAAAACGACGTCAGTAATCGATCTTGGAATTTCAACAGTGAGCATTTTAGTTATCTATTTTCCAAAAGTAAAAACTTTAAAGAATTTGCAAATTTTCAATATATCCACAAGACACTCTTTATCAGGTAGATCCGCCAATCAGACTATCGGTCTTCAAAGGGTGGGTTCGTCTTGGACGCTTACGCGCTTCAAGCGCGTATATATAGATATACATCATATGCAAAATGCTGTCGGATGTGGCACTCAAAGCGCTCAAAGCGTCCAAGAGGTATGCACCCAAAGTGTCATTATTTTTGAAAAAAGATCTGTACATAAACTATACTTCTCGAATATATTTCTCCTATGATCAATTAATTTTGAACGCCAGTATCGCTGAGTTCTTGTGGGAACTTCTCCATTACTTTCATAATCATAATATTGCATGTATGGACCACGTTTTGATTTATGTTTATTTTTTTTTGAATCAATTGGATTTTTCGGCATGACTAACTCCCAGCCGTCAACTTTATTTCACCAATTTTCCTCCATCAATAACAAAAATAAAACAACTGAAGTTTCCAGACTAATCGATTTTATTTAATTTTCAGGTTTTTCAGGATATCTCTGGAACTAAACGAGATAGAGCGATTCTGCATCAATCCTTTTTTATAGCTCTTGAGATTCTCTACAAAAAAAGATAAGGATAAGATTGCTCTATCTCGCTTAAATTCCGAGATATTTCAAAAAGACTGGTGAGAAAAGAGAATTAATTTATTCGAAAATTTTATATTCTTGAAGTAAACAAATACACATCGTGAAAAATTTTCAATATCGGCTCGGGCTGACAGATCGCTGTCATTTAATTGGGATTAATTTGCGATAATAATAGTTTGATTAATGTAGTAATATTTGATTTAAACGATAATATTTTATTGGAAACTTGAGATTTTTCAAGTGCGATAGTTTCTGAAATTCTATTTTCAGTTCATTTTCGAAAAATGAGTGGCAAAAAAGTTTTTGCGCTAGTGCGATGGATAGGAGGGAAATATGACAGCACATACACAGCTGGTGTACCCGTAGATTGGATCAAGGATTTTAATCTCGAGAGCTTCAATCCAAATGAGGATCCAGATCTTTCGTACGTTGTAGAATGGCGATTAATCACGAAAAAAAAGAAACAGATTGGCAATTGGCCATGTTATGATGCACGTGTCATCATGATATCAAGTTTGTGTTCCTTATTTCGAATATAGAGTTTTTTATTATTTATTTCCATTTTATTTTGGAAAATAACTCACTAGATAATAATGGAACTATGCTTATTCTCCAGAGAATATAAAAATTCTAAATAAGCGTTTACATGATCTGGAAGGCCAAGTATCACCATTGAAGCCTAGAGCACTGAGGAAAAAGAGTTCAAAGGCAGTTAAATCAAAGTCACAAAAGGTGACCAACAGAAAAATTGGCCATAACATTGGATCATCATCGAAGAATACTCCAAAGGTGGATAAATTTTATCATAATTTTCTTAAATTGAAATACTCTAAAGTTAATAATGAATCATACGTTTTCATATTGAAAAGCTCGATTTTATAACGAAAATTGAATCCGATAGATGACATCTACTCCTAAAAGGAAGAAATCATTTAAAGAACAAGTCAACAGCAAGAAGTCCCGAATTGATGTTTCATACAGTGATGGAAATGATTCTCCTACTGAAATTGATGATAATGGACACCCAGAGGACAATGGGAATAATAATAATAATGATAATAATGATAATAAGGATCTGAGCAGTGATGCTGGAAGTGAAACAAGTGGTGTTCATGGTGATAGTGATGACGATAATCAAGCAGTTGATGATACTGACGATGAGACTGGTAATTAATTTTTTTCCCCTATTGATATTACAGATTTATATGGATATGCATTGTAAATATTTTTTTCATTTCTGATATTCATACATCTTTACAATGACTTATTTTTTCAGGTAATGTATCTACAAATGATTTAATTCGACAAATGGCGACAGAATTCAAAACCATGAAGAGAAGCTATGAGGATTTGATCAGAAGAGTCAATAACCCACCGGCACAGAATGATAACAATGATGAAAATGATCAAGTAATGTTCTTCTTATTGATACTACTATGATCGATTTATTTATTTGCAGAAATTATTCATTGAGTAATTCCTAAATAATTTAGCATGAATTGGGACATGTTGGCAGTGGCATTTTCATTCCTGTCCGGAAGTGGGGGCGCATCCAGCATAGGGATACCTTCCAATCTATGGGACGTGCACTAGTGAGGGCCTTATTTGCTCCAGATATTTTATTAGCCAGTAATTTCCGTGGGAACCGAAGTAAAATTAATAAAAATTCAGAAAAACGACCAGGACTGGACCCAAACATTGTGCGAGCGATAGAAGGTGAATGATTCATTTTTTCTTCAATCGACTAGATTAATAGATTATTTTCCATCTGATGAATTAATTATTCATTCATTTGCTCGATATTTTACAGAAACAGTAGAAGGAAAATTTCCAGGATACAATAAAACGTTATTCGGTTCTTCAATCAATAACTTTCTATGTGAAATGAGGACGAAAAATGAAAAAAGAATTCAGGCAATTCATTAATCGGAAAAAATTGAACAGGATGATTATTACTATTTTTCTATTTCTGGTTATCTTGCATTTAAGCTGACCTGTACGCTCACACAGCCGACGTTTCCATTATTACTTGTTAATTCCCCGTTTTTAATTATTAATTATTTTATTATAGGGTCGTAATTAACAAAGAAATGATGAATTTCGATTTTGTTATTATTATCTTTGTAATTATTCTCGACATTACAATTTCTGTTAAAAATATAATAAAAATACGTTCACTATATCGTTTTTTGTCAATAAAACTCCGAAATTCATTCCCTTCATCAATGTGAGATAGAATGGAAGAACAATAATAAATTTCATGTCTTAACTATGTTTTTTCGTCACTAATACCATTTCGGTTTCAACTCCTTCATATAGTATATTTTTAACTGATTTTTTAATATATTTTGGAAGTATTTACTTCATTATATTCTAATATTATATATTTAATTGTATTCTAAACATATATTAATTTTATAACTAGAATAATATATGCTGAAATATATTCAAAATTTATAGTTGTTATGATTATATGTTCTAATATAAAAAAATTATAATTAATCAATATATATTTTTCTGTATCAAATCATATAATATTGCGGCAAAAATATGCCTATGCCTTTTTATACCAAATTTTATAATATCATATAATTTATCAGTTATTCGAAATTATATTTTCAACAATATATATTCTTTCCATGCGGGATGGATGAAGAGATGAAAATCGCATTTTTTTTCTCGCATTACCATTATTATTTACGGTCATGAATGGATAAACATTGAAAAAAACGTTGCAAATTTGACTTTAAAAAAGGTTTTGCCATAACTTTCTAGCGGAGTGGAATTTTTGCATGATTTTTTTTTGCATCCTCCCTCCCCCCCTTCTCTAATTGTTTTTTTGCATTTATTTGGAGATAAACACATTCCAATACAAAAGAATTTAATGATTAATTCGCTCATGCCTTTTCCTCAATCAACCAATCATTAACCATTACTCATCATAATCATTGATTTTAAAGAAAAAAAAAAAAAAAGAAAAAAAAAACATAACACGTGGTATTAATTTTCACACAAAAATCCATAATACCTCATTCATTTGAGAATTGAGTTGATCGAAATGCCGTGCTCATGTTAAACGATTTTATAACGATATATACACCGATTATTATGGATGCCTGAGGATCACGAGGCCTGGCTAAGTAATAATCTTTGAGCGTTCTAATGCGACTTGGAACCGGGCGGCCTCCAAGTTGAAATAACTCGCCCGTACCTCTCTCACCTCTTCACTTCATCGTATCTCTCTTTTTTTTTTTTTTTTTTTTTTTTTCCCCCATTTTTTTTTAACCGTCAATTTTTTTGCTCTTTCCTCTCCATCTTATTTTCTATCTCTTTGCCATACGATCACACAGGTACCTCTATTCCCCTCCCTCTTGCCCCTCCCCCTCCCCCTCCCCTCAATGTCCGATCATCGCCGAACTAAGATTGAGATTTTTCATAATTTTTAAAATTTTTATGAAATTTTTATAAAATTTTTATAAAATTTTTATTAAATTTTTATAAAATTTTTATAAAATTTTTATAAAATTTTTATAAAATTTTTATAAAATTTTTATAAAATTTTTATAAAATTTTTATAAAATTTTTATAAAATTTTTATGAAATTTTCATAAAATTTTTATGAAATTTTTTTCCTTCGAAATTTTTTCCAATATTTTCTGAACCTATATAGAGGTGACATGGGCAATGAAAGAACTCCTGCAACCACGACAAAGAAAACTAAAACTTTGTTGAAGTAAGTTGAGAGAGAGAGAGAGAGAGAGAGAGAGAGAGAGAGAGAGAGAGAGAGAGAGAGAGAGAGAGAAAATTATTGGCCATTCTATCTAACTTCATTCAAACGTTCTTTTTTTTCCCATCGTGGCTTGTGCATAGGAGAGATAGAGACGCGATGAAACCACGTACCAAGGACAATCACTTTTATTCACAGGTATATATCGTCATGGATTGATGAACACTGAAGACATTGAGAATATACTTTATTATTATTTTTTTCTTCATATTAACTGCTTTTGAGGATTGTGAGATTTTATTGGTTTTTAAAAATAAAATAATGATGTAATAATTATTTGCTAACATATTTTAGATATGAGGGATTATGGCATTGTAATTGCATTTAAGAAAAAAACGTTTTTTAGACATTTTTTCAATGGTAAAAAAAGGTGATGAAATTTTGATATTCGAGGAAGACATGGATTTGCAATTTTTAAGTCAAATTGTGATTATATTCGATAATTGCAGTCTATATATTTCAATAATTGATAAAAAATTTCAAAAAATCGCAATTTCAGTAATTTAAACTATTTCTCAATAAAAACGTATTTTTCCCTTTTTTCATATCAGATGTTGTTAAATTTGTGATTTTTTCAGTTGTTCCCATGGGAAATGACTTTTCTCAGCCATTTCAACAATAAATATTGAAGACATTGAAGAGAGTATGTTTTTATTTTGTCACATTAACTGCTTTTGAGTATTGTGAATTTTTTTTATTGGTTTTAAAAACTTAAAAAGTTTTCATTTGTCGATTTATTTATTTATTTTATTATTATTTTTAAGTAGTTTTTGGTTTCCTTTGTTCTTCTGGCCTGTGGCAACCCACGGAAACAGGTGACCAGTGATAGTAATGGCTATCCCCCCCCCCCTCCCTCCTCCAGTACTTGAATAAAAACACGTTGACAATCATTTAATATTTGTAATGCTGTATAAAATACGATATAATAAATTTTTTTTTTGCCCTCACACGTGGCACTCCCTCATTCTTGTTTTGTTATTGCTGTAATATCATTATTGAAAGTGAGACGACAATGAACCGATCCCCAGTCTCGTTGTCTCCATTGGTACAACTAACTCCATTCTGCATAAATAAACAGAGGAGAAAATCTGGATAAAATGGACCAGTAGATTAAAATGATTGAGGATCTATTTTTTAAAGATCGGCAGCATTGCCAAAAAATTCGAAAAAATTCACCAACAATATAGATATACTGTAGCATTTACTCAAATTTTTTCAAATTTTTTCATCAACTCCTTCCAACCGAAAAAAAAAAAATCCTCCATCATATTGCCACTTCAGTCCATTTTACTTCACTTTCCTCTATATATAACAAATTCATTTTTTTTTCCACCATTATTTTCTTCAGACTTTTATTTTTAATCTCCACTGACAATCGCAGCCAGACACATATTTGCTAAATATATCGATTCTGAAAAGACCCCCATTGTGACAATAGGCTTATTTTCATTTTTTTTTTTTTTTTTTTTTTTTTTGTTATCGATGTAACACTGGTGAGAGTTGTGGCCATTGTTGTGGAATGAACAGCATAATATGATGCGTTGACGTTGTGTGTCTCTCATGTGGGCCGTTTTTTTTTTTGTTCGTCACAAGAGCGTGTGTCCTGTGTCTGCATTGGTGTCAGAGCTCTCGGAATCGAAGGACACTTCTTAAAAAATTCGCCGGAAATATATATATATTTTTTTTTGCCCTGGCGTAAAAATAATGCACGTTTCTTTGTGTGGGTCAGAAAATGAATTTCAGCCCATTTTTTTTTTTTTTTTTTTTTTTTTTTTTTAGTAACTGGAGGCGTCGAAAACGCATGGAGCTCAGGCATATACAAAGTGAAAGTGCAGCTTTTGCACGAGTGAGGTGAATACTGCAGATAGGAAGGAGAAACAGTCAAGAGAAGAAGAAGGGGGGGGGGGGGGGGAGGGGAGACTGGTGACGAGCGAGTCAGCAGAAATACAGGCACAGTGCTCTGGTCGTTGCTCAGTGTCTTGGCTTGGCTCAAAGGCCTCTGACCTTGTCCCAAATACTACGACTGACTGGCTCTTGGCTTTCATTCCTTCGTAAAACCCCCTTCTCCCATTGGTAATGTATCCAAGTTTTGTATATACTGTCCCGCCTTTGCGCGTTCGGCAATATTCGGGCCGTGAGACTAACTTTGAAAAATTCTCTCCCCCCCCCCCTCCCCTCTATCCCTTCTTCTTCAGGTCTACAAACAGTTCATTGTTAGATACTTCCAAATACGAATGAAGGAAAAAAAAAATCTTGTCTTTTTTTTTCATCACCGTAAAAATGCAACATCCTTTCATTCCATGCTGACATAAAAAAAAATTGTAAAGGAAAATGGCAGAGGAAAATAAAAAGACTGGGGGAGGGGGGGGGAGGCTTGTTTCTTCTTCTTCTCCTTTTTTTTATTCCTCTTTTCACCTCTCTCGCATTTTATAAATGCCCGGGTAGAACGATAAAAAAAAAAAGGAGAAAAAAAAAAATAAGCCCAGACCCTCGTAAAGTAGAGATGAGAGTGGAAAAGACGTGAAAATAATGTGATATCCAATGGATGCTTCGGTTTTTCACTATCGTCCAAGGTATAACGAGGAAGAATATAGGTGGACAAACGAAAATACCAATGTTATTGCTAGAAGTATGTTATATGACGTAACGAAATGCTTTGGGGATCGATTGAATTTTCTTCTTTTTTTTTTATGATTCTTGTAGTGCCACCGGAATTTCAAAAGTTTCTTATATTACTAAACGGCAAAAAAAAATTGAGGATAAAAATCACTATTTCACGTCTCTTTTATATTATACGAGAGGAAAAAAAAAAACTTGAATGGAAAATTATGTTATAAATTTTATTAGCGTAATACTTTCTTTCAAGATTGTAAAGAAAATGTAATTAATAAATTTTTTTCTTTGCTAAACTTTCTTCAAAGTTTATCTTTGATTTTTTTTTCTCTCTCTCTTTTTTTTTTATATCACGAAGAGAATGAATAATTATATTTAATAGGCTTTCTCAGCAAGAGTCATGTCATCAAAAATCCATATTCACAGAATCAGTAAACTATATTAATTCAATTATGCACAAATTTCAATGTTTTAATACTAAAATATTGTCTATATCTAAGGTTATCATTAGGACTGAAGCTGCATCTAGATCAAACACATTCTGAAGGGTTATGAATGTTAAACTGACCTTTATAAACCACAAACTGACTTTATGAACTTCAAAAACTTTTAGGGGAACTTTCAGAGGAACTTTCAAAGGAACTTTTAGGAGAACTTTCTGCAAGGGAATTTTTAAGGGAACTTGAAGACTAACTCATCACGATCATAACTCAAGATGAATGATAATATCCAAATGTTAACTAATTCTTTAAATTATTGGGAAACACGAATTCCTTAACGAATACTTTGACATAAATGTCATTTTGACATTGATAACCATTTAAAATGTGTTTGATCTATAGACAACTTCAGTCTAGATGGAACCGTACACCAAAATCTATTACCATCCTCTTAGGCCCAGGTGCATAAAGTTAATCACCGATTAGTAGCAGCCAGTTAACTGTGCTGCCGCAGTTAAGCGACAGGTGGAGTTAATTTTCAGCGATTAACTTCAGTCAGTTAACTTGGTGTGATTAAGAAGAATTTGGGATGGCGTGCCTAAAAATGATCGAAAACAGCTCAAAATAGTTATGGACTGATGACCACTGTACCATAACTGGATGAATTGTTGCGTTTTCATTAATTTGGAGCTGAATGGAACAAATTTTTCATTCAGTTTTTGGTTATGAATCCAGCTGCCACTTGGGTAGCCATCTTTAATTATCACTGAGCGAAGTTAACTGCCTAAAGTTAACCATATATATAACTGCGACAGCTCAGTCAGTTAATCGACGATTAGCGCTAATCGAGCTTTATACACCTGGGCCTTAGGGCTCAAGCACAATGATAAAACAGTTCGGTTAAAACCTAAAAATGACGTCATATGTAGGAACGAAATGGAAATGAAATCGATGCTCGTGCCCTCTGCTTTCAGCTGTTGAAATTTGAATTATGAAACAATTCCTTACGCATACAAACAATTTTTCACAATTATCAATTTTCCATGATTTCCAATGACTTCGCAGTATTTAGCTTTATTTTGCACACAATTTTTCACTTGTATTCCACGGTAAATAGTCGCCATTGACGCAGTTCAAGTCCACAGTCCCTGTTCAGTCCGGTCTCATGTTCCTACCGATGACGTCATTTGTAGATTTTAACCGAACGGTTTTATTATTGTTCTTGAGCCCTTACACTGTAAAATTTATAGTACTGAGGCTCATAAGTTCCAACGTCACAGGTACCCAAAAGACCTTTCAAGTGGAGTATCACACAAATTTATATGTCATTTGGTATGTAACCCAAGTTTCAAGTTGAAGGACTTTTCTCGTGCAATAATCGATTGTTAAAAATCAACTTATAATTTTTCAAGTCAATTAAGAATCAATTCGCGATCGAGATATCATATCGATTGATCGATTGACCATGTGATTATCATAGCAGAATTACCATGAAATTCAACTCTTTTTCCAGCTTTCAAATCCAATTGGACATTAAATTTGCGGTGCGATGAGTAATTTTGAAAGTCAAAGAAAGGCAAACTCTATCGGACAGTTGTCAAATTTCCACACAAAAAATTAGGCAATTTTAAGAGCCAATTGGTCATGATAATAACTTTTCGGCCATTTGGACTTGAAATTTACATAGAAAATTCTAACAGTGTAGAGTTGACCTTGAAAATCAATTTTTCATCTGATTTTTACATCTTCACTATGATCATGTCAGATTCTTACCTCTTTTTTACACAATTTTTGCATGGAAAAAAAACAAAGTACCAATAAGATTTCTTGCATGTTAAAATATTGAGTGACATTTCAAAAATATTTTTCCCAGCATTCAACACATTCTTTATCTACTTTAATTCCACGTTTTACCCCGAAGTAGTTACAGAAGCAAGTCAAGTACAGACAAAAATGCACAAAGAGAAGGGGATAAACTTTATTTTTCATTTATTTCCTTTCATTTTCTTTTCTTTGCTTCAACTTTTTTTATTTTTTTTTCTTTTCTTTCAAAAAATTTCTTTCAAAGTGCGGCAGAAAATGCCACTGGACAAAGTGAATCCCTGCACTTCTTTGCGTTTCACACAGGCAATTAAGAAAACCAGTGCATTCGTATCGATCTTTGTCTCCTAGAATCGATGTAATTAAATCAGATATTTCAAGAGACGATACCCATTTAGTGTGTGTATATAACGTTGGTGTATAACGCCGCACTATAGAGAAACGGAAATTCTACGAACTCAAACACGAAGAAGACCAGTCGCATCTTATAACCTAGCAGAAGAAGCTACTTTTTTAAATTCTCTTTTTAGTCTTTTCATTCTTATCTTTCTTACCGCCATCTGTTAATCGACTTCAAGATACCTTCAATAAATCACAAATTTCTTCTAGTCATGAAGTAGAAAAATGAAAAAATAAAAATAAAAAATTACCCATTTTCGGTGAATTTTAATGACATTTTTTGTTCAACTTTTTTTTTTTGTTTTAATTTTTTTTTTTTATTATTATCTCTCATTACTTTGAGATTGAGGGGAGTTTGTAATCGAGGTCACTGACTTTTCCTTCCTTCTTTAAGAGATTGTGTGTTTCGAGCATGGGGGTCGCAGGCCGCGGGCGGTCGTGGGTGCGGGGTCCATTCCACGAAGTCATTAAGGCCGGTAAGTAACGACCTGAATACCAGTTCTTCGACGTTATGCTTTGATTCAAATATCAAATTTTCAACTGTTCATAAACACGAAATACTCATCACTAATATTTTTAAACTTCAGGGATAAATACGCAGGTGAAAAATTGAGAAAAAAAAAAGCAATTTTTTCAAGAATTTTTTTGAGAAAGGCATTTTGATTTATTAACGTGAAAATTTGTGCACGTATTATTGGAACTTTGAACTTTATTTTGGGATTTTTTTTTCATTCGAAAATAGTTATTTTTGAAAAATGGCGAAGTTTCGAAAAAAAAAAAAATTTCTACCTTTAATTTTTTGTGAATAAAAAATTTGCTAATTAATTATATGAAAATTTTAATTTATCAAATATCTCAAATACAATTTTCAAAAATTATTAAATCGTCAATATCATGATTTTACGATAATTGAATTCACTTACAAGAAAATAGAGAACAAAAAATATGCAAATAATTTTATTAATCAACATATTTGCATGTATCTCCCCTCTATTTAATGAATAATAGATTAATGATTGCTTATTAGGTGGTTCGGTAGTCCGAGGCCACACGACCGTCAAACGTTTAGAACATTCTAAAATGGCGGCCCACTGAAGGCCAGATTGACCTTTTTTTTCTTTTTTTTTCTTCTATGTCTCGTTTTTTTTTTTTTCTTTTTTCATTCCATCATTTTCTTCCATCTCCGACCGGTTTTAGAAGAGAGCTAAGATGAGGCGTATGTGCGCACGCCACTGGTCCCTCTGTGCATTCAATCTCGAATGATCGTTCAAAGCCCAATCGTGATAAACTTGAGGAAGGAACCGGTCCTAGCCAATCACTTCGTCCGGTCTACACAATGCCCTGAACACTAGTTTTTTTTTTTTTTTCGTCCAATACTAAAAAAATCAATTTTATTTCTAATATTTTTTGCAAATTTTTATAGAATTTTTTTTGAAATTTTTTTGTTTCATTTTTCATTTTGTTATATATACCTTTTACTCATCATCTCAATAAATTGATCTACTAGTTCCGACATTTTGCATCTTTAGAAGGCTGAATTAAGTAGAAAAAGGAAAGGAAATCGCTGCACTTAACCGTAGTTTTTTGCTGCTCCAAGCGGATACAAAGAGTGGAGGTGATTCTCATTTTTTTTTCTTCTCTCCTTACCTATCTCACTTTAACAGATGCATCAAATGCAGATAGATTTGTGTGTTGGGATATCAATAGTTGCGCAGATTAGGTGCAGCCGTGATTAGCCCCCTCCGACACAAGTTATAAGCGTCAGGTGCAAAGTCGATAGAACACGTATAATAAACTTCTTGTTGTAAGATTTCGTAACAGCGACAAAATATTACAGGATTTTTATGATAGTAAATTTGAATGATAATAATTATGAAAAGATCGGGAGTAATGAGGTCAATGATTAATCGAATCTTTTTTATTTCAAAGTGAAGGACACGATAAAAAATTCTGAAAAAATTTGAGATGATTGTTCGAGATGTCTATATTGTTGGTGAATTTTTTCAAATTTTTGGAGAGACACGCCCTTTTTTTACAAAAAAATTTGAGTCATTAATAGAAGAAATTCGCTCTAATTCAATTTTTTTTAGTTGAAAAACTCGACAGAAAATTCTGAAAAAATTTGAGAAGATGCACTGACAAGTCTGCATTGTCGGTGAATTTTTTCAAATTTTTCTAAAAACTTGCTCCTTTTTTAGAAAAAAAATTCTATCAATGAATAGAGAATATTCGCCTTAAAATGGCGGATAATCTCGTCAGTCAGAATTCTGCGAATAGTTCACAAAAAAAATTTCATTGGTGAGAAACAATGTATTTCGAGGGAACCACTGATGACCTCGGCTTTCGTGACGCCTAGTTGAATGACGTCACGCCCTTCTAAACAGGAGGGGCCCAGACCGGCTAAACATGGCCGGTAGATTTAGGCAGCCAATAGAATGGCTCAAGTGCTTTTCCCCCCTCTCTTCTATGAAACATTGAATAACTAAAAAGCAACCGAGGCCATTGCGATTAGAATATTTTGGATGCTCCACCTTTTTTTTCCTAGACTCCATTAAAAAAAAAAAAAAAAAGTGGATAATAGTGCTTTCCATTTATCATTTTCTCTCTATTTAGATCATTTTAAGTATGTTTTATTAAAAAAATTACAATCAAAAATTTTGATGATTACGTAGCTTCCATTCGGAAGCAAAAAAAATAAAGTGGGTATACACGATGAATGAGAAAATAAAAAAATATAAAAAAAGGGGGGGGGGGAAAGCCATTTCAAACCATTTTGCATAGCCATGTGGATAAGCTTCCTTCGATTCTACTCGTTTTCTATGTTCCCTCGTTCACTCGGTATATAACCAACCCTGATTCCCCTCATTTTTTTTTTTTTTTTCAACTCCATTCTTTCTCTCTTTGATTGTACATCCAGAAAAAAGAGAGACTCGTCGAAAGGAAATCTGGTCGTTTCTCTACTTTTGATACGTGTATATGCTGCATTGAGAATTAAACGTATGTATGCGTTTTTCTTTTTTTTTTTTTTTTTTTTTCATCCAACACACACACACATACATATGTAGCATATGGAAATACTTGGTACGTATGTACGCGCTCTTTCACAAAGGCTCAACGAATATAAAGGTGAATGCAGGACTCTTAGCATCGTGTGGTAATCGCACAGCATTGCAAGATCTTTACGTAATTTTCGTTATTTTTCTATTTCATTTTTGCGCCTAGTTGATTCCACATCATTAATTCTCTTTTTTTTCAGATTGGGACCATCGTAAAATCATTTCTTTTTTTTTTTTTTGGATTAATAAAATAGATGAAATTACAGCAAAAGTGGACCTCTGGGGTAAAATGATTTAGGAATTTTTATTGAATTGAAGGTATTTTTGAAAAAATCTGAAAAAAATTGAGAAAATTCTGCAACATGTCTTCATTATTGTGGAATTTTTTTCATAATTATTGAAATAATGTCGACGTTCTATGAGCAAAAGGGCGTAAATCACAGAAAAAACTCGCTTTTAAAAGGAAAAAGGGCGTATGTGCGAAATATTTATGTCAAAATGTTTTTCATGAGGTGATGAACAAAAATAAGTAACCAAAAATTGAAGTAACAAAAAAGGTTGTAATTGACAATGTGCAGTGTAAATAGGGCGTATCTTCTGAACATACGCCTTTTTGTTATTGAGAATGTTAGAAAATTTGCCAAATTTTATGAGAGTTCGTAACAACAAAAAGGCGTATTTCCAGTTCATAAGAACCTTTGTTATTATTATTTTTCCAATTATCCTATATCTTTCAACAATAGATAATAACAAAAAAGAGCGTATCACTGGCACTTACGACTTTTTATTATTAATAATTTTTTCTAAATTTTCAATTCACATTAAAATTACATAATAATAAAAAGGCGTATTTACTGAAAATACACCTTCTTGTTATTATCAATTCCTCATGAGAAATCCTGAATTGGGGAAAAAATTGGAAAAAAAAGGGTGTTTATGCAGAAAATACGTCTTTTTATTATTATCAACGTCACACAACAAATAACAAATCTGTGGAATATTTAAAATCAAACAGGCATATGTGAAGGAGATACGTCCCTTTGTTATTTAAAAAATAAATGCAAATAAAGTGGCACTCATGCCTTTTTCCTTCTACTACACAGAGAAAAATTTCTCCTTAATTTAAGAATGTGCAGGTCACTTAAATTAAGAAAGAAAAAGTCACTTAATTTAAGTGAGTTTTACTTTCTTAAATTAAGAAAGAAAAAGTCACTTGATTTAAGTGAGAGAGTCACTTAATTTAAGTGAGGAAAGTCACTTAATTTAAGTGAGAAAAGTCACTTAATTTAAGTGAGGAAAGTCCCTTGATTTAAGTGAGAAAAGTCACTTAATTTAAGTGAGGAAAGTCACTTAATTTAAGTGAGAAAAGTCACTTAAGTTAAGTGAGGAAAGTCACTTAATTTAAGTGAGAAAAGTCACTTGATTTAGCTGAGACAAGTCGCTTAATTTAAGTGACTTTTACTGTCTTAAATTAAGAAAGAAAAAGTTACTTAATTTAAGTGACTTTTACTTTCTTAAATTAAGATAGAAAAAGTTACTTGATTTAAGTGAGAAAAGTCACGTAATTTAAGTGAGTTTTACTTTCTTAAATTAAGAAAGAAAAAGTCACATGATTTAAGTGAGAAAAGTCGCTTAATTTAAGTGAGTTTCACTTTCCTAAATTAAGAAAGAAAAAGTCACTTGGTTTAAGTGAGAAAAGTCACTTAATTTAAGTGACCTGCACATTCTTAAATTAAGTGACTGCACATTCTTAAATTAAGAAAACATTTTTCTCTGTGTACAAACCATGAACTGAATCAATAAAATATAATTACGAAAAAAAGGGGAGGATTTTAATCGGCGGAAATTCACATTGATACTGCAACAAAAAAAAATCTAGTTCCTCTCACTGCTTGCAACAAAAACCCCCTTTCCCATAAATTTAATCAGTCTTTGAATTTAGATGAGATTTTTCCTTCCTTTTTAACCCCCCCAGTATCCATTTATTTAGTCAGTTCACGAAAGACAAAGGCTCGAAGATCAGTCTGTTTTTTTGTTGTTGCAGTATGTCCATTCTGATAGTTTATACGATGAGTTTTATTTTTTTTTTTTTTTTTTTTGCGTAGCATCAGAACCGGGACCATGAAGTATCACACACACACACACACATCACTTGGCCGACACGCATCTCACGAAGAGCGTTCTATCGCCCGAGGATCATTGGCGCCAGTGTCTCGTCCCAAATAATTTTCCAAGATACTCTTTTCCATTTTTCTTAGCATCATAAAAGAAGAAGAAGAAGAAAAATTATGAAAAAAAAAAGGTTTAATGCCCAGTCTACGGGGAAAGGCCTCGGGCAGTTTGACTTTTTCGTCTTTACTCACTAGTACTCATACATATTCTCGCCTTAGAAACAAAGGGGCATAAGTGCAGTGCTTATAAACAGCACTTATGCCCCTTTGTTTCCAAGATGACATATATATATTCGTTGTTTTGGGCAAAAAGGGGCCTAAGTGCTATTTATGAGCATTGCACTTACGCCCCTTGTAACCACTTGAATTCTCCCTTCAACCCCCCCCCCCCCCCCCCCCCCTTGTTCTGTCTTGCCCCAACTGACCACTTTGTAGATGGTGAATCGTGGGCACCAATGCACTATAGAATCCTCCAACCCGGTCATTCCAACTGACCAAACTGGTTTTTCGCACTTCATTTCTTATACTCGTAGGATTTGATAGATTTCTACTTTATCCTGATCAATATTTCACATTTTTTTTGTTTCTTTACTGGTACAACTCTCTGTATGCCCAGTATAACCAAGTACTATTACAGTGTTACATGCAGTCTGCAGGTGCTCCAATATGTACTTGAGGACACACTGAGAGAAAAGAGAATCTATCAGTGGATCTCAACTGATATTTAATTTGATACTATTGAGGAAATGATTTATACACAGATACAAATGTTTTCTTAATTTAAGAATGTGAAGGTCACTTAAATTAAGTGACTTTTCTCATTCAAATCAAGTGACCTTTCTCACTTAAATCAAGTAACTTTTTCTTTTTTAGTTAAAAAAAATAAAAGTCACTTAAATTAAGTGACTTTTCGCACTTAAATCAGGTAACTTTTTCTTTTTAATTGAAGAAAATAAAAGTCACTTAAATTAAGTGACTTTCGCACTTAAATCAAGTGACTTTTTCTTTTTTAATTTAAGAAAATAAAAATCACTTAAATTAAGTGACTTTTCGGACTTAAATCAAGTGACTTTTTCTTTCTTAATTTAAGTGATCTGCACATTCTTAAATTAAGTGACTGCACATTCTTAAATTAAGAAAATATTTTTCTCTGTGTATTAGGCAGAAATCATGGAACTTTTGATTTCTTTTATTTTTTAAAAATTCAATTTTTTCGGTCACGATTTCATGAGTTTTTGAAAAATTGGAGTTTTTCTGAAGATTTTTTTGGTTTTATTGGTTCTAACGCATTGGGATCGATCTTGAATGAGAGACGAGATAATCTGCCATTGATTTATCTGGTTTTTGGAGAAAAATCATCAATTTTTAAAGATTTTTATAAATTATTTGATAAAAATCATTTGTTTTTTTTAAATAATACTTCAAAAATTGATGATTTTCTCTTCAAAACGCTCCAAATAGATGGTCAATCATCTCACTTTTCATTCAGGATTAACCCCAAGTCATTACGACCAATAGAACCAGAGAAATTCCCAAAAACCTGAATTTTCCCAAAAAAAGACCAAAAGCTCAAATTTTTCAAAAAATTCAAAAAAATCAATTTCGAAAATTTTTCTTAACTTTTTACTCCAATCATGAAAAGCAAAAATCATTCAATCCCCCCCTCCCCTCCTTTTCCCTCCATCGCAAAACTCCAGTTTATTAAAATAACCATTGATTAATTGATTCATGCAGATTAGTATTTCCAATGATAATAGCAAAAGTCAGTGAAAAAAAGTGCAGCAGAAAACGCAAGAAAAAAAAAAATAATAATAATAATTCCGTCTTCATGCCGGAGATTGATGAGACACGAAAACGAAAAAAAAAAAAAAAACGAAGTATACATTTCAGAAAGAGGAAAAAAGAGATAAAAAATTGTGAATACAGTGAAGAATACACATGCTGTATGCATCTTCGGGCACATGTGGATTTTAATTGAAAATGTCCTGTAACGCGCCTATCAGGAAAGGAAAAAAAAAAAAAAAAAAAAAAAAAAAAAAGGAAAGGCCGTTGAAGTTCATCAGTCATTCCCTGAATATATACAGAAGTCATCGTGAAATAAACTGCAACCCTACTGTACATAAAATGACGTTCATGTCCGTGCCTGAGGAACATGGTTCGTTGAGTTGGGATTAGGAGTTGATGGGAAGAGAAGGAAAAAAAAAAAAAATAGAGAAAGAAGAAAAAATATATATAGATACGAAAGGGAAAAAAAAAGTTTATTTTGCCCGCGATAGTACCGCAGTGGCGCGTGTGGGATAGGTCGTGATTGCTCAGTCATACACAAAAGGGTGGACAGAGAAAAAAAGCCCTTGGGCACCCTATTCTCCATTACAATTCTTTCTACCACTCGTAGAAGATACGGAAATGTTGGGAGATACACGTGATCGCATCTCACTCCCAATGTATAAACACAAATATGAGGGGAGAAATTGTTGGAAATAAAAAAAAAAAAGAGAAGAGAGATTCAAAGGAACGTATGAAATTGTCTTCGAATAACGAAACATATGGAGAAAGGAAAAACGAGAAGAATACACTATCTAATGCTTTTTCCCTTTTTTTTTTTCGTTCGTCATGATGTTTCACGCGCCAGAATGATTCTTGCAGTTCATCTAAACGCAAAGTTGACGGCAATATCATGAATATAAAAAAGTATGTATATATATATATATATATATATATATATTAAAAAAAAAAAAATTTAATCAGTTTTATTTTAATATTAGAGATTTTTCGAAATTTTTTTCTCGAAATTTTCTCAAATTCAATTCCGGCAATCTTCCTTTGCCAATATACATTTCAATATATATATATATATATAACAAATGAAAATAATTATCACTCTCTCAATGTCGTGTAACCTACCCTGTCATCCACAATACTTCAATATTATTGTATTTTATTGAATTTATTATTTTCAATTCATCACAATTCAATTTTCATAAATAATTCTCAAATGGAAATGATTATTATATTGTTATTCAATTTAATATGTATAGGATAGTGATACCAGTTTTGGCCACTTCAATTTTTTCCAATATTTCCATTTTTTTTAAAATTTTTTTTCGAATTTTTCTAATTTTTTTTCGAAATTTTCTCAAATTAAACTCCGACAATCTTCCTTTGCCCATATACATTTGAAAAATCAGTGACATAACTTTTTGCGGCAATTTCGGTCATATATTGGCGTTTATTCATGAGAATTTCATATGAATTTAAATGGAGAGAAGGCCCCAAAGTGTTTGAGTATTTAAACTTCTAATCTATTCAAATTATAGTAGTTAAAATCTCATATTTTAATATATTTTTCAATTTTTCTTTGTCGAGGCTTATTGCTCCGTCGAAAAATTATGAATCATATCGACTCTGTGGTCGATTTTGCCTCGATTTCCCCTAATATTTCGACAAAATTATGCGCATATATCATCTCCATAATTTCTTATGATTTGCAGTATATTTTAAATTAATATTGAAGCCAAAAAATATTGATTTTTCATGCTGAATGCTTTTGATAAAGAGGCGTTCTGGTCTCTTGCACACTGATAACGAAAAAAAAAAAAAAAAAAAAAAATTTTCACTAGATAAAATAGTCGGATTTCAATTGAATTGCGCGATTTTAAACGAAGGACATAACCCGTCACGTTTTGAGTGTTGGTACTGTGATAACATGAATCTTTTTATTTATTTATTTTTTTTTTTCCTGAAGAAACCGACAAAAAATATTTCCATCAATACTGAAAACTGAAAAATTAGAAAAAAATAACGGGGAAAAAAAAATGTGGAAAACACGAGATTCGTTATCTTTTGATGAAGAGGGCCTCGACATAGCTTTAAAAGTGCGTTTATATTCGCCTCTTTCTCGTTTCTTCTGATAATTTCTTATCAAAATAATTGCATTATCTCGCAAAAACTCTTAACAAATGAATTCGCGAAAATTCATGTTTTATCAAGCAAACATTGAGAAATTTTAATTCTCGAATTATTTCATATTTTTTACTACAAATTGCATTAAAAAAAAAAAAAAAAAAAAAAAAAATAATTATTCAAAACATAAAGAAAATTGAAATTTCAATTTTTTTTTCACCTAAAAAAAAAGTAATTCTTCAATTTTCATTGTCATTATTATTTTTCAGTGAAAAATTGTGCGATTAATGAAAAGTTCGTAGCACTTAGACGAACCCTGGCCTTGGACATTAACGTCGTCGACGATTACGCTTCGTGTCTTATCAGTATTTCCACAAATACCCTATGCGCGTCAATTCATAAATTATTATTTTTTCAAAAAAAATTTTTCGTCAAATTTTGCAAATTAAATTTTCCTGCACCGTTGAAAAAGGAAAAAAAAAAACGTATTAAAAAAAAAAAATGAATACAAAAAAAAAGAATGAAGAGGAAAAAAAAAAGTTCTGATAATTTTCCAGAATTTAATTAACGGTAAAAGAAGAGAGGAAAAAGAAGCCATAGAAGAAAAAAACGATCGATTATATATATGTGCAAAAGATTTTTTTTTTTTTTTTTTTTTGAAATTCATTCTAGCCGACCCGGGCGAAAAAATCGAGGGGACCCCGGCTGACCCGGGGTTGTTCTCTTGCGCATGTACCGGCTTCTTATTTTTCCCTTATCTGAATATAATATTAATTGAGCCGCGAGGCAGATAGAAAAAGAAGTATGGCAGTGAACGAGAGTGAGTGAGTGCAAAGAGGTGGGATGGAAGAGTATTGAAAAAGAAGAGGCAAAAAAAAAAAAAAAGTGCGCGCAGTACTATCGACTCTACGTCGTTGCAAGCATATGCCCCCCCCCCCCTCTTTTTCTCTCTCTCTTCCTCTTCGTTTCCTCTCACTCTGCCTATATATTGGTTCTTATTTGAGGAGGGATTGGAGATTTTTCACCGACCCCGAAGGCCCGATAGACTATGATTTTTCCCTTGAATTTCGATGAGGTTATTTACTGTGCGAATGCAGCATCAAAGATGAGAATGAAAGAGAGAGAGAGAGAGAGAGAGGGGGGGGGGGGATGGAGTGGGAGTTTCTTGTGTGTATAGAATTCTTGTTAAACTTTTCCGATGACCCGACTGATCACTTTGAGTCTGACCTGCATACCAGATATTTCAGGAATTTTCGGTAATTACTGAAAAAAAAAAGAAAATGCCGATTGTTTGATTGCTCTGAAATTAATGGAGATACGCCCTTTTTGCTCGCATCCCTTTTTTTAAGGGTATTTTGAGGGATGGAAAAAAAAAGATCAGGACAAAAAGGGCGTATCTTCAATAGTTTCTAGAATATTCTCTAAAAATTCTCAAATTTCGGTAAAAAATTCAATTTCAATGAATATTTTTCAATTATTTAAATACATTGAGATGGTCAATTCCTAATTAATTATAAAAATTTATGAATTGTAAAAAAAAAAAGAAAATTAGGATAAAAAGGGCGGATCTCCGGATAATTTTCTAAATTTCCTGAATAATGCAATTTTTATGAGCATTTAAAATTATTCAAATACATTGAAATCTTCAAGATCTAATTAATTGGAGGAATTAATTAATTGTAAAAAAAAAAAAGGAATTAAAATAAAAAAGGCGTATCTCCAATAATTTCCAAAATATCCTTTAAAAATAAAAAAAATTCACAAATTTCATCAAAAATTAAATCTTAATAAACATTTAAAATTGTTTAAAAATCTTGAAATTTTCAATATCTAATTAATTTGATAAATTAATAAATACTAAAAAAAAAGAATTAAAATAAAAAGGGCGTATGTCCAATTATTTCCAAAATATCCTTTAAAAATTTTAAAAAAATCCACAAAATTTTGTGAAAAATTCAATTTTAATAAACATTTTAAATGATTTAATTACATTTTCAAATTCTAAATATCTAATTAATTGTAGAAATTCGGTAAATTCCACAATTATCCATAGAATACGAAAATATTTTGGTATTTCATGAAAGGAATGATGATCAATATTGAATGTCTCTCTCCACGTAATATTTGAAATCTTTGCACATCTACTAGCTCTCTCATTGAAATGTCCACTTAGAATTACTGAGTTTTCATGAAAAAAAATTTTTACATTGAATATTTTTCTCCAAGTATCAGAAATAAATTCTATTAAATTCTTATAAAAAAAATTAAAAAAAAAAAAAAAAAAAATTGAGTAAATACATTTTGTACTTAGAACAAAAAGTAAATGAAAATGGAATTTGCACATTTTCTCTCAGTCTAAATACTTAATGTAGAACCCACATTATATAAACAATCCAGCTACTATGTGCGTGATTCAGTATCCATGTCCTTCGCGGTAAATTAATTATTTTTTTTTTTTTTTTAATTTTTTTCCCATTTATTTATTTATTCTCTTTCTTTCTCTTCAAGTGGCAAATGGAAAATGCACTAATCGCGACATCGAATATCTGCGAGTTAAGAATGAATAAAAGAAAAAGGAGAGAAACAAAAAAATAATGTGCAAAAGGCCTTTGGAACGTTCACTCGAATGGGTACTCGCCAGAATGCCGCCCTGTACCTCAAGAAAACTCGCGCACATACTAAATATATATATATATATATATATATATATATATATATATATATATATATGTATATAAACAGGCATAATACCTGTATAGATCTTAGCGCATATATTTCCAGTTGACGCTGAGACGCGTACGAAATGCATTGATGGTGGCACATGGAGTGCCAGATGGTATACACACACACACATACACACATACTAATATTCACTTTAATGGTAGTCGAAAAAAAAAATTTATGCCAAGTAGGCACGTAACAATGAAGCACAGTGCCCCAAAAGTATTCAAACTTTGATTAACTCCTTATTTTTTTGATGCCATATCAAAGATGATATTTTTTTACATTTTTCTGAATTTTTTCATAATTTTTTACCGTGCAGTTTATGAGATATGAATTATCAAAGTTACTGAAAAAACCAGTGGTGGGGATGAAACGCCCTAAATCGGACGGAAATAACGAAATTACTAAAAAACCACAGGCTTGAGCCATTATTTAAAAACAATTGGCGAAGAGAACAGCATTTTAACTAAATAATAGAAGAAAGAAATAGTCAATTCACCGTATAGTTATTGAGATATTTTAATTAGAAGGTAATCGTAACTATTTGCCTCTCTCTCTCTTTCTCATGCATGTGATGGGACATTGAGGTGCGATCGCGGTGGTGGGGGGCCACTGGAGTAGGGATAGACTGCTGCCCGGGTGCGGTGCGAGGGGAATCTCATAATTACAATTTACATTTATCTAAAGAGCCTGAAGAAGCTTCTAATCAGAGGCGAAACGTCGCGATTTTAGGAAATGAATGTGAAGATTGACTTTTACTATTTAATCATCTGTCCAAAATCCCACTTAACCTCAAAATTCAATATTTTTCAATTTTTTTCTTGGTTATTTCACCGGTGACCCACTATTTTTTATTTTTATTCTGATTTTATAAAGCTCAAATTTTATTATTAAAGTATAAACGAATTTTCATCTATCGCGAAAATAACAGAAAAAAATTTTTTTTCACTGATGTCCATAAGAGCCAATGTATTTTGCTATTAAAGAAAATAATTAAATAATAAAGAATTTCTTCGGTGAGCTATCTTCAAATTTTTACTGGTAACTCAGGATAGATTCATTTACATTATATAAAAAAAATTAGATTTTTATCGATTACAAAAAGGTTGTGATCGATCCTGTTTAATGTAAAAAGAAAATTATATTTACAAGCTGAAGATATGACTTTTAAACAGTTTAATCACTTTTTTTGGGTAAATTGAAGCACTTTTTCCCTCGAATTATCAGCAATTAATTGGGAATTAACCTACAAATTCTAATTTTTCCTGTTTTATCAACAGACCTTTAAATAATACCTTAATTTTTTTAATTTTTCAAAAAAAACCCATAATCCATTTCTTTTTTTTTCGGAAAGGATGATATTAAAGACAGAATTGGGTAAAAAAAGACATATGTCCATTACTTTCCAAGATATTCTCCAAAAAAATGACAAAAAAATAGATTTTTGAAAAAATCTTTTTTTTTTCGTGAAAATTCGTATTTTCATTTTTTTTGAAGTATTCCCCAAGAAATTCTTATCGTCTAAAAATAATTTTTCTCATTTATCCTTCATCAAGATATGAATATCTCAATTATCGTTGAAAAACTGTACATTCCATTGCAATCCATTGAATTAACATTCAAATGGAATAAATTTATCATTCAAAAGAAAATCAATTGAAATAATTCGTTTATTCTAAAAAATCAGTAGCTTTGAAAACCAATAAACAATTATTGATAGATTAGTTTTGAAATATTTTCAATGAGAATTGTAAATAATTGAACTAATGATCATTCACTAGATTAGAACAACAAAAAAAATAAAATATATATTCTCTCTCTCTCTCTCTCTTTTTCTGTATTTCAGTGAATGGTGCAGAGCGTGAATGAGTGTAGGACGAAAGTAAGAGGCGATGCACAACACAAATACACACACAGCAGCCATACCTTCTGGACCAAATAATAATAATAATGAATAAAACTGAAAAAAATAAAAGAAGGGAAAATCTTCTTGTTCAAGTTGGCCTTTTGAGTTCTCTGCGGATTTTACATTAAATTAAGAAAGAATTTTGATATTTAGTATCAACCTTTTGAATTTTTTTGTGAAGTTCTCTTCAGGATACTAATTTTTATTTAGCTCTTTTTATATATATCTATATATATAAATAATATTATATTATATATTATATAAGGGAGAGTGGGGCAAAATGGAGACTGTAATGAAACGGTTAGAGATGGATTTATTTTGATGATTTTATTGAAAAGCTGAGGAAATTTTAGCCGAAAAACGAGTGTCAGATGTATTTTTTTCGATTTTTTCGAAAATTTGATATTTTCAGGCATTTTTGAGGGGTAAAGCTTTTTTTCTTTTGAAAATTTTCAGTTTTTTGCAAATATCTCTGATTCTATTTGTCGTAGCAATTCGGGGCTGGTCTCAAATGAAAGATGAGCTCATTTCCCATCGATTTATGGGATTTTGAATTTTAAAATGTCAATTTTTGGGATACTTATAGGCCAAAAACTGTTTCACGTAGGTCTTTCACAAAAATGCCGATAAATACCTTTAAAATCGATATTTTTGAATCGAAAATCTTATGAATCGATGGCAAATGATCTCACCTTTCACCTCCCATTGGATTTTTTACACTACGACAAATAGAACCGAAGATATTCTCAAAAAACTGAAAATTATCAAAAAAAGAAAGGGTTTAACCCCTCTAAAATGCTCAAAAAAGTCAAAATCACTAAAAATTAAAAAAAATTAATTCCGGCACTTGTTTTCCGCCCAAAATTTTCTCAGCTTTCCAATGAAATCATCAAAAACAATCTACCGTCAATATTTCTATTAATTTCAAGAGTTTTCCATAATATTTGCCTAATAATTTAGATATGTCCATTTTGCCCCATCTTCCCCTATACTATATATAAATAATAGCATAATAGTCGTCTTAGAGTCAAAGAGGCGTGAATCTTGTGCATAAGCATGGCACTTACGCCCCTTTAAGTCTAAGATGACGATATATATACATATATATTTTGTGACGTCATTCTTAGGCCTAACGTTAAACTCAAAAATTAAGCACGCCTGATAAGCACCCAATAGCCAGAAACAAAAAATCATAAATCAAATCAAAAATCAAAATCAAATAATCAGCGTAATAAACAGGATTATTTAAACTGCATAAAATAAACCAAAAAAAAAAAAAAAATGATTCCATCAAAATTATTATAATCAATTCTCTATATTTGTTATAATTAACCAAAGAATATTTTCAAAATATAAGACTATGAAATCTTCCTTTTATTTAACACACTGAATTGTGCACAATTGTTTCGTGGAATATAAAGTATGTAGTATTAAAACTGTGAGAAGTAAGAGGATCATTAGTTAAGGATTTTACAAATAATTCTCGATTATACCTTGAGGCCTGTGTATAATGCAAAATCGTTGATCGCTCGCTTGGTACACCTCACGAAGTGGGGACAGGGTCGAATAGATAAATGGATAGAAAGATATGCGGGTTTTTTTTTTTTTTTTTCGCAGCAAAAGTGGGGATGGGAAAAAAATTGCAGTTGGAAAGAGGTAAAGAAGAAAAAAAAAAAAAAGTGGCAATAAAAAGATATAAAAATCATTTTGTCCTACTCCAATCGAGGTATTTATCCTTTGGTATATGAACGGGCTCCCACGATCGGTTCATGGTCGGTTTTGTTGGTCTATCCTAGGTGATCGTAGGGTTGGTAGATAAAGGGGGGAGAGGGGAGGAAGGCACATAGGGGCACGTTGTCGATAGATTGAGTATTGCATGTATATACACAAATGCCCGCCCTTACGTTACTGAGCCTCTCTGACGGCTTTGGCCTTGTGGCGTGAAAGGCACACGGAAACACACAGTTTGCGTCCATCTTGTTACGTAAAAGAACCGAGTTTTCATGAGATTCTAAGTCTAACTGTATTGCCCACTGAACACGTTTTTCCATTTTTTCTTTTTCCTTTTTTTTCTTTTTTCTTCTTTTTCTGTTTCTTCATAATTTATTATTTATGGGATATTACCACTCTTCTTTTCTCTCATTTTTTTTAAATGATTTTATAATTATCCATATGTTTGTTTAAGATTTATATATACATATGTCAACGTGTGTCATCCCTGTTGGTTTACACGGATGCTCATTTATGACTTTTGTAATGTCTCTCTAATTATGCACATTACGTCCGGCCGGAAGTTTAACGAAAAATCATGTGTACTTTCAAATTAATTTAATTGTTTTGTTGATTTTTTTTTAATTTTTTTTTTTAAATAGTATGAGAATATTTGATTTATTCGGAAAATTCGAAGATTTTGGGAATTTTAGAAGTGATAAAAAAAATGGAAATTATTAATTATAATGAAATTAGGACATATTTAATTTATTTTTTAATTTTTTTGAGCAAAAACTTAATAAATAAATAAATAATTACACAAAAAAATATTTAAAAAATTTGCAATGATAGGTTTTTTTTTAATTTTTTATAATAATTTATTTGTTTGAAAAATAAAAAATTATAAAATTATCACATGTCTGCTATTTTTAGTGTCATAATTATAATTAGTATAGGGGAGAGTGGGGTAAAATGGACACTGTAATGAAACGGTTAGAGATGGATTTTTTTCGATGATTCTATTGAAAAGCTGAGGAAATTTTAGCCAGAAACCCAGTGTCAGACGTATTTTTTTTGAAAATTCGTTATTTTTCGGCAATTTTGAGGGGTAATAGCCTTTGCTTTTTTGAAAATTTTCAGTTTTTTGTACATATCTCTGGTTCTATTGGTCGTAGCAATTCGGGGTTGGTCTCAAATGAAAGGTGAGCTCATTTTCCATCGATTTATGGGGTTTTGAATTCAAAAATATTAATTTTTGGGATAGTTATAGGCAAAAAACTGTTTCACAAAAGTGATTCACAAAAAAGCCCATAAATACCTTAAAAATCGTTTTTTCCAATCGAAAACCCTATGAATCGATGGCAAATGATCTCACCTTTCACCTCTCATCGGAATTTTTACGCTACGACAAATAGAACCGAAGATATTCACAAAAAACTGAAAATTTTCAAAAAGAAAAGGTTTTACCCCTCTAAAACGCTCAAAAAAGTCAAAATCGCCAAAAATTTAAAAAAATTAATTCCGGCACTTGTTTTCCACCCAAAATTTCCTCAGCTTTCCAATGAAATCATCAAAAACAATCTACCGCCAATATTTTCATTAATTTCAAGAGTTTTCTATAAAAACTGGAAAAAATACTGATTTCTTCTCTAATTCTTCGTTTTCCTTAAATTCTGAATTTCATCACTTTCAAAATAGAAGTGTTAAAAATAAATAATCAATAAAATATAATATTCTCCTTAATCAATGTACAATTGTAAGTAATTTTTCATTCTTTTCACTCACTCATGAAGATTTTTTTTTTATCTCCAAATTCATTTGCTTTATTTGCAAGCAATAAATTATTTGATATGAGGATTTTTCTTTTTTTTTGTGCTATATTTTCTTTTATTGTTACGTAGGTGCAACAGCCTCTTGCGAAAGTTGCTGGCTGTATGGCCTGAAAAAATAAAGCCCGGGCGATAGTAGGTGTGGGTTATTCTTTGATAAAAATTATTTTTTTTATCATGTTTGCACACAGTGATAAGCAATGCAAAAAAATGAGGTTGTAATTGCAAAATGCATGGATATGTATTATATTTTCTAAAATGATAGAAGAGAGTATTGAAGGGATGTGATACAATATGTGAATGGCTTTTGTGAAGATCCAACTTAAGTCGTAAAACAACAATGTTTGATGGTTTATTTTATGAGAATAGCTTGAAATGAGTAGAAATATTTGGGATAGGATTTTTCTGATGATTTCAGTGAAGAGTTGAGGAAATTTTCCATGAAAATTACGTGCAAAAGTTTTTTTTCAATTTTTCAAAATTCATTTTTTTTTTGAAAAATTTCACTTTTTCGGGGATATCTCGGGTTCTATTGGTCGTAGCGACTTGCAATTGATTTTAAATGAAAACTGAGATTATTTGCCATTATTTTATGGGGTTTTCAATTGAAAAATATCGTTTTTCGAGGTACTTATTGAGCGAAAACTGATTTTTACAAAATTATTTGTGAATACCTCGAAAAAAGATTTATTATCATTTTTCTTTGAACACTAGACTGATGGCGCAATGTTTTTTTTTCTTTTTAATTAGGTGACTGAGCAAAAAATTCTGCAAAAAAAAATTGACGTTATTCTTTGAAGTGTTTAACGGACTATTATATCGTTCAAATGAAATTCTGCAAATTTGATGAAGAAATAAAATTAATTCTAGGAATTAGCGAAATTTTTTCCAGTGCTGAATGAAGTCGTTCGGTGAGCGATGTTGCCGAAAACTCGATGAACGCGCTCAGGCAGTGTAGAGTGAATTCGGCAATGGCGCAGCCGAAATAACACGAAAGCACATCGCTCATCACCCGAACGGACTCGTAATGACATTTATCATGTGAATTGTCATGCGAATCGAAATGGTTTTGTTTTTTTTTTGCATGCATCAAAAGTTCATATGAATTGATGGCAAATGATCTAACTCTAAAAAAAATTTTGAAGCCCCAAATCAAAAATTTTCGTCATGATCATGCATCCTGAACTTTCAAATCTTGACCCAAAAGAGTCGAATCTCCAAAGAAAAATTCTGAAAAATCAATTCTGACACATGTTTTTCACCGCAAATTCTCTCGCATTTCATTTGCCCTTTATTTTTTTTTTTCAAAATCCGTTTGGTTAAAAGAATTCGGTATCCATCGAGACAGCACGCGTTTGAATCATGAGCGTTGGCTAATCTAAGCGGCTTACCGAACAGAATCCAGTCAAACAGATGACAATCAATATCGTCCGATTGAATCAATCTTTTTTTTTTCTTTTTCATTTACCATTTAAACAAGCATACGTGTTTTTTGTTATTTATTCATTTTTGTGTTTGCTGTTGAACACCTGAATTTCCAACAACAGTAAAATTCTCAAAAATTCAATAAATCCCCAATCATATTAATCAATTTTCAATTTATTATTTATTTTCTTTAAAAAAAAAAGAAAAGAAAAAAAATGGCAAATTGTGTCGAATTGGGTCATTCGTGTCGACAGTTGGATCGACCAATTGATCGTGAAAGTGAGTGGGAGATGAGCTCAAACGTTTGCGTTTAGACTTTTTTTTTTTTCGTTTCAGCCGGCATCGTTTCGGTTTAATTGATCAGAATCACAAAAGAAAGAGAAAGAATGATATTTCAAATACATCACATATTGTTTTTCTTATTTCAAAACAGGGCAGGGGGGCTGCTTCATTGATGGTGAAAAGAGTGCACTCTGGCTCTTGATACACACACACACACGACACAAACTGAGAGAGAGGGGGTGGGGGGCAATGACCCCCGGACGTAGTTTGATTTGACGAATGAGAGAGAAAGAGATTACAATGTGAGTGAAAAATAAATCAACCGATGACGCACAAATATTCCAACAGGCCAAGGAGAAATAACAAAAATTTTATTGAATAAACATTTTTTTTTTTTTTTCATTATAAAACCAGATTTGTATATGTGTATTTTTTATGTACGGATATTCGTGCGTGCCGTCACACCAGTTCGATGGCTTTATTCAATCTTCGTAAATTCCACACCTGCTACAATTCTAAATAGCAAGAAAGAGAAAACAATAATGATTATTATGATTATTATTCTATTGAATTACTGTTTTTTTTAAAATGGGAATTTAAGGATATTTTTTGTGTTTTTATTGTTGTAGGTATATATAGATTTTGGGGAGATGAATAAATATTAGAAGTCAATCTTCACTTTTTTCCCAGAAAATTGAGATTTTTCAAGGAAAATTTTTTAATCTTGAGAGAAAAATGAATCTTTTTGTATGTTTTTGATTTCCGATTGGAGAAAAAATATCTTCAAGTTGACTATACACTAATGATGTCAAGGTATTAAATTCTACTTCAATTATTTAATTATTTT
The DNA here is from genome assembly GCA_963942555.1 of Aleiodes leptofemur. NCBI lineage: Eukaryota > Metazoa > Arthropoda > Insecta > Hymenoptera > Braconidae > Aleiodes > Aleiodes leptofemur. The sequence continues at coordinate 4,983,901 of OZ012620.1, forward strand.
TGGAAGAAGAAAAAAGGAAAAATTTTGTAATGTTTATAAGACTCATTAGTGAAGTGAATTTTTGAAGTTCTGAAAAAATTTTACCTTTATTTTTTTGTTTTTGCTTTGTAATTTCAATTTTATGTTACATAATTTATATTTTGTACTGTGATTTTCCAGAACCTGAGGAAGCTTGAATAAAGCGGGCGGAACGTCCTTCATTTGAGAATTATTAATATTGTTAAATTCAATATATCCAACATTCCATGATCCTTACATCTTAATTTGAGAATATTTTTTTTTTCAATTTTTAATTTATAAACAACTCTGATGTTCTATCATTTGCGAGGGGCGAACGAACTGTCCGTGCGTTTATTCACGGATTGCATTTCAAGGCTGCATCGTTCATCGGTCCGAATCGAAACGCGTCCGCCTCGAAATCCGGAGCACTCGCAATGTCGTTGATGTACATACACTGTATATTTTTGCAGCGAGTCTCTCCAATTGAACGTTCTTTCTTTTTTTTTTCTTTTTTTTCTTTTCTGTCCACATTTTTTGTCCCCTCTCGATTCCAACTTGCAATTCTCTTTCTTTCACGTTGACGGATTTTATTGACCATAAAAAATGGTGAGAAAAAATACGAACAGGCTGCAGTAATAATTCTCTAAGCTGTTAAAAATTTCCTTCTGAATTTTCCTTGCAAAATCCCGGAAATCTCCAAAAAATGGGATTTTTTGAAAAATTTAAAAGAAGAAATTTTGACATATAAGTTTCATTTAAAATTTCCTCAGCTTTTCAATAAAATCATTTAAAAAAATCTTATGTCAAATATTTCCCCAAATTTTCAGCAATTTCCCTGCCTCCATCAACTCCTAAATCGCCTAATTGTGATAATGACCGTCTAAACTTCTGAATTGGCCATTAAAGTGCCCCTATACTCAAATTTTCTCCCTGAAATTGAAACTCGCCAACTTGCCCTTCGAACTTCCCATGACAAGTACAATATGCATGTACTCGAACTTTCGAGTCCCGTTATCATTCGATGATCCTCAATTCCCGAATGATTAATAAACTATGGATTTACTACGATAAATCTTAATGGGAAACCACCTCTTGGTGTCCCGCCCATAAATGGCGGTAACCTCGATGAAGGTCGAGAGGGGATCCCATCCACAAACACATACGAATACATTGTGCCACAAAGGTGCAAAAAAAAAATAGGAACCAAAAATAAAGAACCCAAAGAAATCCGAGGCCATTCCCTTAGCCAAACCTGCACGAAGGTCGGGGGCGGGCCAGAGACCGACACTTGTTGAGGAGTCTCTCGTGCATTCGGTAGACATCGTTCGACCTCGAACGGCTCAAGGACCCCGGTCAACATTTCATGGTGATTTTTTTTATATATTTTTTTTTTCATCCACATTTTTTATTTCCCCCCAGGTTTTTTGTGCTCGAGGTTCAGCCTCGCTGCACTCTTTCTGCTGAAAAGTGTCAGTGGATAAATTCTGTCGTTTGGTACACTTCTTGGTAGCAAATAGAAGCTAATAGAATTTGGTAGAATGGAAATAATGAAGAACACTGCAAAAACTAATGTTTGACACTGAGACACTTTCGTAGATGCTTCTAAAACATTTTAATGATTTCTTTGGTAGTGAGGATTCAGTTATCTCTAAATGTTTGAATCTGCCAAAGTGTCTTATTTTTCACTAACATAATCCGATATAGTCCAATGGCAGGATATCTGGCACTCACATAATCTATAAATGTATACGTGTCCAGTCATAGAATAGGAACTGAATCGAATGAATTTCTGGTAACTGGAAAGTGGAAAAAATCGATTAAAAATTAGTCTATTAATTTTTTCTTATTTATTTAATTCACGTTATCATTGTTTCCATATTTGTGCAGGAAATTACAACTTTTTAAAACATGTACCATTTCCTAATTTCGAACATTTTCCATTTATCCAGCTTCGAGATACTTTCAATTTTAAGATATTGTTCTTTAACTACAAATATATTTATATTTTCCAAGGCATAAGAAAAATCTATAACATTCAAGGATTAATACAAGATACAGCATTGGTTTATGATCAACAAAAACAATACAGCATAAAGGGCAATTTTAAACTCCGAATATATTAAACTTCATTTTTGGAAGTCATTGTTCGTGGAAATGAATAAATCCATACAACAAAAAGCCCATTGTGTGCATCGAATTAGAGTCAAATCTACCCAAAGGTTATCTCGGATTTACTTGTATAACTATTCACTACAGAGACCATTAACTATGTGTATGTGTGTAAAGCACGTGCCCACGGATTAACGCATACCGGTGTTATGTACGCATCTATATATATATATATATATATATATATATATATATATATATATATATAAATATATATATATATATATATGCAAGTGTAGAGCAAACAGAGTGGGCGAGACAATACCCAGAAAGCGAAAGAAGGGAAAACGACTATTGAATAACTTTTACCAAGTTGCATTGAAAATGTGTGCAACCTATATGACGACCTGTGAAATTGATTGTTACTACTGTAAAAATTGAAATAATTCCATTTCTTCCATTTATCGCTGATTACACTGTAAAGTCTAATCATTCCACACATGTCTTAATTCAATATATCAGTCAGAGAAAAATAGCTTAAAATGGAAAACATTTGAAATTTGGAAACGGTGACATGTTTTAAAAAGTAACAAAACATTATTTTGTATTTGAAAAATCAAGATGAATATATTCAGCTGCTTTTTATGTTTGAAATTAAGATATTTTTCCAATTGTTCAGTCATTGGAGCTCGAAGGTCTATGACAAAAATCAGTTGCTAAATGCTATTCAGACACATCAGTGTAAAATATTTTTCGTGTCTTAGTCAAGTATTGTAATTTCCTACAAAAATATGGGAACAATGACAACGTGGATTAAATAAATAAGAAAAAATTAATATACTAATTTTCAACTTTTAAAATGATTTAAAAGTGTCTTAATTTCAAACATTAGTTTTTGGAGATGCCAAGAATTATTGGTTTTCCATGAAAAATGCCGATGCAAAGAGAGGAAGAAAAGAGGAGAATGAGAGACGAGTATACTATATATACGAGTCGTTGGCCGATCTGTATGGTGTAACTATACGACCCACTAAAACTTGGTCGTTGCATAATGCAGCCAGCTATGTTATATGGTATATATGCCTACGCCAGTCATTCGGTGGTATATGCTGTATTGCCATTATTTTAGTTTCATCTATACTTGTTTAAAGTATGCGGAGTCTCTTGAGAGTCCTTGCAGTTCTATCACAACTGTCGAATCCATCAAATTTCATGGATTGCAAAGAAAAAAAAATGCATGAAAAAAAAGAAGCGATCGAAAGAAAATAATACAATAGTACAATAGCCTTAGACTTCATTTCGTTTTTTTTCGAGTTTCATGAAACTTTTGAATGACGTTGTACCAGGGCCCAAGTGCATTTGTGCGCAGACCTGGTGGTTAGAGAATGGCGGTATTGGTGGGGCAAGAAGAGGGGCAGCAGAGGCCCTCGACTCACCAGTTGGGTGAGGTCAATGTCGACTCTTGGCTGTTTGCGAGTTGGACCCGGGCCTTAGGCCGGGCGTTGGACCGCTCACAGTATTTTCATTGTATGTGTTTTTACATTAGTGTGTTACTTGTAACACTGGTGGTATGTATTTGTATGTGTGTGTGTGTGTGTGTGTGTGTGTGCCAACAACGACGGGTCCCCCTGGTTTGTTCGCCAAGAGGTGCATCGCCCTCTGCTTGGTTGCGTCAAGGCCAGCGAAAATACTCGCTCCCTCGTTATTTTCTTTCTTTTTCTTCTTCTTATTCGTTCAAGTCACTCCTCTCTTGGTGAACACTAACCGCCGAAAGCCCACATCCCTTTTCCCCTCTTCAATCCTCTCTTCTTGCCCTGTACTTTAAGCGCAAAACTTCGACGTGGATCGTTCTTCGGGCGCAGTAAGACGCGCCACACAGCTCCTCTAGCCACTACAAAATGTCTTGGGGGGGGGGGGGGGGGGAAGAGAGGAAAGAAAGAGGGGAAAGGAAAGAAAAAAAATTAAAGAAAATAGAGGAAGAGGCGGACACCGTGTGCGTTGAAGAAAGAAAGGAATGAGGCACAAGAGAGAGAGAGAGAGAGATAGATAGAGTAAAAAACGGAGAAGGAAGTTAGAGGGGGATTGGGTTTTCGGCCCGCGGGAATGCGCCTTCACCAACCAGAAAAGTGGAGGGATAGGTCCGGCCTTACTTTATGGGCCTTCTTCATTTTTTTTTCTTTCTTTTCACTAGTGGTTTTTATTCCTCTTCCTTTCTTTCGCGTGCTCTTTCATCCGCTGAATCGAATTTTGTTCTTCAGCTCAATGATCAGAGTGCTGTAGCAGGTAACCCAGAATAACCCAAATGTCGAGGGAAAATCTGTTCTGCACATTGCTTTCTTCATTTGAATTCAGGAAATTCACAGGTACTTGAAACTATGACAACTTCAGGATGAACATAACAAGCGGTCTTCCAGGTTGCAACGTTAAATGTGCATATGTAGTTATGTACGGAGAATGGCGTTATACTCAGGCCAGGATACACAGGCAATGTGCGTAATGTGCGACGTAACTTTACGAGCAGCCGATAGAGTGGAAGGACGAGAGAAGAGGAAACGAGAGGAAGGCCGTACGTACGAGGCCGCTACGACTAATCCGTTATTTCGCTTTCAACGGATCTCATCAACTCTGTATTTCACTATTATCCGAAAACTTATCTATGTAATACTGTATCTGTGAAGTATTTCTTTCGATCGAGAAGAAATGAGCGGTATTTAAAATAACAGTTTATTCAAATATCAGGCAAGTACATGGTTTGCTTGTATATCTGCACATTCTATTGATATCAGAAGACGTCACAGCGTTCCATCAATATACGCTGCAAAGGTATTTTGAGCGTAGGCGTAAAATGCATCGGAAGGCACGGTAGCGTTTTGAGCCAAGTATATAAGTTGCGAGGGTTTTTTTTTTTTTAACCGTAGGCGTAAGATGCATCGTGCGATGTTTATTCTTCTGCCCTCGTCATCAGGAAAAATGTCAACTTTCATTTCGTAGTACAAACTGTCCTCAGCATGAAAGATATTCTAAACAAGCTGGGATGATCCATTGATCATGCAGCTTCACCTTATATCAGCTTCTGGACATCTAAGAGGGAAATACTGAGCAATTCGAAGATGATGTGAAGCCGTAGATGCAATACATTTTTCCTATGCCAAGTGAGGTCGATCAGTTCTTCAGGGACCGGTAACACTGTATCATCAACGTATAATTTGATCCATGGGATTCGAAACTGTATTTCGTTCATTACTTTGGAAATGATAAAGTTCATTATCAATTGTATAGAAATTTTTTTTTGTTCCAAAAAGAATATCCTAAAAATTTTAGAAAGTTATGGTATTGGCAATGGTACCTATAATCAAAGAACGGTGTATGAGACCCAACAAAATTCACCCTTTTCGACATTAAGAATACAACGAAAATTCGAGTTATTCCAAAAGCAATGATAGATAAAAGTCAATGGTAAATTAGATAGACGTGCAGTATGCAATTTGAGATGTTTATCGGAAACCTGGAAATGACGTTCGGGTATAGAATTAATATAAAAGAAAGAGGAGGAGGGATTATACCCAAAGAGAAGAGTCAAGAAAGATACGGGGTTTTTGTATTTGCCCTTGGCTTTTCTTCTTCTCTTTCCCCTCCTGTTATACTATGATATTCATGTGCATCGGCCTCTCTTCCTCGGCGCCTGGTTTTCGCCCTTACTTTCCGCCTATCGAGACAATCCATCTTTCCCCTCTACTGAGAGCACGCGACAGCTGGTGCCTGGGCGCGTCACGGTCAGACAAGAAGGCAATAGACAACTTTGGCGATCTCACGTTTTTACATTTCCTCTCCTTTCATTATTCCTTTTTGTATTCCTCCAATTTAATAATAATTGTAGTCCTCGTTTTCTTTTCGATTGGTATCAGAATACCTTCATTGATCGAATGATGTTTCCATTCTTGTGTCATCTTCAAATAGGACATTCTATCGGAAATCATGCATGTCACATGTGGTTTGGGCCGATGGTCCCCATAGGCTCAACCACAAACTCTTTTGTACTAACTGATGGTCCTAATGTTCAATAGTCAATATAGCTTACTTTGAATGTTCTAATAGATTGTTTTCATCAGAGATTCTCAATATTACTGAAGACAAAGGAGAACTGGATGATGACTTTACTTGATGTATCAACGCAAGGCAACTTTTTGCACTTCTGTGAAAAAGGATGGAAGAGGGGGGGGGGGGGGAGGAGAAGAGCCCGGTTGGATTTCGCATTTGAAAGAGCAGGAGCCAAAGAGCTATATAGAAGGTAAGGACCCATACACAATGCGTGCTTCATGAAATAAACGAGCTTTGGTGATTCGATAGTGGGAGAATTGAATGTATACGAATCCATGGAGAGGGAAAAAGAAGGGGAGAACTAAAAAGGGGTCTGCTGCCATTTGTGTTGAGGAAGGGCATGTACATTAGAGTAGAAAGGTAGAGGAGGGGGGAAAAGGGACGGAATTTAGGGTAGGTCGTGGGACAAACAACTACCCCTTGTATTCACTGGTTGGGCAGACAAAAACCCAGTGGTTTTCTGTACTTTCATATATATATATATATACACTCAATTTATACGCTCTCTCAATTTCAATATTTATTAGCTTGAAGTGGCTCCACTTGTTTTTGCTTCAATATTTCATGGAATTTGAAAAGTCTCTACGAAAAACATGATTGCCTTTGGGATTCTTCTTCTTTTTTTTTTTTTTTTTTGCTTTTCGTCAGCTATTGGCTACGGGGAATCAGTCTCCTTCGTACATTCCGTTCTTCCTTCAATTTCCTATCTTCCACACTGCTTCTACTTCTTTTTTTTCTCAAAACTTTTTACTTCTTTTTCTCTCTCTCTCTCTCTCTCTCTCTCTTTACATTTTGCGCATGAAGCCAACTCAATTTCTCCTCTTTTGGTACCCAACTTCGTGCCCACGGCGTATGTTATAGCTTCTCCCTGTTGCCTATCTTCTTTGGCCTTCTTGCCTCCCCCCCCCCCCCCTCCCTTACCCCTCACCTCTACGTCACACAGTCACGACGGGGCCCCTGGGCTCCTGCTTCTCTTCCCCACTATATATTGCACCACCTTCTTTCTGTGTGTGTGTGTATGTGTGCGCGCGCCTTTACGGGGCCCTACCGGCCATTGATCCCGACCTTCACGCGCCGAACAAATGCGATCGCCAACGAAAGCAGACTTGCCGAACCCGAACCTGCAGCAACTTGGTTTTGCTTGGCTCGTCGGTTAGCCGATGCCCGCTCTCATCTTGCCCCCCCCCCCTTCTTCCCTCTTCGTCCTCCTCTCTTGTACTCCTATCCTCGTTTCCTTCCAATCTTTTCTCTTCCCCTCCTCCTTCTTCTTCTTTTTTTTTTCTTTTCCAATTCGTTTTATTTCAATTCTTTTATCCTACGTTCTTCGTACATCCCTTACCCTTACCTCTTTCCTCCCCCATCACTTCCAGTCGGGTGGGATTCTTACACGCACCGGACGAATGCGATTTCAAGCCCCATACACTGATACACACTAACACATATACACACAACCAAACACCACCCAAGATACTTCTTGTGGACGTGCCCGAACTCGAGAGAACCCTAACCTGTCCCAACTCGTTTTTGGCATGCTCCATTATACACAGAGCCTCTGTGCCAATACACACACATACACACACACACAAACAGCCAGCGCCATTTTTAATTTAAAAAAAACACCATTGGCCAGTATTTTTTTGCACTCTAACGACTACTCATTTATTCTTCAGCCTCTTTCTTTTTTTTTTTTTTTTTCGCCTTTTTCATTCATTCTGTAAGGAAACAGAGAGAGCATCGAGGCATGTAAGATGCAAAAAATGCGAATTGAGAATGCGTATTATCATCAGAAGAATTGATTTAGCCTTGAATGTAAAAAGCCCCCACCCCCCTCCCTTTTCTCAACAACTGCACAAAAATTGTGGGCACGAAACTTCATGAAATGTCGTTTTTTTTTTCAACTGATTTTATAGCACATGCTAAAGTGAGTTTTAAAAGTTTAACGCAAAAAAATTTTCCTTGTACCAGTGTATGTGTGTGTAATGGGTAAAGCTTTGGCTATAGTTTCGTGGATACTATAGTCAACGGGCGGTTACGTGAATAAGATGATTTGAAACAAGGTTATTGGCTCCATGGGCTGCAGCTGCCACTGGCTGCAAAATGCCTGCTGCCACCACTGCCGCATGTTGGCTGGCCGGCCGGTTGTGTAGTGCACTCTTTCTTTTCATTTTCTTTTTTTTTTTTATTCGTCTTTTTAAACGTTTTTTTTTCTTCTCTCTTTATCCCAAGAAGCCTCGCACTGCAGTCTTCGTGTGCACGCAATGGAACCGAAACCATCATTTTCCAAGATACCTCTTTTTTTTTTTCTTTTTCTGACCTTGAATGACCAAAAATTTACAAACACAGCAGATGCAACTTAACTATTTATCTCAGTCATTTCCGTTGAAGAATTTTCTCATTAAAATGCACAAAAATATATATATTTTTTTTTGAAAAAATAAGAAGTACTTGACTAGTTGCAGAAATGATCCAGAGAATTTTTTTCCTTCCTTTTTTTTTTTTTACCTAGAGGATGAGCGATGCAGGGTGGAGTCACGCCCACGCAGGCAAAAGCTAGGCCTACCTCAACATAGTATACACACAATGCTTATATATCTCGTGTTTGCACATATATTTACCCCCCTTTAGACGCTGACCCAACCCCCTTCATCCCCACCTTCCCCCATTTGGGTGCACCCTTCTTTTGCATTTTTATTCTTTCATTTTTTTTCCTTCCTCTTTTTCTACATCGCCCAGGTATACAGGTCTGACCTCGCGAGGGCGTATACGTGTGTTTTGAAGCGAGAGGCACGTGTTTTTCACGTACATTGGAGTATATGTCGTTGGAGCACGCTGCGACCACGCTGCTCTTGTGGCTCTCCGTTGCCAAGGGTGGAAATGGAAAAGAACTACCCCCTTTTTTCTATGCACAGAGAGAAAGAGAGAGAGAGAGAGGCAGAAGAGGGATGATGAGGAAAAGAGAGAAACAGAAAGGGGTAGAAGGGAAAAGGAGGGAGGTAATGTGTGTGTGTGTGTGAAAAAAAATAAATTGCAGAAGCTGAAGAAGCTAACGTGGGACAAGGAAATTCAAGTCTGTGAGTGCTGCAAAATTTCTGCCTTTTTTTGCCGATTTAGATTCTAGATCAGAAATCGATAGATATTCCATATTTTCTACAGCAATTCTGGCTATTCCCTCAAATTTTGAACGTAATAATTCCAAAAATATTGGCATTGCTTGATGAATCATCATAGCGCAAGCCCTTTCACAAGTTCTAATAAATTGAGAAACTGACATATTATTTCCATCAAATTTTGGCACATAATATAAAGCATCTTTAACTGATATATGGGGTCTGTGATATTCTGTACGAGGAATTCTGAAATTTTCCGGACCACTATTTTCGTTGTGGTTCACATTAGTATCTGGCATTTGCTTAATATTATTCAACCCATCTCTTATTTTTGTGATTTCTGAGGTCAGAACCCTCATGGTTCCATCAACAGAATTAGACGATTCTTTAGGATCTCCTGAACGTTGATTATTAGTGTTTGGTGAATCATGACATTCTTCACTTTCATTGCGTAATGGACTATCTGAATTTTGATTCTTATTGCCTTGCAATTTGCGTACATTATTTTGAAGGTCTTGATTGTGACTGTGTAATTCTTGAATAAGTTTAGCTTGTTCATCAATGAGTTTCAACTTTTCCACTAATTTTTCATTAAGAATTCGCGCTTCTTCTAGAGTTGGAGAGTCCATAATTGAAATTTAGTGATAGAATAAAAAAATAGTGAGAAATTTTTTTTTTTTATATGTACTTGAATAGTTTTATAATTCAGAAAGAATTGAGAAGCTAACGCGGGACAAGGAAATTCCAGTCTGTGAGTGCTGCACAATTTCTGCCTTTTTTTGCTGATTTTTTTCGCGAAATTTGAAGCAGAAGATGTTTTGAGTCAAATTCAGAACAATATTGGATATTTATAATATTATTTAATAACAATTTATTGATCGTGAAATGTTACGGAATCGGAATAATCCGAATATTCATGATAACTTAGAAAAAAGTTGAAGTTAGAGTTGTGATTCGCAAAGTGTATGTCCATCATGATCTGGAACAACAAAAATCGCGTCTGCATTTGCTTCCTTGCACTATATTTCACAATTCCATGTCCATGAGTTTTTTTTTTTTTCCAATCGGCTGTCTATAAAAAGGAGCTTATTTATATGTTTTAGATATTCATGTTTTGACATGCAGAATGCAAGTACTCTCAGTTCTGCTCGTCTTTAGAGGCCAAAGACGAATATAGAATAGAAGGAAAAGAGTATAGACAGGTGTCGAACGATCCCGTGAGAGAACTGTACGCTTTTCCTACCTCAATTCACGTTTTTCCTCTTCAATCCACTTATTCACTGGATTTCAATGCGACAGTAGATAGAAAACACTCACCTAATTACACGTTTTTTTTTGTTACATTGCAAACTTTTTTTTTTTGACACCTGTCAAGAAAGTTTTTCATGCATATTCTCGAACAGTGAACAAGTGGATAATAGTATTGCTTTCCAACTGATATAACTGCTTCTGCTAATATTTTAGCAATATGCTTTCGAATGGAAGTGATACAACTTTTTTTTCAAATCATCATCAAAATATCAAATTTTCGAAAGATTAATTAAAATGGCAATAACTCGAGAATTAATCATGGAAATAAGCTCAAGATTCACTTTCTTGTTCTTGGCATCATTAAAATTGCAACTTAAGGACCACTAAATGCTTACTGATGCATGTTTAGGGTCCCATAAAGTCAAATCAATCGACATGTGGTAAAATTAGCCCAAACTTTAATCACAAGGAAATTTTTCTCTTTTCTAAATTCTAAAATCTGAGGGGAAAAAGTGAGGAAAAATTTAAGAGAAACTTAAATACATAGGAACATATGGGATATATAGGTGCATGAGGTCGGTGGCAATGCTCTGTAGTTAACGATGTGAGGGACACCAAGATACTTCAACTATCTAGCTTGTGAGGAAAATAAATGTATGTTTCATCAACACACGTAGAGAGGATGTGTGTGCAATGCGGAGAGGGATGATGATGTACATAGAGGAGAAGAGTGAAAAGAACGTACAGCCCCCGTGTGTTTCAACGGCCGTTATTTTTATAGTCGTTACGGTAGGTTAGACCCGCGTTCGACCAACCAACACGCTTCAGACCATCATTGGAGAAGAGACGCGTATTTTATACGTTCATGTGGAGGCATCTTTTTTTTTTTTTTTTTTTTTTAATTTTATTTTTTTTTTTCCCCATGTGTGTTTGACTTGGTGCATTTATTAATGCACGCAAAATTTCATGGAGTGACGGCTACAGAGAGAATCGCGCGAGTGAGTCTTTCGATATAGCCTTTGATAACTACCGGCCTATATTTAAAAGCGCACTCCCACCTTTCCTCTTCCTCTCTTTCTCTCCTTTTTTCTTGACTTTTTTTTTTCTCACTTTTTTCCTTATTTTCCTTTCCCCATGTGTATGAAGGAGCTCCACTTGTGATTATAGGTGTTTAAAATTCTTTGCTTCGAATATTTCTGGACTTTTTGAATTATTTATAAAAAAAAAAATAATAATTTGGAAAGAAAATGAAATTTTATCTGGAGAATATCAGCCTTTATTCTTCACACCTGTCTGCTCACTTCTTGCTATTTTTCCCCTGAATCTTAGCTCCCACGAGAACATACTGGTTTAATCTACCTTGTTTTTCCCCTTACATGAGAGACATGGCTAGGAAAACTTGACATCTAACGTTATAAAAATTCTGTAATAACAAGTACATTTACAACTGCATACTATTTTTTTTTGTAATATATTTATGAATAAATGTTATTTGAAGATAGTCATGTCTACTTATTGATCTCATCCTTACCCTCCTACTTCTAATTTACCATTAAAAAATAACAAAATCTATAGATTTGCGATTTTTATTGAATTTACAGTTGGGAAAAATTGGAGAAAATCTTCCATGTCTCCATTTTTATGTAATTTTTTAATTTTTTTTTTGCAGATTCTTTCACTTAAAAAAAATCCATTTTGCCCCAGTTGCCCCCCCCCTTTACAGAAGCACGATTATTACATTGAAAAAATTAAATTGAAAATCTGATTGCCTTCAACTTGAAACATGAGAATATAATAATTATTGAAAATATCCTATTTTTAATTCATTGAATCGTATAAAAAAATGATAAATTCAATTATTTCATTTTTGATGCTGTCAAAGCAAGATGTCTCTATTATATTGAACATTGTCCTTGCTATGATTCCACTCAATGGCATCCAATCCGTATTTTCTCTCTCTCTCTCTTTTCTCTCCTCTCCTCACTTCTTCTTCTTCTTCTTCTTCACCCAAACAATTTAATTCAAAACACATGGCTTGTACATAATCAAGGCAAAACCCAATGCCTGAAGTTCCATTAAAACACGAGACAATAACCTGACAGTTTTGATCGGCATTCGATGCCAGAGTAGTTCGATTCTGGTGTGTGTGTGTGTGTGTGTGTGTTGTCGTCGTCGTCGACGTCATCATCGTCGTTGGTGTCTCGACGTCCCCTTCTCGATTTTGCAACCCTCTTTTCATACTCATCGTTTTCCTCCCTCTCGCGTGTACTCTCTCGATCTTTCAGTCACGCTCACACTTCCACTGTGTTTTTCATCGTTGACTTTGGTCACTCGATTTATTGTCATGTGACACTGAGGATTTCATAATTAATCGTTGAATCCAATAGAAATTCATAAATATGGGACAGCTTTCATAAAATAATTCCTTTCAAGTGAAATAGAAGGGAAAAATTAATCGAATGGGGGCAAAATGGACTTGCAGGTCAAAATTAATTCAATTTTTTTTTTTTAGAATAAAATTTTTTTTTTTTTGAAATTTTAGTGTAAAGATTTCCATTGAAAAAAAAAATCCGTTTTATTTTTCACCACAAGACCATTTTGCCCCAGTCTCCTCTATCATTAGGAAAATGCAAGAGCTCGACTCAATCCGGAAATTAGCTTCTATCTCTCTCTTCTCTTTCTCCCCTCCACTAAAAAAAAAAAAATATTGAAATAACTGCAAAATTTCCTCCCTACACGTATCTAAAGCTTCACAAATGTACATACAATATGCCTTTTAAATTAAATTTCATACCATGAAATTGACGCGTAACTGCAAGCTTCAGAAAATTCATGGGGGCGCCAGAAGATGTTTCTTGATTGCATTCAGGCGCCTTTTCAATATGTAGGTCGTTTAGTATACATGAAAGAACAAGACAGACTTCAACTCACACATATATATATATATATATATATATATATATATTTCTCTATCTCCTTAGGAAAAAAAGTCACTTGGCGTTATCCAAACACATATTTCTTCCTTAAAACCTGAGAATTATGGGCATTCAACAGTCCAAATGTAATGTGCGTCAAAAGAGTCTCTCACACATATATATATATATATATACATAACATTTTTTTTTTCCAACCCGAGTAAAATAATTTCCCGGAAAATTAACATCTATCTCGTGTATTGCACTCTGAATCACGTGTGTCTGTTTCAACATACATATATATATTTTTAAACATTTTCTCCTGTTTTATATAGAATAATAATAATGAAGGCCACGTGTGTGCAGGTGACATAGTCCACGAGGGAATAGTCAAGTAGAGAGGATGAGTGAAGAATACGCGAAAGAGTTAGATAAGAGATTTCGCAGGAGAGAGTTAACAGAAGAAAAAATCCCAAAGAATATGATAATAATAATAATAATAATAATAATAATGATAATGCAGAGTGAGAGGAAAAATTGCAGAGGAAACTGCGAGGCAGAAGCATCAAGAGTGGAAGAAGAGGAGAAGAAAAAGGAGGGGGGAGGGGAGGGGGAGGGAGGGAATAGAGTGACTGAGGGGATGAGTGCCGTTGAACGGGTAGAGACAACGGGGGCCAACACAGTGTTATAAGATCGATAGCTGATGTGATACCGACCCAACCCAACCCAACTGAACCCCAGTACGACCCTTGGTTCGTTCACCCCTCGGGTACATTCGCGCCATTATCTGTTCCAAATGTCGTCAGTGGCGTCGTTTCGTTTATACGAAACGGTAGCTCTGTCTCTCTCTCTCTCTCTCTCGAACGCGCAAAAGAGAGAGAGAGAGGATTCCGCATCTTCTGAAGCTTCTATTCCGTGGCTCTTTTTTCCCATCTTGAAGCCTTCAAAAAAGCACCCCCCCCCCCCCTCCTCTCCCTTTATTCCGTCTTTAATGCCATCGTCTCACCTCCCTTGTTTTTAAGGTTATGTGTTTTGCCCACAAATATTACGAGCACTTCTCCAGTCTCTCTCGTGTTTTCAACGATTTCATACCTATCTCTGATTTCTCCATTTTCACTCCCCCCCCCCCCCCCCCCCCCCCCGACTATTTGGATTTTCATATCTTCCAGTCTGCCGAGATGGCAAAAATTGAAGAGAAAAAGAGAAAATTTTTATACATATTTTTCAAACACAAAATTGTTAAATATAAGATGTTTTTTTTTCTTTTTTCTTGATGTTTCAGTTTCTGAATGGATCGTTTTTTTTACCCTACGACGTTTCATCGTCGTCTTTAGCTGTTTTACGAGGCATTTCAAACGCACGATAACGTAAACGGAATGCGCCTTACGACACCGTTTCGCGTGTGCATTGCTACGGGATTATACTACACAAGTTGTATATATATATATATATATATATTTATATATATATATATGTGAAGAGAGGTCATATATATATATACAAATGGCAGAGAGTATCTGTACTTGGTATTTCATATGTAGTACTCTGTTTTTGGCTGGAAATTAATGGAATTATGAGTTTCTGAGAAGAGTATCAATTAGAGACTGAAAGAGAATTCGGTTGAATATATATATATATATATATATATGTATATACAAAGGCTCGTACTACATTCGACGATTTCAGAGAATGGAATACGACCTGCCTCAACATTTTTTCCCTTGTCTTTCTTAATTCTCGGTCTCTTTCATTCGTCCCTCTTTCTTTCTCTCTCTTCCCCACACACACACATATATATACAAATACATTGACGCGCAAACAGGCCTAATATTTTATCAGGCTCTCTTTTCCTCTGCCTCTCTCTCGCTTACGCACTGGCTTCAATTACTGTCCTCCTTCACTCTTTCTTTTTCACTCTTATATATATATGTATATATATATGTACTTGTATGCGTCTCGCCCCACCGCACAGTTTCCCCTCGTTCGTCGTGTGGCATCCACCACTTAGTGTTGAGGTGCGGGGGACCTCTCTTTCGTATATACTCCCCTCTCTCTACATGGCCATGACGAGGGGTGAACGAACCTACTAAATGACGGCCATGAAAACAGCCGAACGCTCTGGGTATAAGGATGAAAACGCAACTACCAAAACATACACACACATACACCACTGTACAGACATTTTCATGATTTTTTTTTATCTTTTATTTTTCGTTGATTTATGAAAAAAATTATTCAGGCAAAGAGCAGTGTTGACGATTACACTGTAATTATAGTGGAGACACTATCATTTTCTTACTTGTACTATGCAAAATAACGTCAATACTATTAATCCTCAATATCTACTGTAATTTTTGTGATTCAAAGTATTTTAGCTTTTAATCTGGAGAGAGAAGAAAAATTCTTGATTTTTGCAAAAAAAAATGAATATTCAATCAATTTCTAAGAACTCTCAATTAAACAGTCAAATATTCAACCAAAAAATTTTTATTTTTTTATTTTTTTTATTTTTATGTTATTTCATTTCATAATTTAATTTTTTTTTTTTTATCCAATTTTTGATTTTTATGAAGAATTATTCTTCATCCTTTTCTTATAATTAATGACACAATTTTTCAGAATCTTGACTGAATTTTTAATTCCAGACAAGATTACATTTTAACCTAATAAAGAGCAATGATATGAATTATTTTTGAACTAAGACTGAATTACCGCCATATTTTATATCTGACAGGAGATCTCATAACCAAAAAATTGTTGTTTATCTAGTTTATGTCAATGAAGGATTTGAAAATGTAGTGTTTTGTATTAACGATTTGTATTGAGAGAGATGATTTGTATGAAGGACAAAATGACAAATTGTAAGAGAAATGTTTATTACCTTTATTATTGACTGATTTAGAAATATGTAATTAAATGATAAATGATAATTGTATTGATATTTTGAGAATAAACATGAAATGCACCCTGATGAGGTTCACGCAGAGTGGACGAAACGTTGATGCATTCAAAAATTAAATTCAATTAAAATTTTAAATTTTTTGGGAGTGACTATAATGGCCGATATTTTACCAAATCTTAATTTAACGAATGGTCGGAGAAAAAACTTTAATAAAAAAAATTCATGTTGCCGCGTAAAATCACGTGATTAAACGTTCATAATCATGTATTCTATCAGAATGGCTAAATAAATATATAAATAAGGGAAGGTGGGGCAATACGGATGTAAGGGGTAAAATGGACACATTTGAGTTTTTATGCATATATTATGAGAAAATGTTCAAATGAATGAAAATATTGGAGATGGATTTTTTTTAATGATTCCATTGGAAAACTGAGAAAATTTTAGTCGAGAAACATGTGCCAGAATTAATTTTTTTCAATTTTTTGAGAATTCGATTTTTTCTGGGATTTTTGAGGGGTAAAAGTCCTTTCGATTTTTGAGCAGATTCAGTTTTTTGGGAATATCTCTGGTTCTATTGGTCGTAGCGACCTGGGACTGATTTTAAATGAAAGATAAAATCATTTATCATCGATTTATGAGGTTTTGGATTCAAAAATATCGATTTTTTACACAGTTATAGGACAAAAACCGATTATCATAATTTTTCACAAAAGTTCCCACAACTATCTGAAAAATCGATATTTTTAAATTCAAAACCCCATAAATCGATGGGAAATGATCTCACCTTTCATTTCAAATCGGCCCCAAATCTCTACGACGAATAGAACAAGAGATATTCCTGAAAAACGAAATTTGGTCAAAAATTGAAAGGTTTCTACCCCTCAAAAATGCCAGAAAAAATCGAATTCTTAAAAAATCGAAAAAAATCAATTGTGGCACATGTTTTTTGACTAAAATTTCCTCAGGTTTCCAATGGAATCATTGAAAAAAATCTATCTCCCACTGTTTCATTACAATGTCCATTCTGCCCCACGTTCCCCTAAGTCATATACACTCTTTTTTTTTTTTCATTTCTAATTAATTTCATTTTGCCAAATATCAAGTAGAATTTTCATACGATTCAATGAACATCGATTAATTCGAAATTTTTAAATAATTTTTTTAAACACCTACATATATCTATTACTTTTCAAAAAGTGCGAGATTACATTTTAATATATTGATATAATTATTATTTCATGATAAAAATATTTTTACACTTTATTAACAATAAATAATATTTATTTGTATGTAATAAACAAAGATGAATTGATATGTATATAAATTGAAGTAACTATTTTATTAATTGACATTTCAACATTTTTCTTCGAATCTACTATAATTATTCCAACTTCCCTGTAATTTTGAGGCCCTGACAAAATAATCTCGTTCTCAGACATTGCCAACACTGCTATAATACATTAATTAAGTAATAATTACATTCAGAATGGCTAAAGAGAAGAAAAAAAAAATTGCAATAATCTATGAAAAAAAAAATCAGAATAAAATACACGTTTCTTTGAATATAAATATGAAACGAATGAATATGTTAAAATATTTTTGGTAAATTGCGTGTGCAATTGTGTGTTTTGTTGAGCCTTATTTTCGAGGAAACAATCGATCACGATTGTGACGTGGCTTGTTTAGACTGTGCAGAAGAGAACGCGATACATGCAAAAGGTGAAGAAAACGATGTGGCCGACAATGAGGAAAGGGGGGGGGGGGGGGGGAAGAGGTATTAGCACAGAGAGGGGAACAGTAAAAAAAGAAAAGGAAGAAAAAAAAAAGAAGGAATTGTATGTTATTGTACCTGCGTGCTTGCTGGACGTCTGTGTATTCCGGGCCTCAGGTTTCCAAGCTGTAAAATCTGTGACAACAATCATTTTCCATCGCATATTCTTCCACTGGAGACAAAAAAAAATGGTGTAAATTTGAATTAGATTCATTCTCTTTAATTTACATCGTAGTTTCATGTTTATTAGGATTTTTTTCGCCCTTTTTTTTTTGTATTTTGCTGGGAGCTCACTCAACAGAATATGAAAATGAAACTGAGTACTTTTTGAAACACACTAAATTTAATTACAAAAGTTATTAGAAACTGAGAGAAATAGAAAGAGAGACTTTTGCGAGGAAAGGACAGGAGGAAGTGAGGGCTGGAGACTCACGAAAAACCGAGTGTTGGAGATATTTCAACTGTGAAAGAGGAAAAGAGACAGCAATGTTCATTCATTCACTACTTTTTACATTTTTTTTTTTAAACGTGGAAAATGATGGTTTAATTCCATTACAAATAGCCGCATGTCCAACAGCAGTATATGCGTCAGTGTCATGTACATAATTGTATTACATGAAAATTGAAAGAAGAAAAAAGAACTGAGAGATTCCTATTATTTCGTAATATTTATGAAAAAAGGCAACGCAGTATAACTGAGTATTAATTGTGACACACAATATTTTTATTTGGAGGCGAAAATTGGCGCTTTCTGATGAATCGGCTTGAATAGTATATTACGCATCAAGGGAGTAAAGAAGTCAACATGGCCAAAAATTTGCCTCCCGAGCGAAGCGAGGGTGCAAAATTTTTGGCCGCGTTGACTTTTTTTCATCCATGGTGCGTACGATATTTTTCTGTCCGAGGGAGTAGAGTACGACGTTTCTAACCGAGCGCAGCGAGGTTAGAAACGTCGTACTTTACTCCCTGAGGGCAGAAAATGGATTTTTTTCCATCATTCTATTCAAAAGCTAAAAACATGTGTCAGAATTGATTTTTTCGGATTCTTACAAAATTCCAATTTTTTGGGCATTATTGAGCACTCTTAATCCTTTCCATTTTTGAAAAATTGCAGTTATTTTAAACTATTTCTCTGGATTTTATTAATCGCAGCAATTTGGGGAGAATTTTAAATGAAAGGTGAGATCATTTGCCATCGATTTAAGGGTTAAGAAAAAATTTTGATTGACTTCTTTATAGAGTATTTTATAAAAATCGATTTTTGCCCGATAAGTACCTTAAAAATTCATATTTTACATTTTTCAACAAAATCGAACTGATGGCAAATGATCTCACCTTATATTCAAGTCCGACCCCAAGTCGCTACTACCAATTAAACCGGAGATATCCCCAAAAAACTAAAATTTCCTAAAAAAAACAAAAAAAAAACAGATTTTTCAAAATGAAATCATTGAAGAAAAAACTAAAAACTGAAATTCGTCTCTTTTATCCTATCTTCATCCACAGATAAGCTTCGAATTACGAAGAAAAAAAATCAATCGATATCAAAGATATTGAGATAGGAACGTTCCTAATCTCTAACCCATGAGAATAAAAAAAAAGCATAAAGGAAATTGCAAGAACATAGTGGATGACTGGAAAATCGTATGAAATTGGGTTAACGGAATATCGATCTCCGGACAAGCCCCTCTAATTCTCCATTTTATTTA
Organism: Aleiodes leptofemur; assembly: GCA_963942555.1. Classification (NCBI taxonomy): domain Eukaryota; kingdom Metazoa; phylum Arthropoda; class Insecta; order Hymenoptera; family Braconidae; genus Aleiodes; species Aleiodes leptofemur. Next base: position 5,003,766 of record OZ012620.1, read on the forward strand.
CCGTCAGTTCCTAATATGTTCCTAGCCCCAACATTTTACTGTTAGAAAAAAATGAAAATTTTATAGACAATTTTGTGGAAATTTCCATAAACGTGATATTGAATTTTTTTTTTTAATGGCAAGATGCTTATGAAATCTGTGAGTTTCATTGGAAATTCAAAGGAATCTATGATTCTTAAGTAGAATTGAAACGAAAATTCTACAAATTACTGAATTTTCAATTTTTTTTATTTTTTATTTTTCCTTATTTTACTAAATTTCCAAGAAACAATTAAACTGAAATTATTTGTAAAATCGATGATTTGTTCATTTTTCAATGACGTAATTATCTGTAATTTCCGTAAAAATTTAGACGGAAATTTTTAACAGTGTCTGACAAATTTTTACAAAATTAATTTAAAAAAAAAAATTCTAAAAAAAGAAGTTAATTAATTTAAAAAAATATTTCATGACGTTAATAGTAGTTTGGCACTTGAATCTCTTCTGTAATCACAGGTGCGATAACAAGCCTCCAGACGGTACGTGTATGTATGATGTCTAACCTGTAGCATACTATAACTACTCGAGACGGAGAGTGGAAATTTCTTCTTTCTCTTTTGCCTCAAAAAATAACCCACAGCTAAGAGAAGTAGAGTGGGAGGAGGGGTAAAGAAAAAAGTACTCAGCGAGAGAGGAACAACGTTATGCTTTCGAGTGGATTACATGTTCAGCAACACAGAGACAATGAGAACACAATTATTCATAGTTTATTAAACGTTCGCTCTCACCAAAAACCAGTTGGAGCCCTTTTATCTTGGACAGTTTGCATTTTCTATTAATTTATTTCGGATTTTTTGAGGAATTTGATTTTTTTGGGGCATTTTTGAGGGGTAAAATTCAGTTTTTTTTTAAAATATTTCAAGTTCTTTTGGTGGTAACGATATTGGGCCAATTTTAAATGAAAGCTGAGATCATTTTCCATCGATTTATGTGGATTTGAATTTAAAAATAACGTTTTTTCAGATAGTTATGGGAATTTTTGTGAAAAATCGATATTTTTGAATGTAAAATCCCATAAATCGATGGGGAATAATCTCACCTTTGATTCAAAATCGGTCCCACATCGCTACGATCAATAGAATCAGAGATATTTCTAAAAAACTGAATTTTCTCACGAATCAAATTTTTACCTCTCAAAAAAGTCCTAAATAATTGAAAAAAAATTAATTCTGGCACTTGTTTCCCGACTAAAATTCCCTCAATTTTGCAATGGAACCATCAAAAAAATCTCCAATATTTTCATTCATTCCAAGATTTTGTCATAATATATGCATAAAAACTCAAATAGGTCCATTTTACCCCTTTATGTCCGTATTGCCCCACTTTTCTCTATTCATTCGGCATGTAGGCCAAGATATTTCCAATAAAAAAATAGTCAAAAAAAAATCAACTTGTTCTACTGAATTGTCTAATCACTGGGAAAAGAGAACTCCTGCTTTATCCTGTTCTGTAATCTCGAGCAAATCATTACTCGCTTTCACTCAACTTCCATTCAGCCCTGGTGCATACAGTCGCGTCATAGGCCAAGTCCAAGTGCAACAATCACCTCTTAGATGCGTATGGTCTCTCGTCAGCTACGTAATACAGTTACCAGTTTTCAATCATTCTATTTATATCAATTATTACATTATTTATTTTTATTTAAAGTATCATGGAAAATTGGAAGATTTTTTAAAAAATGATACTAAAAAATTGTCGATTTGTGATGTTTCGGTATTTATGTATTTTATTTTTTTTATCTATAGCTAGCTTTTTCGCGTTCATTAGAATGATTACATGCTACTTATTTTTGTACATTTCGAAATGGAAAGGTTTCCTCAGAACCATTTCTAATTATTTCCCATGATACTATCAATCAATTAACATCAACCTAAAAATAAATCCAATTATTAATTATCAATTTTATTATTATTATTTTTCTTTTCTTTTAATTTCAAGTGTCAAACTAAAAGTGTTGCCTGTCTGCATGCTATTTCAATGCGCGAGAATCTTCGGTTGACCGCATCACTCCCGGTTACTGCTGGCCAATAAATTGCTTCCTGTCGTTGTCGCGGGCCAACTGGCTGGCATTGGTCCTCGGCTATAATACCAGTTGCACAGAGAATCCAATGCTGCTGTATCCACTCTATATATTTGTTCGGTTTTTTTTTCTCATGGACACAGCTTTGCTATCGAGGAGCAATTCTTTTGCTCCAACATACCAAGGCAATTACCCAAAGCTTCTCTTCTTTCTAGTACCCTTTTTTTTTCTTTCAAAAGAGCATACTTTCGAATTAGGCATATTTTCCAAAGGCCCACACTATTTACACAATACACGATGAATGCGATTAGCTGCTAGGGATGTGAAATCACAGTCATTTTGAAAAATAGAGAAGTTGCATGTTTTATAATTATATTTTTTATAAAAGTTCAATAAGAATTATTGAGACAGTTTGAGTGAAAAATTATTTAACAATTGATTTTTCATGTAATTTTTAATTAAAAATGATACTTTGAATATGTATTTTTGAATGAAAGTGACGTCATTATATCGGTTTAGTAACGCCACCACACGTCGAGTTGATAAAGCATCCATGTTTATGTTGTTAAAATAAAGAAAATGGTAAATATTATATAGATTATATCCGTTTTGAACAAATTAATTGCCGAGAATAAAATTTTTTGTCGAAGAAAAAATTGACACCACCTGTTCACACTACATTATAACATGGATTTTCAGAAATGTATTTTAAAAACATGTCAAAATCTACTTTTGGCAGATTTCGAGACGTTGCTTTTGTAAAACCAACGTCAACCATATTCAATTTCAATGCAAAAACACTTTAGATTTATATAAAATCAAATTATAATATCTTGTATTTTCGTTATGACGGTTATTTTTATGAGGTTAAGTGAGACTATTTTGTTTTGACGCATGTAGATCGGAATATCCCTTCATAAAAAGGACAGGGCATTAAAATCGAACATGGCGGATTTCATCTCGAATTGAAAGATAATCGAACTCGAATTGACAAAAGCGCTTTCTGGTGGACATTACGGAAACTAATTTTTTTGAATTATTTAGTCATCATACTTAGCATATAGAAAAATTATTTTCAATTTCAACTAATCCTAAACATTTGGGAATAGTTTGGGGAAGTTTAGGAAAGCATCTTTATAATTTGGGGAAGAGTCATTAATTTATTATTAATTAAAACTTTTTTTATGCATAGATAGCAGAAATAAATTTTGAAAACATTAAAATTATTTTCATTTATTTGGAAGTCATTTGGGGATATTAAGAAAATCAATTTCGTCCTTTAAGAATGAATAATTATTTGATTAAAATGAAAATTATGTCTTGAGCCTCCAAGCGCAAGAAAATCTATATAAAACAAAAATAGCAATCTATAATTGCTTTCCTAAACTTCCCTAAACTATTCCCGAACATTTAGGATTAGTTAGAATTCGGGCTGAGCTCGGCTGCGCCGGGCTGAGCTCGGCTGAGCCTGGCTGAGCCTGAATTCTAACTAATCCTAAATTCTGCTATCTCTGATAGCTATTTCTGCTATCTATAAATAAAAAAAGTTTGAATTAATAATGAATTAATGACTCTTTCCCAAATTATAAAAATGCTTTCCTAAACTTCCCTAAACTATTCCGAAACGTTTAAGGATTAGTTAGCTTTGAGAATAATTTTTCTATACGCTGAGTATACGGAGGTATCATTAAAATTTAAAATAAAAAATAGAAATCTACACTAATCAACGGAGGCGGCCGCCGACGGCGCTAGTAGAAAAAAAAACAAGTTTATAGTGCGATTCTGATTGGCTTAAACCCTAAACGGATATAATGACGTCACAACCAATGAGAAATCATTTTTATCGCGCCTAAATTTATTTATTTTTTATAATTTATTTATAAGAAAAGAAATTTGTTGATTGAAAAAAAAAATTGAAACATGCTTCAAATTAATTATTCTTTCATACATATATGAATTTTTAGGGATATGAAATTTATGCAACTTCTCTATTGTCATGGGACGGATTTATGACCATCATATGACAGTCATGTGACGTCCAGCCTTATTCGGGTCAGAATTTCTGTCATGATCATCAAATGTGCCACATATCATCTTATTAGATGTAAAATGACCGTCATACTTTGTTTTTCGTCACAATTTTGTCATGTTCAATCTGAGTTTTCCAATCATAATTATTTCAATACTGGTCAGGTGTCCTCTACTTAGATGTAAAATGACGGTCAGTGTTTCTTTTTGTTACAGTTTTGTCACAATCGGCAATTATCATTGATAATTCGATATGTCATATTGTTTAATAACTTAGGAGAACATGTGAATTTCATCATCAACATATTTTTAATAAGCTCGTGTGTATATCACATCAACTTTCAGTAAAAGCTTTCTCTTAGAGAACTTAGCAAAATTCCCATCATCAAATTTATGACACAGATGGCGCATCATTTACTTGGATGTAATCTGAACGTCATTTGATAATTCGGTCAGAATTTGGTCATATGAAAAAAAACGGTCAGTATTGAGCTCCGTCATGTCAGATTTTTTGTAAACATCCCTATTTAGGTGCTTAGCTCGAAGAGTTGGGATTAGCGATGGTAGTGAAAAGGGTTAAATTCATTTTCCACTCTCGATCTTCGGCCAATTGAGATTTACCAAAAAAAAATAAAAAAATGATTGTAAAGATAAATTGTGGATAAAGAGAAGGAGTAAAACAACGAGGCATCGTGACTCTGGTAGCCTACATCTGTGGAACACGCGTCCCTATCTATCTGGCTATCCTATAATACATATATACCCTTTTCTCACTGTAACCTACCTCTTCTACCCACGACCGTTCGTTGTTGGCTTCACCCCGTAGACTCACCGGTATTTACGGGCCTCCTTGTGATACCTCGTCCTCATACGTTGGTAACGACCTTGCCACCCCCCCCCCCCTCTCGTGTATCTAACTATTCCAGCCTCTTCTATCATTCTATAGCTCCTTCTCAAAACATAATTTACACGATTTTCCTCCAGTTACCATCAATTCCCTCGAAAAAATATCACTATTCATCTATTCCATTGAAAAAAATTTAAAAAATTCAAGACACCGAAGAAACAGTATAAAAATTTCATTTATCGAATTCTCAGCATCAATTTCTACCGAGAATTGAAGTCGTAACAACAAAAAAAAAAAAGAAGGAGAACTAATGAAATGATAATAATTGTCTCGACACACACACACACATACATATATACAAAGCAAGAGTCGACAAAGTCTCACATTACTCCTCGAACCACGAGTCTCGCGTCCTATATATGACGTATCACATGCCCTGCGGTATGGGCTTAATCCTAGTGCGTCTGAATGCTTCATACATTTTTATTCATTTCTTTTCCTTCTTTTGTTTTTCTCATTTTTTTTTTATTTCGTCTTCTCCGTCTTTCTCTTTTGTTCGTATGCGTGAGTCGTACGTAGAAGGAGAGCGAGAAAGATGGAGAGAGACGCGTATAAGCTGGAAGGTACGTGCGTGCATCGGCAATGCTTTTATATATATATATACATATATATATGTATATATAGTTGTAACTATGCTGGAAGCCTGGCTGAGACTCTGTAGCACTCGTTGGTATAGGTCCAGGGCCCAGCTCGGCCAATCGGAACACGAGAATTCGTGACAGAGCGCCGCGTTACGGCCAATCCGGGGGCCCCTTTTTTCCAACGGGGTTACTGACCTGGCCAACGCGTTAAATATCCCATCCTGCAAAAATATCATGGGCTCTCTACTGTATACTGGGCTTGTCCTTCTTTATTCAACTCTCTCTGGTTCTTTTTCTTTTTTCTGCGTTCCGTTCGATCAGATGCGCGCCCGATCTCCTCCCCCCCCCCCCCCCCTCCTCCCCCTGCCCCTTATCCCCCTCGCCACTCTGTACTTGTGTCTCCGCGGGATTTTTATTTGCGGGTTTCTTTTGTCTCTGAATTCAAAAGGAAGCTAAAAAAAAAATCAACATTGAGAACTTTATTTCAGTGTTTTCAATGATTTTGAGGATTTTGTGGGGAGAAGAGGAATGTGGTGGAAGAAAAAGTATTGACAGGATACTAGAAATTTAAACGAAAAAGAAGTTTTTATGATTTTTTAATGATAATTATGGAATTTATAGTTTTGAAGAACGTCTTTTTTCTCTAATATTTTACTTTTTTTTTCAAACGATTCCATAAAAAAACCCTATTTCACCCCCCCCCCTCTCTCCCAAAAGAATACATTTCAAAAATCACTTTCATTCTAATATTGGAGATTTTTCAGAATTTTCGAAATTTTTATGAAATTTTCATGAATTTTTTTTTTAATTTTCATGAAATTTCTTCTTTTGACCGTTTTCCTATGTACAATAGGGAACTTGCATATTTTTTTTATATTTTTTTTTCTCACTATTTATTGATAGTGATTAACAGAAAAAGCAAGTAAAAAATTTTTTATTTGTTAATTAATTCATAAACATTAATTAAAAAATCATTTTTTTGAACGTCTCCAAATCGGGCATGACGTCAGAATACTAAAATCTTTGTGTGCGCCATCTGTAGTCACCTGTCGTTACTCATTGACAGACGTATGAAGGTTATGCTGATTTGTCAAAAAAATGCGTATTTCTTTATTTTCCTCTTCTTGACTTCAAACATTGTTCAGAGAATTTCAATTAAAAACGTGTTTTCTTCCAGAGAAATTTATACACATAACCTCTTCACGAGTATCGCGCATCGAAAATTCAAATATCCTCCAGCCGCGCCATCACTGGCCACAGCTTGAATTACGCATGTTTTATTATGACGTCAGAACCATATTAGAGCAGTATGAAATCTGGAGATTTTTAATTGTAAATTTCTACATAATTAACAATTTAGAAAAAAAAAAATTTCCCTATTATCAGACAATACTGTAGAATGTATAGAAATGAAAAAAAAATAAGTAAAAAAAAAATATGCAAGTTCCCTATTCTAGTAACATTTGAGGATGAAAACGAAGACGTTTATTATTTAATTGAAGATTTTCGTTCGTTGTGTGTACATTGATCTCCATCGGTAATCTTCAATTAAAGAGATAGCATTGCCTAGTATCTCTCTCTCTCTCTCTCTCTCTCTCTCTCGATACAGACAAAACCAAGAGACTGGAATAAGTACGAAAGAAACAAGTTGAAACGAAAAGGGAAAACGAGCGTATATGGAGTGTACATAAGGCTGCACACACGGGATCCGTATGACCAGTAAGCCAGCCCAACCCTTGTGGACTTTTCTATTGATTATCCCATCGGCCCTTGTGTAAACCCCAAGTGCATTTATATATACAGACACATATATATATATATATAAATCTATATACCACCTTAGTAACTCTTATGTAAATATTTTCAGGATAATTAGAGTGATTGCGTCTGTATGACGCAAGATTTTGTTAAAATTAGTCGTCTCTCTTTTTTTCTTGCCCAATTATCTCCCTTGTTTTTCCTCAAAAACATAAAAAATAAAAATCACTATCTACTATCTTGTAAATAAATAATTTTCTTCTTCACAGTAAAACATAGTCAACTCTGGTTTCCCTTGGGTACAACCAATTTTACTCTATTCAGTACAACCGAGAAAAGCCTTAACGCTTTTATCTCATAAAAATTGTGTCACTCTATCAAATTGATAACGCAGAAACATTGATTTCTTTTTTTTTTTTTTTCATCACAAGACTATTTTCGTACTGATAGCCATATTTTTTTTCTTTATTTTCATTTATAAATGAAATTTCATGATCGTTGAGTAATTTGATTTTTTGATGAATATTTTCGATTTATGCAGTTTATGGAAATAATCGAAGAGAAATTAATTTATATTTATGTTTTGGTTTTTATTCGAAAGCCTCTTCAGTAGATTTACATTATATCATTTATTTCCAAAGCAACGATATATATCTGCAGGACAATTATGATAAACTTGGCATTATTGACGTATTTATTTTTATCATAGATTTAATCAATTTAGGTAAAATATTTAGATATTATATTTAGATATAATTTTTAAAAATATCATTGTCTCTCTATTTAGATCATTTTAACTATTCTTCTATTGAAAAAATTACAATCAAAAATTCTAATGATTACATAGTTTCCATTTAAAAGGAAAAAAACATGCACTAATTTATAAAAATCCGAATCAAATGAGGAATCATCGATAAAGTAGAGAAAGTCAAGATAAGAGATACTAAGGTGTGATGTGTCATGTACAAACTATGTTATATGCAAGAGACATGGTGTGCTGCAAAATGGGTTGCCAGGGACCCAAGTCGATAAGCCGATTATCTACCTAAATATGAAGCCTGAACGATGCCTGCAACTGTGGCTTAATTTTACGTCGGCTTTCCACAATTCTCCTTTTTTTTTTGCTTTTTAACCAATTCCATTAGCATTGCCAAGCTATCGAAAAAATTAACGATGAAGGCAACTTAAATTGGTTAAAAAACTTGAAAAAAATCTGTTTTATATCTCAAAATTATAAAGAATATTTGAGATAAAATAGCTCAAAAATTTGTAAATTATAATTATAATTTTTATTTTCATTGATTTCTACACAATTTAAAAAAAAAATTGCAATATATTGGGTGCTAAGACATCAAACGAAATATGAGAAATAAAACATGTAGAATGGTGGTCTTCCATTTTTCTGTGGGCGGGATTTTGAAACCTGTTTGAGCGCTTTGAAACCTAGAGAAAATAGAGGAGTTCACAAACTTGGTGAAATGGTAAGACGGTGTTTGTATGGCTCGAATACATAGATAGCAATGCAACTGGGCGAAAGAAAGAGAGGCAAGTGCTTTGAAAAATCAGATGAAAAGAGATGGATAGAGTACAAAAAAAAAAAAAAAAGAGAGGAAGAGAGGCCACCGACGAGGATGAACCGGCCCAGTACAAACCGACATAAAGACTAACAAAAAAAAAAAAAAAAAAAAAAAAGTAGTTCTTCGTTCGGGTTCACTCGTTTTCTCTCCACTCATCTCTTACCGATCTTACACTCGAGCCAATACGATCTACTCCGGGCAATTTCGTGAGCCACCCGGGCATCTTTGTCCTCTCTTTCTTTACTTTTACTCTGTTGTTGTCTTTTCATTTAATTTTTTTCCTTTATTTACTTCTTCGTGAAGGATTGTGAGAGAATTGGAGAGTGTAACGAGAAAATAAAAATCAGTCAGTAACAAAAAAAAAAAAAAAAATAAATAAAACTACTTTTACTTTTTTTTTTTTATCCAGCAAAGTCAGGGTGACAAAATCGCCTTGACAGGGCGAGTTTATTGCCTGTGTACGTGGTGAGAAATCACGTGAAATACAAAGTATTACGTAAATTGTGTGTAATACATTTTTCAATGATTAAATATCTATTCAATTGGAGATTCTTTGAATAAGGTACTTTTGCAGTAGTGCCCTTGTTTGCTGGGATTTTATTCCCCTACAGCCCCGATATATGCCTTATTCAAGAAATATACTGTATATCCAGTGTAAATTTTCTCTTCCCTCCAACATTTAATTCTGAACACTCGATCGTATGATTAACTGCCAAAGGAAGCTTCTGTACGGAGACTAAAGAAAATGGGGAGGGGGGGGGGGACAGGTAATTTGCCCTTTATTCTGCAGTGAGTTTCGTGGAAACTTTTCACTCTGCTGTGTTTTCCCTCCATTGTTTCCCATTCCCCCCCCCCTATTTTCTCAATTTTTGCACGGTCTTTGCCTTTTCTATCAGCAGAACGATAGGAAGCACCAGATGTACAAAATAACATTCTCAAGTTTATTCACCTAAGGTTTTTTGATCGATTGTGATTAAATTTAATTTTAACAGACAATTTTTCCGTGTAACTATTGGAAAAATGATGAAAATTCAATGATTAAATATTATATATCCAAAGGATCAACGATTTGCTGTGTTATCTAGAAATGAGGGAATACATAATGCACGTGTGCATTTGTAGGAACGGCAAACACCTGTCGTTACCCAGAGAGGTGAACTCGCCCGTGACTAATCTGCACCAATTCTACAGAACCTATTCCGCATACCCTTCAAATCATAGCTTCTTCTCTCTCTCTCTCTCTCTCTTTCTCTCTTGTCTTCACCCTCAGACCGTAAGCACGATCAACGGGGTTATTCTGGCTCTTGCATAGGTTACACTGTCATCTGTCGAATCGATAATGCGCGTGCCATACACGCGTAACCGACCCACTAACGGCCCTACTATCTACTCCTATCCTGGGATATCCTAGTTCTATTTCACCAAAGATATATTCATTTATTTCACGAGTGTAGTGGAATAACAGGTTAAGTGCAAATTATGTCAAAAATGAGATTTTATCAGAATTTGCTTCAGGATGTATGGACACGTGTCCAACAGAAAGGATTTGACTGAATATGACCATTTTAAGGCCTCATTTTTGAAAAATGCATAACAGGTTAAGTTCGCTTTTCGCAATTTTCAGGAGAAAATTTGAGGATATGTCGACTTAACTTGAAAAATAATCATACGTGTCAAAGTTAAGTCGACATAATTCAGTCTCTCTTCATTGAATCCATATTGTGTTATGATTTGCTTAGACGATCTTAATGAATATAAATATATTTTTCGTATACTTCAAATAAATACTCATCGATTATAATAATTATAGTCGATAAGTATTCATTTAATATTAGTGTTTATTTTATTTGGGGAGTTAAGTCGACATAACTTGAATTTCTTTCCAATCTAAATTGACTGTGGATCAATGACGTTCATCATGTTTATCAATGAAATTTGTAAATTTCAGTTGAATGATTTTCTTAAAAATTTAGGAAAAATAGGAAAAATTAAAAGAAAAAATTGAAAATTGAAGTAAATTGTAGAATTTTCGTCTCAGTTCTACTCGACACAGAGAAAAATATTTTCTTAATTTAAGAATGTGCAGGTCACTTCAATTAAGTGACTTTTCTCACTTAAATCAAGTGACTTTTTCTTCCTTAATTTAAGAAAGTAAAACTCACTTATATCAAGTGCGTTTTCTTACTTAAATCAAGTGACTTTTCTCACTTAAATCAAGTAACTTTTTCATTCTTAATTTAAGAAAGTAAAAGTTACTTAAATTAAGTGACTTTTCTCACTTAAATCGAGTGACTTTTACTTTCTTAATTTAAGAAAGTAAAACTCACTCAAATCAAGTGCGTTTTCTCACTTAAATCAAGTGACTTTTCTCATTTAAATCAAGTAACTTTTTTTTTCTTAATTTAAGAAAGTGAAAATCACTTAAACTAAGTGTCTTTTCTCACTTAAATCAAGTGACTTTTCTTACTTAAATCAAGTGACTTTTTCTTCCTTAATTTAAGAAAGTAAAACTCACTTATATCAAGTGCGTTTTCTTACTTAAATTAAGTGACTTTTCTCACTTAAATCAAGTAACTTTTTCATTCTTAATTTAAGAAAGTAAAAGTTACTTAAATTAAATGACTTTTCTCACTTAAATCGAGTGACTTTTTCTTTCTTAATTTAAGAAAGTAAAACTCACTCAAATCAAGTGCGTTTTCTCACTTAAATCAAGTGACTTTTCTCATTTAAATCAAGTAACTTTTTCTTTCTTAATTTAAGAAAGTGAAAATCACTTAAACTAAGTGACTTTTCTCACTTAAATCAAGTGACTTTTCTTACTTAAATCAAGTGACTTTTTCTTCCTTAATTTAAGAAAGTAAAACTCACTTATATCAAGTGCGTTTTCTTACTTAAATTAAGTGACTTTTCTTACTTAAATCAAGTGACTTTTTCTTTCTTAATTCAAGTGACCTGCACATTCTTAAATGAAGTGACTGCACATTCTTAAATTAAGAATACATTTTTCTCTGTGAAGACTCATAGATTCCTTTGAATTTCCCCTTGAAACTCACAGATTTCCTAATCATCTTCCCATTAAAAAAAAAAAAAATTCAATATCACTTTGATGAAAATTCTCATCAAATTGTCCATGAAATTTCAATTTTTTTTTTTCTAACAGTGTATATATATATGTCGGGTTTTTTTTTTCGTACGGCCTGGCCAGTACTTTTTCCACTTGTGGCTTGAGAGTAGTGGGGGCAGTCGGACTCAACCAGAACCTACCCCAAATAGTCCGGTTAGGCCTTTCTACAGTGTGCCGGTTCTCCAGCCATGAATTTTGCGCTTCCGCGTCAATACTTTCGCCGGCCCCCTTCATCATCATCCGGCCCCTAACCTTCCCTACTCTTGCCCTCTCTCCTTCTCTCTCTTTCTCTCTCGAAACGTGCCGAGCAACTCTGCGTAACAATAATTGGCCCAGGAAGCCCGGTACAGGCGAGTCAAGAAATTTTTCTCAGACGATAAATAAGAAAACATTTTTTATTCATAAAGCTGATTATATCTTCTTTTTTTTTCCTTCTCCTCCTTCTCCTCCCTTCTTTTTCCCGTAAATTACTCCTTTTCTGTTTCCCTACCAAAGCAGGTGCATTATCCATCAAAGTTTCAACGAATTATTGAAAAATTATTTTCACAATTTACTTCACAACATATTATTAGTATTTTTCATATCTCTTTTGCAATTCTCATTTGATAGAATGAAAATTATTATTATTTTTTTTTTTTTTTTTTTTTTCAATTAATCTGAACACAAAGTGGATAGAGAGAAAGAGAAAGAGAATGACAAAAGTGGCATGACCTTGTGAGTTTATTTGAATCGATAAAAGCCGTTCAAACCCGAGAACTTGATGTAACCATCTATTTTTTTCAGTTAAAATTGTGTCCACCATAAATTTTTGTCCAAAGAGAAACAAAAAAATGAGGTGAAAGAAAAAAAATAGAAAAAAAAAACGCAGTTTGTGGGTATTTGGTGGCCGAAAAACTGGTGACCGTGACACCCATTCCAAGCGATGGCCTCGCAAATTTTCATTCTTTCTCTCTCACTTGCACTTTTTTCTTTTTTTTTTTTTTTGTCAACCCGCACTGTACCCACTGCATTCGTGCCATTGCCTTGCGCTTGTGTGTTTGTGTTTGTGTGTGAGTATGTGTACTGCACTTTCGGCTTTTGGACGGCGTACAATAAACGTAAGGTCATTGACACAGTACACATTTTACGATTAAATATAGATTCACATGTGTGCATCAATGGACTCATCCATTCGATGAATATATAACTTGAATAATTGATAATTTCTAATTTCATAATTGCCCAGTTTTTTCTTCATTTGTAATTAAATTACTTCACCTACTGAATAAGAAAAAAGCCTTCTTTCTACGGATTTTCGTCAAATTATTTAGACATACACTGTTAAAAAAAAATTTCGTCTAAATTTTCCGTGCAAAATCCTAGAAATATTTAAGCAAGTCATATATTTCTACTGAAATTTCAAATAATTATGTCATTAAAAAAATGGAACAAATCATTGATTTTCAAATAATTTCACGCCAGTATATCAATGAAATTTGTAAATTTCAGTTTAACTGTTTCTTAAAAATTTCGTAAAAATAGGAAAAATTAAAAAAAAAAATGAAAATTCAAGTAAATTATTTTTTCATAATTATTTTCCCATTAAAAAAAAAAAAATTGGCAATATCAAGTTTATGAAAATATTCCCATCAAATTGTCTACGAAATTTCCATTTTTTTTTTCCATTTGTACATGAATTTTCAGCGTTTATTCTTCATAAAGACTAACTTTTTCCTTTTTTTTTTTTTTTTTTTGGTGGTAGAACATGTGCAGATGTTTCAGTTGAAAAATAAGTACGAAGAAAGAAGTGTAAAAGGCAAAGAGGAGGAGGAGGGGAGGGGGGGGGGGGGGGATGGAAGGGGGCAGAGAGTTGAATCCCGCGACCATGGCTCGACTCATATTCGGTGAGTGACCTGCACCTCTCTCGTGTGTCTCAACGACTACCAACCAACCCAAACATTTATGTCTCTACTGTCCAACCTGAAAATATCGTGCCTTACATGGCGTGTCATATGCATACTTGAAAGGAGGGGAGGGGGGGGGGGGAGGGGGAGAGAAAGAGTAGAGAGAGGGGCCTCCGTGCGCGGATATACGCGACCCTCCTCAACGTCGACGTCGCGTCTCGTGCATGAATATATATATATATATATGTATGTACACAGTAACGCCGAATGTAGGAATCGATCGTATGTGCGACACACGAGACCGCATTCTCTTGTGGGTCCGTAGGCTAAAAGAACGAAAAAAAGAAGAAAAAAAATGTTGGGGTTATTGTAAAATGAAACGCAATAAATATTACATGAAGAAGAAGAAGAAGAAGAAGATGAAAAAAGAGGCATTAACAAAATACAAATTTTCAATTCACTTAAATGTATCGAGAAAAATAAGAGGAATTTATCAAAGATTTATAGGTAATTATTAATGCTGAAAAGTTGATTGTGAATTTTTCAGCAAGTTCAATGACATACAGAAAAAAAAAATGGAACAAAGTGAAAAATTTTCGCTATTAAAAAATTATTGATAATTGAAATGACGGGACATTAATTTTTTTATTAAAAATCTAATAGACATTGTCATTTAGTGAGACAAAGTAGTGGAAGAGTTACTATGTGAAGGGATTTCAATGTTAGTATATGTATATAATATGTATATATATGTATATTTTTATATATATATATATATATATGTATGCGGATGGTTTTACGTCCGCGGTTGCGCCGCCGCGGTCGTGTACCAACGCTAAATTATGCATCGTGCATATTTTCCGGTCTGTTTGGTGGGTCTCAAAGCCTAACCGGTATATAAAACTCAGGGCGTTACGCGTACCGGGTGACTCGGAAGAAGGGACACTCAGTGGTGGCAAAATAATATTATTATAATAGAGGATGAGGAAAAAAGAAAGAAGGAAAAAAAAAATAATATAGGTGGAATACACAAGCCAATATATATATCCATGCAAAAGCTACTGACGTTAAAACCCCTGTTGAGAGTGAACGGGTTTGAAGGAGATGAAGCGCGTATCACTTGACAACGTCCATATAGTCCCTACTTCATATATATATATATATATATATATATATGTGTGTATTGTACATACACTTACTGTGTATACAAGGCTTCGTCTACACACGATGTGATACTCGTTTAATCTGCAATATATTGCTATAGTATAAGATAAAAATTTAACGTCACGTTACGAAAATAATGAAAATTGATGGATTTTTTTTTGGGCTTTACTCGTTTTTTAGGCAATTTTTTTCACTGATCCTACGTGGAAATTATCTACGGAATTAATGGATTGGGGGAAAAAAAGGCGTATGTCCATTTTGGAAGGTACCATGATGAAACTGTTATTAAACTTCAAATTATATTAAGGGGGTACATATCCCTGAGCTTTTGAAAAATCGATTTATTTTTTTTACGAATTCTTTTTCTTCAAACTTCTGAGAATTTTTCAACAAAAAAAATCATTCGAAAATTCCCCTCCGCTAGAAAGTTATGGCAATAACTTTTTTGGAGTCAAATTTGCAATGTTTTTCAAAGTTTATCCATGCATGACCGTAAACACTAATGATAATTCAAAAAAAAAAAAAAAAATCTTATTTTTTTTATAGTTGAAAGATTAGTAAGTAGTATGAATTTTCAAAATTCATTTTTTCCTTCACCCTATAACCTGAATAAAGATTTTTTGAATTTGCACCATTTTCAGAACTCCCAGGAATATGTATCCGTGTAAAGGCGTTTTTCTCGAAACTAGGTTTTTTGACGTGGTTGACATGATAACTCGGTCAATTTTTAATATTTTCGAACTTTTTTTTTTTTAAATCTTGATAATTATAGTCCCTATCGCGTATGGGGAGGATTTTTCGATTCTTGAATTGGCCTTTTATTAATAAATTGTCAAACACTTTTTTTTGGGTAAAAACTGCAAAATCAATTCTAAAATGCTGTAATTTCTTTAATTTTTATAAAAAAAGAAAATCCCCCTCCATATGCGATAGGGGAGATAATCATCAAGATTTCAAAAAAAAAAAAGTTGAAAAATATTAAAAATTGACCGAGTTATCATGTCAACCAGGAGGCATCATAATTTTTATTGCTCATCCATTGATGGCCGTAAAGAATAATGATAATAATAAGAAAAAAAAGATTTTCTTCTGGTTTCTTCTTGTTGAAAGGCCGATAAACAATATAAACTTGAAACATTATTTTTTTCCTTCTCCCTATAACCTAAAAAATGAATTTGAAAAATCACGTGATTTATAGTACTTTGAGGGGTATGTACCCCCTCAAATTAGGGCAATTTTTATATGAAGAGTCTGAATTTATATTGTTATTGAACTTCATCGTAATTTGAACTGAGAGGAAAACAGAGGGACAGTCTCTCTTTTTCTGATGAATTTTAGAGGCTACATTCAAGGGGAAAATTATGATTAAAAAGTATAGCGAAATACTTCTAACAAAAGTAAAGTAGCGGAAAATGGAGCTAAATGATCCAGAAATTTTTTTTCGTAGTGAAGGACTTGATGGAAAATTTTGAAAAAAATTCAAGAAGATGCTCAAAAATGTCCACATTGTTGGAGAATTTTTTCCAAATTTTTCAGTAAAAGAGTTCAACCTTTCGAAATTTTTTTTCGAATCATTTCTCCTATTATTGAACTATTGCAACGATTATACTTGTGCAAATGTGTTTACCACTTTAAAGGTAAGGATTCGCTAAATATAAATATTATTTTACAACATTGCCTCATATTTCAAGATAAAACGTCATTATTTGGGTTTTTATTTAAAAAATACCCTTTAGGAACATACTTGATATTCAATTCGGATTTATTTTCATTTGCTAACAATTTTCAGACTTCAGAAAATAAAATCGGGTATTCATTTTTTCATTAACGATTACAGATCACTAAATTATGAAATTTCTCAACTGACTAATTCGACTCATTTAGAAAAAAAAAATTCTAATTGCATTGAAACCTATGGGGAAGGCTGATTAGACATATATATACAAACAAAAAAAAATTACATAGACATATACATAATGTTCTGTTATTGTTATTATCATAATTCACCTTATTATTATTATTATTATTATTATTTTATCATCATTGCATCATTGCCCTCAATAGCAAACGATTTTATTAATGATTATTTTTTGGTATCCGCACTCATCCAAAAAAAATCTCTTCACTTAAGTGACACGATTTTCTGTCAACCAAAGAGATTGAGCAAAAAGATATATATATATATATATATATATAGTCCTTCTCAAGTAATTGAAACTAACTGAAAAAAAGAACTATTTAATACTCACTACAAAAACGTGACGATGAAATAATTACTCCCGAGTTATATACCTCTTTACTAGGACGTGGAAAAAGAAAAAGAAAAAAAAAAGGAAAAACGAGAATAGAAGAGGAGAAAAATATATATATAGAGAGACGAGAGAGAGTCGATTCACAGGCCGTCGAGTTTAGTAACCGCTTTTACCGAGTTTCCGGGGTGCGTGAGCTCACCACTTATGAAAACCGTCGCGCCTAGCCGGCCTCAAAGCTTCAAACCTTATACCCATTTTCTTTTATACCTAGTAAATATACATAGAAGAAGAAGAAGAAGAAGTGTATCTAACCAACTGGCATTAGCAGTCGAAATCTGTGCAGAGTTCGGACATAAGTGTATATTTTTGTTTTTTTTTTTTTTTTTTTTAGAAATTTAGGTTGAATTAAATTGTTGAAATTATTCGTTTGTCTATCTGCATTACTCGGTCTGATTAAACTTGCTCTTTTTAATATTACCTCACGTTTTATTTTTTTTTTTTTTTTAGAGCCAAGCTATGCAAGACTGCACTCCGACACGGTATATTACGAATTTTCTTAAATTATTCATTAGTTAATACGTACGAAAAAAAAAAAAAATAAAATCTTGGCACAAGTTCAATTTTCAAATTTGTCTATAAGAGAAAAATTATTTTCTAATTTTATCAGATTAAGAAAAATTAGAAATAGAAAAATTACAAAAAAAAATATTATGGTAAAATATGATTTTTCTTAATTGCACTCGCATGATTTGGAGCACAGCGTAACCGCAATCCGGGATGTTCCCATTAAATTTTCATGCGAAACAGCCGCACACACACCCAGTATGCCCGTTTATTCATTGCACTGTGTGCAACCCTCTTTTCCCGTCTAATCCCTCCCGTTTCTCGTACATCGAACCCCATAATTAGTAATACTTATATGCTGTATATGATATGAACTGTACCTTCTATACACCACCAAGGAAATTCTGCAATACTCCCTCAATATGGAGAGTGAGAGGAAGGTTCATAAACATCCATATGACTCTCTACTACTCGAAAGAGTGTGTCTACCTTCGTACACTTAGTGATGATAATTACGAGCAATTACATGAGTTACAGAAGGATCAAAGACCACATTGACACCCTCTGATCATCGCATCAAGAACCTTGCAAATGTTCTTTTACATTTTTAAATAACATATGCCATAGAATCAATTATTCAAATGAATTGCATCAATATTAATATTTTCAAGTAGAACATTTTAGTAGTTTTAATTGAGATTATGATTATGAATATTGCATTTCTACAAGAAGTTAACTTGGTCCAGGCTAAAAGTGCTGTTTAAAAGCAAGCCTTTGGTACAGACTTTGCAGCTATTCTGTAGCAAGTTTACCCAAACATGTTTGTAGCTACACAGAGAAAAATGTTTTCTTAATTTAAGAATGTGCAGGTCACTTGAATTAAGTGACTTTTCTCACTTAAATCAAGTGATTTTTCTCACTTGAATCAAGTAATTTTTTCTTTCTTAATTTAAAAAAGTAAAAGTCACTTAAATTAAGTGACTTTTCTCACTTAAATCCAGTGACTTTTTCTTTTTTAATTTAAAAAAGTAAAACTCACTTAAATCAAGTGACTTTGTCTTTCTTAATTTAAGAAAGTAAAACTCACTTAAATCAAGTGCGTTTTCTCACTTAAATCAAGTGACTTTGTCTTTCTTAATTTAAGAAAGTAAAATTCACTCAAATCAAGTGCGTTTTCTCACTTAAATTAAGTGACTTTTCTCACTTAAATCAAGTGATTTTTCTCACTTGAATCAAGTAATTTTTTCTTTCTTAATTTAAAAAAGTAAAAGTCACTTAAATTAAGTGACTTTTCTCACTTAAATCCAGTGACTTTTTCTTTTTTAATTTAAAAAAGTAAAACTCACTTAAATCAAGTGACTTTGTCTTTCTTAATTTAAGAAAGTAAAACTCACTTAAATCAAGTGCGTTTTCTCACTTAAATCAAGTGACTTTGTCTTTCTTAATTTAAGAAAGTAAAATTCACTCAAATCAAGTGCGTTTTCTCACTTAAATTAAGTGACTTTTCTCACTTAAATCAAGTAACTTTTTCTTTCTTAATTTAAGTGACCTGCACATTCTTAAATTAAGAAAACATTTTTCTCTGTGTAATAAGACTGTACAGGGAGAAAATTTGGACATTTGTGCTATCTACACTGTAAGAATTTGTATGTAAATTTCAAGCCCAAATAGCGAAGAAGGTTTTGGTGTGAAAATCTGAGAACTGGCCGATAGAATTTGCCTTCCTTTATACCATTATATTTGAAGAAATTTTCAACAGTGTATGTTGCATTTATGTTGAATCTCACCGATGCACGAAAAAACTCTCTGCACTGAGAAAAAAATAGTGGTAGAAACTATCAAATATTGAAACAATTTGAATTGACTAAATTCAGTAAATTCAAAAGATTTTTTAATTATTGAAAAAAAAAAATTTGTTGAGGACCAATAACATCAATATTTGATAGTTTTTACCACTTTTTTTCATTTTTTGTAATTATAAGAAGGATCTGAATAATCAGGCATTTGCCCTCCATTCCGGCAAATGTTTGGACAGTCAAAAAAGTAAATGATTCAACGTAAATGAATCTCTTTTGACCTATCCCTCCGATATTCACTGTATTCGATCTACTTTTACATTACAGTTGATATCCACATCATATATGGGGAAAATTTCAATGTAATTTTTGCATCACATACACACACATTTCATCCTCGTCTCCGGCAATATGGTGCACTTAGAAAAAAAAAAAAAAAAATCCCTCCCCCAAGAGTAAACTTCAATGATACTGGACTCATATCACAGAAATGTACAGACGAGAGTGCACATATAGTGGATCAAATGAAGAGTTTCGCATTTTCACCCCATTTTTTCTATCGATATTGAACTCTATCCAGGTCTGTACCTAACCTGCCCCAACCTTTGCAAAAGAGAGAGGAGGGAGGGGGGGGGGGGGGGGAGGGAGCATGTAGAGAGAATGGGTACTGTGAAAAGAAAAGTGTGTGTGTGGCTGGAAGAGGAAGGGATAAAGGGTTCAAAAAAGGGGAAGGTTTTTTAAATGTATTTGTGTATACAAACGGGCATCAGGGCTGTGGAATGAAGAAATGAGTGGAAGAGAGAAAAGGCGAAAGCGTGAGACGGGGGGGGGGGGGGGGGGAGAAGCCACCCCAACTGCGGTCATTGAACCTACGCACGCCCGTCAGTCCAGCCTGAGCGACCGCCCTTTAGGGCCAACGGAGCAGAGCGTCAACTCGTCATTCCATACTGAAGAGTTACAAATCTAAATTTATTATTTTCATTCAATTACATATTGTTTTGCAGCTTCTGTACTTAAAGAATCTTAATTTAATTCTTTGATTCAACGTTTATCCACGCCTTTCAACTATGCAGCATGGAGATTGAATTACTTCACCTCAGATTTACCCCCCCCCCCCCCTCCCCTCTCTCCCTCACAAGTCCGTCTGTCTACTCCGATGACCGTGTCCGCCCTCTTGTCAACCTGAAGTAAAAAAAAAAAAACACAATTCTCATGCCTGGTTTGAAATTCATTCACGCGCACAAATATTCTCGCAGACTTTCTTCCGGGGTCCTTGCCCTCTGAAGATATTTTTCATATATATATTCTTTTTTTTATATATTAACCCTCGGTGTACACATCTCTGAACAGAACTTCAAAGCATATATGGACTCAAATTGACCTCACTCCACTTTTTACGTGTTATATATAGATAAAACTATGTACTTTTTTTTTTTGGAATTCAGGTTATGAGGTTTTTTGTAGGTAAAACAATGCACTTTCAAATAGAATCATCGTTGGTTCGGATTAATCGAGGAGTTACTCACTCGTGAAGTCATGGTGCCACACCACGATGAAGTCAAGTTGAAGTCAAGTTGAAGTCAAGTTGAAATCAAAGTGAAGTCAAGTTGAAGTCGCTGAAGTCAAGTGACTTCAACTTTTTGAAATTACTTAAGTCAAATGATTCCATTTCTCTGAAGTCAATTCTGAAGTCACTTGAAGTCTATGAAATCAATTGAAGTCACTCAAATTACGTATTTCAGGTAAATTTCAATTTTATTTATTGTGACTTCAATGACTTCATTCTATTTAAAGTCACTGACTACAAATCATAAAGTCACGTTAATCAGCGCTTGAAGTCATTGAAATCACATTTTTCTGAAGTCATTGAAAGCAGACACTGAATTCACGTGAAGTCGACTTCATTTTGAAGTCATGGTGTCACTCAATTCTTGAGTGAGTAACCCCTCGGGATTAATTAATTTTTAACCCTAGACTGGTCTTCTATTGCAATCTAAGGCGAGATGTCACACCACGATGAAGTCAATTTCAAATCACTGAAGTCAGGTGTTTCAAATTAAAAAAAACCCTTTAAACATCGAAATTGAGTGTCTCGAATATTTCTATCTATTCAATTATATTTTAGGGCAATTTTTTTTTTTTCGAGCCTCCACTTGATCCTTCCGTCTACTCAAACTGTTAACTTTGAAATAAAATAGGAAAATTACCTTAATCCACACTCTGATTAATAAAATGACGCATTTTCTCCTTTTTTTTCGAGTCAGTTGAACATATATTTTATGCTGTCACACATGGTAATGATGTAAAAAGGGAAAAAGAAAAATTTGGTGATTACAGGGTAAATGCAGAGTGAAAAAAATACGAGACAGGTGGGTAAGGAGTGGCACGATTAAATTCATGCGCGCATACAACGTAACCCACCCTAAATTTGCGTGTCTCAACGACATGGTTACTGTACACACGTACTCTATCCAGAGTGAATAAAAAAAAAAAGGGAAAAGTAGAGAAAGTAAGCGAAAACCAACGAACTGGGTGCGACGATCTCGTTCTTACCCTCTTGCAACCCTGAAAAACTTGGTAGATAATACGAGAGAGAGAGAGAAAGAGAAAGAAAAGGGGAAAGAGGTATTACGGTTATAGTCACGCTGACCTACCCTATGGAACATGTGATTTATATATGCGAAAACGTTCGAATAATCCTCTGTTTTCTCTTTATGAAAACTGTCGAAGGGTTTCAAATTCATACACATTCCACTTATATATATATAAAAAAAAAAAGAAACTTTTTTACACTCCAGACGTTTTTAATTTGTTTTTAATTCCACGAGGGATAATACAAAGGCCTATAATGTTGGGGTAGTTCATGTATCGAGGGTGAATCATTCGACAGGTGTATCAAAAGAATTAATGATCGAAGGAATAACTGATGATGATAATAGGTCAAATTAATCCAAACTTTGAACTTTTTTTTTTTTTTTAAACAATCGTATTGTTCGAAACAATGGTGAATTATCATTATCCAGTAACGAATACGAAGTGAAATAATCGTTTATGTGTGATTCATCATCTGGATCACTTTTATTTTAATTCACTATGAAAACTCTTCAGGGCAAAATCGATCTGCAAGATAAAATGATTGGGGATATTTTTTTTTTAATTGAAAGGTTCTATGAAAAAATTTGAAAAAATTATCCAACATTTGAGACAATTTAAGGCATCTGCTCAAATTTTTTCACATTTTTTAATAGACTTCTTCACATTGAAAAAAAATCCTGCATCATTGAGCCACCGTTTTCCCAGATTTTTATTGACAAAATAGAGGATTTTTTACGTGATTTTATTCTCATTTCTTTCATTCACGAGAACAGATCTGTATAAAAGCAGTCTCATGTGAAAAATTGTGAGGGCAAAATACACGGTGATGTTCAAAGGTGCTTTTACTAGAAGTCGAGCTACACTAGGGCACTCGAGAAATAATTTAAAGCCTTCCTTCTCTCGGCCACGTGCCAAGACGCTCCCTTTCACACATCTTGTGTGTATATGAATTTTTTTTTTTCCTCCCAAGAAAAGAAAAATACAGAAGGCAAAAAATAAAGAAAGAAAAACGGCAAGAAAAAAGATATGAATTTGTGTTAGCAAAGGAAAGATGAGAAAATAGGAATGTTTGAATTGTCCTTTTTTTCTTTCAATTCTTGTTACGAGAATGTAATACACACTTTCCAGAGATTACTGACGCCCCTGGCACTGTCCGTTTAACAGTAAAACCAGTCATGAATATATATATATATATATATATATATATACAGATACAGAAACGGGTTAACTTACCCCCTTTTTCCATATCCACTGTTTTCTTCTCCGTTAGTTTCAGTTAAACTTCCCCTTTTCTCCTCTCTCTTCATCAAATGATCTAAAGATGCGTCGCCAGCACATAGCCTCAACAAATACATATACATATATATACAATGTCTATACTGCTATTGGATTACTGATTCTGTAACATCAGAATTGCATTCCATTAAAGAGATTCTCGAAAAAAAAAAAAAAAAAAAAACGTAAAAAAATTCTAAATAAACTAATGAATACTGCGTAATTATCCTCTCGTATTGATCCCAGTTGGATGAATTCTGTTTTCCGTAGGAATAAAAAAGAAAAAAAAAACCCAAATGAAAAGAAAGGAATAAAAAAATTGGATGAAGTGAGTATTGTAAAATTAGTCACACCCATTCACGTCAAGTGTGCTCCCCGTGTACATGTCGAAGTGCCATCGACCCGTGCCACCGAACATTGTCAAGAGGGGAGCAATGAACCAATAGACAAAAAAAAAAAAAAAGAAGTACCAGTAAGACCCCAAAAGGAAATAAATAATGAAAAAAAAAAGAAGGAAGGAAAAAGAAAGGAAAAAAAAAAAAAACAGAGAGAGAGAGAAGCCATCTGACGCACCCCATTCTGTTCGACTAGTTTCTCGGATGCAACGAAGAGAAGGACCAGCTTTTACGAGTGTCCCAATGAAATTGATCGAGCGCCCATCCTTTCCTCTCCTCTTCATGGATACTACCTCCTTTTTTTCCTTTTTTTTTTCGTTCCCTTTTTTTTTCTATACATAACCTGGAGGCCTTGTCGATTCGTTGGGTGGAAAAGGAGGTGCAGGTGACAGTGCGAGAGAAGGCAAATGGATGGAAAAAAGGAAGGAAAAAAAAATTGGATAAAAGAGGGAGAAAAGAAGGAAAAGAGAGAGAGAGAGAGAGAGAGAGAGACTATAGCCAGTGGAAAAACGAAAGAGAGTGGGGGGCCGGAAAATGGGAGACTCATTCTACTTCGGTGGAGAATTCATCCCTTAAGAAAATACAGGCAATAACCCTCCCCTACCATCCAAATGAGACTCGAAGGAGAAGATAAAGAGAGAGAGAGAGAGAGAGGGGGGGGGGGGAGAGGATTGTGTGTGTGTGTGTGTGTGTGTGTGTGTATGGGTGCAAGGGAGAAGGGCCACACTAAAGACGCTGCGTAGAAGGCGTTGGTAGTTTGAAGCAAAGACGCAGAGGGAATTGGTGGAAAAGAGAGTGGGTTTATGAGAGAGGATACTGTGTAGAAAGTAGAGGGAGAGGAAGGAAAGTGGAAAGGAAAGAGGAGGTGGGAGGGTGCAAGAGGACAGGAGGAAAGATTGAAACGATAAGGGGTAGAAAGTGTAGTGGTAGTGAGAAAGAAAGAATGAGGTAAAACCAGAGAGGAGGGGGGATTTGGAAGAGTTTGGGGGGTAGGAGTGTTGTGATGGTGTTGGACGGAAAAGAAGAGAGAAGGTTAAGGGGCTGGAGAGACGTAAGGGTAGAAGAAGAGGGAGGAACGTGGTGGGTTAAAGGTAGCGGGCCAGAGCCTCACTTTATTTTTATGCAGTTATTGATCTTCGTGGAAGCCGCTCTGGCTCCGAGGTCCCCTCTGTTATACCCTTCTTTCCCACTGCCACGTTCTTTCTCACTTCAACTTTCTCTCATCCTCCTTTTTTTTCATCTCCCTCCTAGCCACCCCCCCCCCTCCCTCTCTCCCCCATTGCGCCGTACTTATTATCCTCTCACTCTGGTTTTCACCCTTTTTCCCTGGTTCGTTTCAACCATCCTTTTCTCTTGAACCTCTACCTTCACAATTTTCACGTACACACACAAACATAGATGTAGTATATATATATATATATATATATGTGTGTGTGTATGTCTATACACAACTATGAGCGTTTGTCCATCTTCTTTCACCGCTTCGTCTCTTCAGTGTACTTTTTTTTTTTTTTTTTTTTTCATCCACCGCCCTCTTTCTCCAGAGCTCACCATCACTCCCCTGCTTCCTTTTTTCGTCTCACCTTACACACGCTTCTTTTTTTCTCCCTCTAGCATCACTCTCTCTCTCTCTCCCTTCCTCCCTTTTTTTTTTCTCTAACTTTCTTTTCTTCTCATTTTCCATTTTTTTTTTATCCTCTCTTCTCTCCTCTGCTTCTTCTTCTTCTTCTCCTTCGAGCTCATTTTTTCCTCTATCTCTCCCTTGCTCCACTGTAGCGTCAACCAGGCCGCGAGAGAGAGAGAGAGAGATTCCCACCCCACACGAGGCTACATGGTGGTGGGTAACTAGCTTATCAAAAAATGGGCGTTGCCACCAACTACTACAGGTATACAACACTATGCCACTGGCATCTTCCAGCCATTGTGTATGGGTCCGCGTACACCTGTCCTCCTCCCTGTTTCTCCGCTTCTCCCTCTTCTCTCCTTCCTTTTTTTTTTTTTTTTTCGTTCCCTGTCATTTGTTCTGTCTCTCTTTGGGGGTGACCAAATGAGAAGGGCACATAGAGTCGTAAAAAGAGGCGAATGAAAATGAGATGAGATGGAGGAAGAGGAGGAAGAGGAGAGAGAAAAAAAAAAGAGAAGTTTTCGCGAACGACCCGCGGGGCGGTGGCCCCAGGGTGCATCTGGAAAAGATAGTGAAGAAAGAAAAAAAGAAGGAAGAGGAGGGATGGGTTATGGTGAAATAAGATATTGGAAAAGGTGTATGAGAGGTAGGAGAAGCGTAGCAGAGTGCCAGAGAGAGAGAGAGAGAGAGAAAAAGAGAGAGCTCCGGGTACTATGAGGACGAAAAAAGAGGGGAGGTAACATCCTGTTTCTTCTACTGAAAGAGGGTGCGCGCGTCTTTTCTTATCCCTTCCAGTTATCCCCAAACATTTTCCATCTCTCTCTCTCTTTCCTCTCCCTTCCGGTTTTTCTTTCAGGGTGTGTCCCCCATGCTACTTCGATTTAGGGTAGGTTCGGGGCATCCATCCCCCACCCTCCACCTCCCCCCCCACCCCTCTCTCTTTCCACTGTAACGCCAAAACTACCGACGAACTTCCGGTGGGATGAAACACAGGTGCATAATCACCAATATTCTACAACACATATA